>VXBU01012608.1:629482-936999 GCA_013400315.1 Bombycilla garrulus | reverse complement strand
CAGCCCATGGGCAGTTGTGAGAGGACTGTCCCATGGGGGGCGATGTTGCACAATGGCAAATTCGCGGGCGAGCCGTTTGTGAACTGTGTGGCCACAAGAGGACTGGTATTCTTGTGGGGGATCTATGGCAAAGCAGGAGGGACTCTGCTCTTCCTGTTGGATTGGGGAAATTATTGTTCAAGGGGTGGATTGACTGAAAATCCCAGGTTTTGTCTTTTCATATGGTTCGGTGGGAGAGTGAACAGTAGGTGGGGGGAGGATGTATGTTTTGAAAGTTTCCTTCTGGTTTCTAGGGTTTTTTTTCTTTATTTTTAGTGTTAGTTAATAAAATTTCTTCTCTATGCTTTAAGTTTGGGTGATTGTGCTCCTTTTTTGGCCCTACCTCACAGCAGAAATTGAGAAAAATATATTTTCATGGGTGCACTGGCCCTTGGCCGGTGTCAAACCATGACACATGGACAATCACAGCAAGTGAATATACTCTATTCAATTAATACTACTTGCTTTCACATAGCAATTAAAGGCCCCTGCTGGGACTGGAGCTCCAGGGAGACAGTTTACATGAGGAAGTGTTCAAGACCCACATCCTATAATTCATTGCTTCCTTTTTTAAGGGTTTCTGCCATTCTTCACTAATTCCTTCTCTCCTCTCTAGTTCTACATTTCAAAAAAGTTTGCAAATAAAAAATTAGAAAAAAAAATCTAAGTTATTTTTTTCCTATGCCCTGTCTAAACTTTGCCATATACATCTTCCTCCATTATAATGTTGACATAAATACTTGGCATCTGAAAATTTAAATATTCAAGTGTTTGGGGAAAATAGGGGAAAATCTATTTTATCTTCTGCTGTCCTCTGAGGTGATATAAATATTACAGTCGAGTAGTCATATAGCTACTGCTCTCTCATCTAATAAATAAGAATATAAAAAAGAAAGGCTTCATTATATATATTTTACTCATTAGAAAGTTTTATAGACTGGTGGCTTCCTCAGACCAGTAAACTGACCAGCCTTGCTCAAAAAGCAGTTTTCTACAAGTCAGTGTCCCGAAAGGGCAGATGTAATGCAAAGACTCTGGGAGCCCTCTGAATAATCCTGTAAATACTGTGTATTTCAGTGGGAATTAAACAGCTGATATTTTGCTCAGTAGGAAGCTAAGGCCTGAAGCGTCTCACCAGGCCTTGCTTTCAGAAAGTTAATGCTGTATAAACTGGTCTTCTAGGCTTCCTCATCAGTAGTGGAGGGAGTGAAGGTCTGTACCTCTGAGGAGAGAGTTTGCCATGCTGGGATGGGGGCCTGAGCTGCACAGCATGAATCCCTCACGGGGTGTGCTTCTTTCTTTTCACACTCACAGACAACAGCCTTAGAGGAGAAGCTCTGCTCCTGGATCTTCATGTGAGGCAGCACAAATGCCACTGAGCAGGGTAATCCTTGCTGGGGTTCTCCATATTGCCAGGAACCAACCAGTAGCTCTGGTTCCTGCCAGACAGGGACTGGCAAAATGCTGCTGCTGAGCCCCAGCAGTTCACGAGGTCACAGTGCCCAGGTCAGGTCCCCTCCACAGGCTGATGACTGGGAAGTGTGAAATGGTTGGTAGGCAGCCTGTGGTGGCAGGAGAGTGGATGTGGACCCATGTCAGCCCTTGGAGAGGAAGAAGCTTCTGGGAGGAGTCTGTCTCCCCATCCCAACGTCAGCAGATCACTGCAGGAGAATGCACGTGGTTCACCAAGAGGAGGATGAAATAATATGCAGGCAAGTATGTACTATTTCTCGCCAGTCTTGCTTTTCTGGTTATCAGGTTGCTGCCAGCATTGTTGCCTGGGTGCACGTCTGCCACAGGAGAGCATCACTAGCTGGGGACAGTACTCTTGAAACTGCTGTTAGAGCAGGGCTTCATCCTTCCCTGCATTACCAGGTGTGGAAGTGGCTGCCAAAACATCTTACATATGTTCTCATAACTCAGTCGCAGCCTAGGGTTACACAGAGGAAGGAAAATGGCTCATGGTGGCAATCCACAGCCCAACTCCTGTGTCTGTTAGCAGGGGACTCTGCTGTAAGCATCATTGCCACATGCCTGTCAAACAAGAACATCATGGTCTGTGACAAAGGCATTTTCACCTATAGAAAATCCCGTCCATTTAGAAAGTCTGTATAGCCCTCAACAAAATACTTGCCCTCGAATGCTTCTCCATAGATACAACATTCTTCCTCACCATCATAAAAAATAAGTTACAGTAAGCAGCTATTGTTCAAAAGCCAGTATCCTATAATAATCATATTAATTCTCCTCCCATCCATGCTTCAATGAAAACCTGTCCATGCCACTGTTTGTTTTCCCTGGTTACTGTGACTTTCTGTGATTCGGGTGCAAATTTCTGATGTTAAACATGGTGTCTTATTGCTTTTTGACTGTGATAAAGGTTAGAGGGGATTAGTGAGCTTTTGTCTGAGAAAAAAAACATATCCTTATTAATTACATAAAAATGGCGATGTTTCACTATCTGCATGTTTGTATTTTTTAAACAATTAGAGGATGTCATGGTTTAAGCCCAAATGTAAACTAATCCTCACATAGACACTCACTTGCTTTCCTTCGGTGGGATGGGGGAAAGAATTAGAAGAGTAAAGCTGAGAAAACTTGTGGGGTTGGATAAAGCCCATTTAATAGGTAAAGCAAAAGTCTTATGCACACAAACAAAACAAAATAATTCATTCACCATTTCTCATGGCCAGGCAGGTGTAACTATCCGAGTCAAAACCAGCACAGAGAACTCCATAACACAGGAGTGAAACCAAGAAAAAATTATTGTGCTTTATTGAGTACTGAAGATACAGATTTTGTATAAAATTCAATGTATATTTGATTTAGATCTTTGTAATCTCAAGCAAAGCAGTTGGATATTTTGAATACATAGGAAAATTTTACTTTGAAGGGTCATAAGTTACATTCTGTCTTCAGCAACATGAATGATGGCAGCTTTCTTGCCTGTAGATGTGCAAGTTGGGGTGGTTAGGGAACAGTTTCAGAACCCCCTTTGCCAGAAAAGCAATGAGAGTGTCTCACAAGATAAGTACTCTCTTGCATTTGTCTTCCACTCACTGCTTCTTTCAGGGCTAGTGTGGATGCAATGATTTCTCTTGCCCAGAGGCTGTATTTAGAACATCCCATTTCAGAAGGTTACAGCTGAAAATGTTATAAATCTCATTCCTTCTCCCCTCTTTTAATGTATGCTTAATATACATTGTGTTTCATTCCCCTTGGACCATGAAATTGGTTGCATGGAGAGTTTTACAACATCTACTTCAGCACTATAGGAGAATGGTTGGAAGTGAGTATCCTTAAAAGTTGGCGCTGTGTGCTTCTTTGCATCGTACTTCCATGATAGCATTTCCTTGGCTGGCAACATTTTTTGTGCTTAGAGATTGTGAATATGGTTATTTTAAAGATATTCTTGCTGTGCAAAAGACAAAAGGCAAAAGGGAGTTTATTATGCGTTTTATCAAATTAAGTTACAGAATCCCACAAAAGACAGAAATTAGTCTCTTCAGTTTTCTCAACTACTTTATGCCATTCTGACACCAACATTACCAACATATTCTCTCCTGGCATGTATCTGTTATAGGAGACAGAAACTGTCATTTTAGATCAAAAAGTAATTTCCTTGTGTCTGGAATCCTTTGACAGAAAAAAGTATAAATGAAGATGAATAGGCCTTCAAAGAATGTGTTGCTCTGTGATATTTTTTCTTACCTAGAAGAGAGCAAGGTGATCTCTCTGGATTAGGAAACATTTCATGTTTTTCAAAATCTAAGCCTGGCATGGGGTTATTGACTTATGATGGTTTATTTTTAGGCTTAAATAAAAATGTCCTGTCCAGAAATCATGAGGAAGTTTTTCTATGTGATGGATCAGTAGTTGATAACCTTTAACTAATAGATAACTCCTCTCCCCTGAACAAGGATTTGTCTGAGAAGATACCACAGTGAAAAGTCAACTCTGATGGCACTCCATGGACATGCTGTTCAAGCACTTCCATGTTGAGGACATCTCAAGATACTCTGCACAAACTCACCTGCCTAACCCAGCATGATCCTGTGCAGAGGTACACACTGACAACCTGTATTGCTCTCTGTATTGCCACTTCAGCGCTATCTGGGCAAAACCTGTGGTACTCTGCGTTCCCAACCTCCTTGTGCATACCTCGGGAGAAGTGTAGATGTGCTTCCTGACAAAGCAACTGCGAAGCTTCCCTCGCTAGGCCAGTAGAAAAAGTGGATCTCCCTTTAAGGGTCCCTGTTTCCTTCCCCATGCCATTTGCACAGTGGAACTGGGCAACCCACATATGCCCAGCTATGCTGGGCTGAATTTCTCTCAGACATTGCCCGATTTCTGTGAAGTCTCTGTGAGTGCATATCTTTGTGTTAAGTGCTGTTAAGAGGAAGTTTCAGCTGGAGAGCTGGGGGAATGGGAAGAACAAGGAGATGGTAGTAGGGACAAAAGCATCTCTGGAAGCAATCTCTCTTCATAGTCTTCAAGAGGCATCAGGAGCATTGCCCACAACACGTTGGCAGGATAAGAGCCTTACAGATTCTTAAAAACTCAAATAATAGACTTAATAAAATAAAATCATAATAAACTTTAAAGTAATACAAGAAAAGGTTACATCAAATTCCTAGTTGTGTCGGTGTAGGAGGCTCTCTTCAGTAAATACTGGAGGTACAGAGAGAGGTACTTTGAGTGATTTACTCAGGGAACCTCTGGTTTGAATTTGGCAACAGGTGCCCATCTAGGCTATCACATTCAGATTACCAACAACATCTGGTCCTGTGAGAAACACATGAAGCTCTGTTAGATATGCCAGATTTAAAAAAGAGATACAGAGAGCTTTCAGTTTAGCTTTGTGTGATATTTAACAAAATTACCCTATGGACTCCTCTGTATGACAAGAACTTTAGCTTGGCTTCCCCTTGAAATGAGGCACGTGTCATCTTGCTGTGTAACTCTCTGTCATGTCCTTCTCAGAAATGTTACTGTCAATGGGCACACTTCAGTCAGATCTAACACAAGAGAAGAAACCCAAATGCCATATCTTCCTGAGAGGTCTGACACTGACTGGTTTCACAGAAGTGTCCCAAATTAATATAATTACTGGATGAAAAACAGCAGTGAGAGCCCAGTGGTCATCAGTTTGACCCCATGGCTGGTGGGTGACAACCTGTGTACTGACAAATCAATAAACGCATGGTGCTCAGCGTGGAGCTGACAACCATTTGCAGCATCTGCTGTGTTTTATCTGGTCAGCAGTTAGAAGATAAAGGAGTGAGGCGATGTCTTTCCGCTTGGGGAATTTGAAGAGAAGGCATAAGAGACTTGGAGATGGTGAGGTCTTGTACCTGATAGCTGGTGACATAGGCAAAGCTGTAAAAACATTGCCTTGCTCTGCTATTCCCTAAAAATCACAGGTTTTTAATGCCACTGGATTAAATACTGACCAACATTTTCACTTCACAGCATTTACCTTAGAACTAACACCCAAAATACTGATATTTGTAAAATATTCTCAAAAGTATTCTCTTTTGTGTCTGCATGCACATTGTTCATGTTGAATTCTCTGAATTCAGCATCTGTCCAGGCCATGATTACTTAAAGCACTGCCCATTTACCAATTTCTCAGTAGAACCCAAGTGTTAATATTTTCCAAGTTTGAAATGGTTGAACAACATGCTTTACAGAGTCTATTGTAGTTTCTACAATTATTTACAGAGTCTACTGAGAAGTTATTATTTCAATTCTGTAACTCTGAAAAATAAAAGAGTAAAACAGGATGGAAAAATAAATGACAGAAATGATACATAGATAATATACATAAAAAATGGTAATAAATGGGTTAAATACAGGCCAAAAGAGCAGAAGGGTAGAAAGTGTCAAATGGTGACTATGCTTCCATAAAGAGTAATAGCAAGGGCCATTATTTTGCTGTTCAGTTGGAAATGGGGATTCTCCACTGACTTAAAAATTGAGCCATGATATTGCCAGGGTATTCCCATTACTATTTTACTTCTCTTTTGCTGTTTTTGAGGAGTACCCTCTGGTAAGCATAATACATTTTATATCTTTCTTTTCTTTTCTTCCATATACCTCCTCCCAGCTACACTGTCTGGATTTTTTTCACCAGTCTTCTCTCTATCCTTACAGCAGAGCTGCCTCCATCAAGACAGCCTCTCATTCTTCCTCCTTCCTACTCTACCCACTACAGCAGCATCTATTGCACTCCCAAAGGCCAAAGGATTTGTCAGCAGTTCAGCTTTTCCTTTCTTCACTGAGTGCCCTCCTGAGCCTTCATTTCTGTCATTTTACCTGTGCAGAGTGAGAGAAATATAACCAAATGTGATATTTTCATGCCCCATTGAACTATGCCATCATTTTGTTGCCACCCTTATCTCTATCAGCTTTCCTTCTACCATCTCCCTGCCTTGTCTTGGGTGGGAAATCATGTGCAGTCCTATGCAGCAAACTCTCTGAATCAGCAGAAGTGTCTTTGGTTTTCAGTGCTCTATGACAAGTAACGTACGTGAGAGCCTGTGCTGCTAACTACTGCATATTTCACAAGCTCTGAATTGAATGAGCTGACACCAGGGAAACCCACTTTTTTTCTATTCCCTGCACAGTGTGTTTAGACTTTACTGTTTAATCAAGTGATGCTTAGCTCGTTTGAACTGACTGATGCACAATTCTCAATTGTCAATTCTCACAGACTAATCAACACCTTAATAACACAGGATAAACAGTCATCACACTTGATCCCAGCAGCACACAGCACACTGGGGCAGAGATCTTGAATTCAAGGACAAAACTCATTTTGGGTCCACCCTTGTTGGGCCAGAGGAGAAACCAGAAGGAAAGTTAGCCATGTGGTATAGTATAATTGTAAAATTAGTTTTGGGGTTTGGGAGTTTTTTTAGTCAAAGAGAAAATTTGGCACAAGTTTGTGTTTTCTGTGAAAAAAAAATCAACAAACCCAGTACCTGGAGGTAGTTGAATGAATTCTAGAGAAAGTGGCTGTAGCTCAGTAGGCTTTATAAGTTGTAGAATGCCTGGGCAAAAGTCTGTTTGGAAAGTGCTAATGAAGATAAATTTAAGAGTGGCTTCTAAAGCTTGAGTTCATCGATTATCCCCACTAGAGATCACAAACTGGAAATAGCTACCATCCCCCTGAAAAGACTTTATGTAGCTGTTTCTTTCCATTACAGCATTAACTGAAACATCTATGTGAAAATATTTCAAATAATTTGTAAGGAATACAGCTCTTGAATTTGCTCTGACTTCTCATAATCTCAATTGTAAGTCTAGATGTCCTGAAGAATAAATTCACCATATGGATATATCAGTGACACCATGATGCTCTTTTATGTGTAAAGCTTTAATGGCATCATTATGCTGTAATGACATCAGTGCCAGTAGCATCCTACTAAAGAACATTTTTAGTTAAGGGGCACTAAATCCACAAATCTACAGGTTAAATTTGCTATTTTGGTAAGCTCGTCACAGCTACAGCATGGGCAGAGCTATGTGTTTGCAGCTGTGCAGGTGCTGTGGATAAAACACTGCCTGTAGTAGCTCAAAATCTGTGTGTTATGGCTGGTGAGTTAGAGATGTTGCTTGAATTTCACATTTAATTTCCTAGTTTTGAATTACAATCAAAATCATAATGTTGTGCTTAATAACTAGCATCAACCTAGCATTTGACAAATTGCATGACAGACTTTGTTGCCAAGATAAATAATTTCTTACACTGGAAAGCAGAACATCACTCATAATCTAAAAGAATTGTGTACAGGAAATGTATCTTTTGATAGGAGAACACCACTGATATAATGAGTGTATAATTACTTTTAAAAAAATTATTTCCCAAACTATTATCAGCAGGGGCACATCTTTTTGGCTTGGCATCTCTGTGATTTTTATTGCTTAGGTCCCACCCTGGGAGTTACCTTTGCATTGCTCACAAACAAAAATCACTTTCTATCCATAATTTTCCAAAGAAAACAAATATTTATCAGAAGAAAATGATAGTTTTTTGAGAACACAAACTGAAAAAGTGTTAAGAAATATTTTTTGGTCTCCCCATCTACTGTGACTTACCTCCCTTGCAGTTTCAGTGCATTGTGCTTTATTGTTTAAATTTGCTTTAGGATTTGCATGTGATTTATCTAAAATACCATGAATGGTTTGGTACTAATTAAAAAGAAAATACAATTATATGAATGGCTCTAGGGTAGTGGAGGCAGATCAAAAGAAGGAAAGTCCAAAGTTCACAATACTTTTCCACTCTAACTTTGATGATATTTTTGAATTTGAAATTAGCATACAGAGTGCATTTGCATTTTAAATGTTTGGAAACAACTTATCCAGAAGCAAATAGTCTTTTGGGGGCCATATTGAGCATTTTAGCAAGACTAGAGGACAACAGAATGTATCTTACACTAATAGACATCCTGCTTAACTCCATCAGAGACAAAAAAAATCCAAAAACAGTAATGCTTTTCTTTTCAGATATGCTATACTGAAACAGTGCTTCTGTATTAGAAATACTGGCTAAACCAAATCTAATAGTAAAATCTGGTTTAATTGATACTGCTTCTCATGAGCACAACATGTAAACCCTTCTGATGCATGAGTATAAGCAGGCAGTCTATTACACAGCAGATGATCATACATTTTGTGACAGAAATCTGCTTGTTGCCTGAATACCTCTGAGGTTTCTGCATGTAGGTGAAGAGGACTTTAACTGAAAAAAGTTGTTGAGCAAAAGTATCTGAGATACCCCATGGCTGATAAAGCTGATCTTTCATCATCTCTCTAAAACTATCATCTGTCTCCTAATTCCTTCCAGCTACATCAATTTACAATAGCCCATATTCTATTAACATTATATTAAATTAATTTCAGTTTCATTATTTTATTTAAAATATTAGACTAACTCCACTGTGACTGCACTGTGTGAGATCAGATTTCTGTATATAAATGGAAACTCACGTACTTCTGAAAGAGATATGCTGAGGGAACTGTAAACTCTAAAGACATGAAAAGAATCATATTTAAGAAAGCTTAAGTAGGCTTTAGATATAAACCTTTATTAAAGAGATTAGACATGCTGAACAATTATTCAGAAATGGTAAACTCTCAAAAAAGGCAATGCTATAAGAACTACAAACGGAATAGCAACAAAATTATAGATTCATAGAATCACTATGGTTGAAAAAGACCTTTTAGATCAGGTCCAGCCATCAACCCAGAACTGCCAAGTCCACAACTAAATAATGGCCCTAAGTGCCATATCTACACATCTTTTAAATATCTCCAGGGATGGTGGCTCCACCACTTCCATGGGCAGCCTCTTCCAGTCCTTGAAATTTCAGTAAAAAAAATTTTAGCTAATAGCCAATCTAAACCTCCCCTGCTTCAACTTAAGGCAATTTCCTCTTACCCTGTTGGTTGTTACTTGGGAGAACAGATTGTTCCCCAACTGGCTACGATCTCCTTTCAAGCAGTTGTAAGAGTGATAAAATCACCTCTGAGCCTCCTTTTCTCCAGGTTAAAAACCCCCAGTTCCCTCAGTTCTCCTCACAGGACTTGTGCTCCAGATCCTTCCCCAGATTTGTTGGCCTTCTCTGGACACACTACAGCACCTCAGTGTCTTGTAGTGAGGGCCCAAAACTGACCACAGGATTCAAGATGTGTCTTCACCACTCAAGCACAGGGGAAGCCTCACTGCTCTGGTGCTGCTGAACACGCTCTTTCTGCTACCAATTGCTTTTAATATGATTATAGTTACACATTAGGGTATTAATGATCTATCCAGAGCATAAGAATATCCAAATCCTGGCTCATCTACACATAGTTTGTTTACCAGAGCAGAAATAACATTTTTAACACAGCTAAGCCAAAGTATTTTTTTTCTTTACAATGGCAAATGTCTACTTTTCTTGCCTGGCCTGTTATTGCAACAGCAAAGGAACATAAATTCGTAAACTGTGGAACGGGAGGCAGAAAAGGCGTGACAAAACCTCTTAAGGTGATGACTAAATTTCTAATTAATTAACAATCTGTTGGTAGTTCATGGGTACTTTTGGCCTTTCTCATCTACACTTTGCACTTACTCCTTCCTTCATGGCACTTCATGCATTTTGGATTTACACTGCAGAAATATCGTATTAGATGGAACCCAAAAGTTAAAGTACAGAAGAAGATGAAAATATCTTCTAATTCACTGGTATACTTCAAAATTTTTTTTTCATTTATTAATTGTTTCAGATAATTTGCAGGGATGTATTCTAGTTGATAATAATTTTCTTGACAAAAGTTTGATTCTGTTCCAAACGTAGTCAGAGCTGTCCCTCGTTTGTTCAAATGCAGTGTTGACAAAAGCAGGGGAGATGCACAGGGCAGGATTCAACTTGCAAGTTAACTCTTCAGCTTACATGTCTGTATGTGGAGGGGCACACGTGCACTCAGGTGTCCCTGTACAGCTACAGGATAGCTACAGCTATGGGAGGATGCAGTCAATACAGCCAGTGGGACCTGAAGAGCTATTCAGCTCACCTGGAAGCAGGCACGTGCAATTGATCAGAGAATTGCCACCCAGACACCACTGACTGTATTGACCACATCTCCAGGGACTGCAGCTGAAGTGTAAACAGTTCAATTTATCTGTCCTAGTCTCTGTACATTGATGATATGATTGCTCGTTGTTCTTACGCATGTCAGATTGAATTACTGAATGCAGCTAAACGAAATCCTGAAATCAATCCTATTTGGAAATATTATGAACAAGAACCTCTTACATAGCTAGGGAGTTTGGCTGCTAAACCAGATCTCCCTGAGTGTTTGAAATACCCAAAACCAGGTGTAATTTTCTATGTTTTCACGCCTTTTTTCCCATGAGATTTTAAAGAACTAAAGGATCATAGTGATCGTGTACTTTGAGTCCTGAGGAATAGAGATAATTACTGTGTCTGTAGATCAAGGTGAAAGATTTTTAAAGCATCCTTCCCCCTTGTCACTTCCTTTAGTGCTACTAGATATGGATCCACTCCAGGTCATGGACCAAGGAGAAATAATGCAGCTGCGCAGCCATGTACCTGCAGCAGAGGTTAGGGCCATAGGCTATAGCAAAACCCTCCACTTATGTAACAAACACATTTCAAAAGTTTTTAGTCTCCCTGCACTGGTTTGGGGAGGACATGAGGGTCAGAATGGATACAGTCACATTTGAGCCTTTGAAGTTCTGGTATTTGAGGCAAGGATAATACTTCTGCAGCTTGAGCCTGGATGCTGAAATACCAAAAATGTCCTACATGTGCCCATGTATAACTGTTCATCTTAAATATTTTTGGGTGAAGAAAACTGAATCTTGTAATGATTTTTATATTAAGTTTATAAATCAAACTCCCTATTTCTTTATAATGTCTGCAGAGGGACTGACCTTGGTGCCATTCAATCAGTTTTGCATTGACTTCAGTAGAATCAAAGATGAATCCATGGTGAAAGCTAATCCAGAAGAAATTACACCCAGATGCTATTCAATGAAATGTTTATCCAATTAAAAAAAAGAAAAATTTAAAAAAACCAAACCAAACCAAACCAAACCAAAAAATAACGAACCAACTGCAAAGAAAAAACACCCTTGTTTCTTTATTTTGAGAAACTGTACTGTCAGTACCTCAGGCTGGTTTATACATGTTGTCTTTCTCTACAATGTATTTACATAAAAAATGGAAGTAAAGTCCAAGATAAGGTGCAGCCCTTGGTGTTGAAGGGCGTGTTTTATACACAGCTTTATTTAATAAATTCCTTCCCAGCCAAATGTACTGAAGTACTGCAGTGTCACACTGTGAAGCACAGTCTGAGTTGTTAATACTACCTGCAGTGTATAAGGGAGAGAATGTTTTGACGATATTCAGGCCTGCAGCTTTTCAGGTCTTTTGCATATCCATTTACAAACCTTAGATATCTTGCATGTATTTCATCAGTGTCAGCCATAATACAAATCTTCCCTGAGCAAATTACACAATATTATCTACATAGTCAGTAAAATGCACTGATAATCTGGAAATGTTGCCAGGAGTCTGAAGCTGCTGTTACAAACATTATGATCCTAGACACTATTATTAATCTATCGGGGTGTTTAAATATGTCAGATGAGAAATTCACATTGCAGAAGGAAAAAAGTGTGTCTTCAAACATATCTCCTTACATAAGAGCTTTATATGTATGGAGCCTGAAATCACCTGAAATCTTTTAAAGCACATCCGCTCAGGTCTGGTGTGCTTTAAAAGAACAATGAGTGAGTTTCATGTGTTTGAAAGTGAAGTTGTGATAAGGTTCTTCTTAATTCCTGTCCTGCACACCAGCCCAGAGAGGGTCTGCTCGTTCTGAGAAGAGGCTGTGCCCCCAGGGATGGCTTTTCCAGGGCAGAACTGAAATATGGTCTTTAGATGATGGGTCCAGGCTGGATCCAGGAAGTTTCCTGCCATAAATGTCAAGAGTTTGGGGTTCAAAACAATGGTGACCTGAAGGTTTCCATTTCTATACAAGAGTGGGATTTAGGAACAGGGTGTAGTATGTAGAGCAGACCCTGCAATGTGACTGCCAGGTCCCACTGCCCAGAGAAGGATGGGTGCTCACAGTGTGACGAGTGCTCTCCTGCTGGTGCTGAGCATCTGGGCTGAACACCTGAATCACAGGTCTCCATGGACTTGGGAACAGGCTCCTGTGTGCCTTGGCCTCAGAGTGAGTCCCAGCAGAAGGCTGGAAGTGCTGGATTTGTTTTAATTTGCTTTTATCTGCATATGACCCTTCAGGTGTGCTTTCCATACTTCCTTCTAAGGAAATGTTGAAGTCTTTTGCATTGAGGTAACTGTTTAAGCACAGTGTGAGATTCACAGTGGAATCCTGAGGGCTGACAGCACAGACAGAGTGTGTGGAATGAGGGCTGCTGCTGGACCCTGAGGGGCTATTGCACAGCATTCCCATGTGTTGGAAATATCCCATGCAGTCAGCCAGAGGCAATGTTTGAAGGCACCATGATTCTTCTCCAGCAGGAGGAAATATATGGTTATTCTCATACTCTAAACCAAACATTTAATTTACCAATGTGGCTCATAGAATTCACAACTGCTGCATCAGCAGAGATAAAATGCAGCAATCGTGGACTAAAATATTGCATCTTCTGTGATAGGGTTTGGGAGACCAAATTTACTGATTTTTCTTGGGAAATGCAAATACTCAAATCATCTGATTTGCAAATCTTCAGTATGACTTCATAAGAGCAAATCAAGCACTAGGCCCTTCAAAATTCAAATATTTCCCTCTGGATCAGCCCAACAGCTGTAATCTGTGAACTCTGGAGCTTGGGAAACAAAGACAACTTTAAACTCTGGCAATGTGACTTTTAATTCAAGCATAATGAGGGAGAACAAAAAAAAAAAGGAGCAAAATAGATTTGAGGAGCATCTAATAAAAGGCATAAAAACTACTAATCCTTCTGCAAAAAACATCAGAAGGAGGAAATCTGCCAGAAGTCCAGGAAGATGATCAAAGAATAAAGTCTCTGAGAAGTCTCTTATAAAAGTCTCAGAAAAAGTCAGAGATATTCTAAGAAAATAATGTAAAATAAATCTCCTGTACACATAGTTACTTTGGAGGAGTTTGGGGAGGTTCTCACACTGGAAGTCTTTCTTCTAGGAGATTTATCGTATCCTCTCTTTCAAACTGAAATGGAGATAAAAAGTTCATTAAAAAATAGACTAAATGCATGGTAACGCATCAGAAGGATCAACAGTAAGAGAGTTTTAAAGGAAATTAAGGATGACATAATTCAGCATTTCAACAGCACTGTCTAACCTCTTGTTTAGAATTTTTTGGTACTAGAAGCTGGGAGATAGTTGATTTCATATCAGTTTTCAAAGAGTTTAGAGGAGAAAAAAGTTTCTGCTGAACAGGTAGTTGCTGGCTGTATTGGCAAAGTGATAGAAATGTTGAATTAGTGGCCACTTGAAAACATGGCATACATACTGGGGATAGTCAGCATGGATTTTAAGAAGCGGAAATTATGTTTCAGCAGAGTAGGTCTGCAAAATACTCAAGCAGGGGGTGCAGGGGTAAGCAGAGGCAGCAAATCTCTACCATACCTGGACAGTTTGAGGAGGTCAGGACTCCCCATCCCTGCAAAACCATGACATACAGGATATAGGGTCTGGATAAAAGTGGGAGGTACATGGGTAAAAATATTGCCCACTGTAATTTCCAGTGCAGGAATTAGGAAACATTAAAAGAAACTTGCAGGTGAAAATTTTTAAATAATTTTCTTTTCTTTTTTTTTCTTTTTCTGTTATCTGATGGAAAACTAAGCTGTGGAACTCTTTACCTCAAAAAATTATGGACACTGAAAGTTAACAAGAATCAGATGGGAAAATTAATTGAGGAAGAAAAAATTCATGAAATGCCCTAAATACAAAGATACCCCCACTGAACTGCAGATGAGTTGAGACTGGCAGAATGCCCCAGGAATGTGCTGCTGCCCACTGCTGGAGATAGGGTGTGAGGATACAGGAATGAGAATAATGATACAAGGAAAAAATGCTGACCTAGTGCACCTAAATTTATATCGTTATGTTCTTTTGAACTTTTCAATTACACTCTCTTTCTTTGCTGTCCACACACAGATATGTGGAGAACCAGACCTATACAGGTATTTGGATTACCCGTTCCAGTGGATTTTTCAAAGGAGCTAAAACAGACAAATAGCAGTAGGCAGATAAATAATATATACTCATTTGCTGTCAAAAGAAATTCTTTTTCTTTAAAACTTGTAATCAGAGTGGCATTTATTCAAATGGAAGCTTACAGACCTGATCTCAAAGTGTTATAGAGTCTATTACAAAGAAGTTTCATATCAGCAAGGGCTGTTGCTCTGTAGAGGCTGGATGCATTATTGGAAGTGACAGAGCTGTGACAACACAATGCTCCTGCCTGCTGGCACTGGAAGAGGGGTGTCCTCGTGGGATCCCCTTTTGCCATCAAGGTGAGTGAGGCAGTGAGGTGCCTCTTGTGCACTAATAATTTGAAACAAAAAGAATTGCAATCTTAACACAAACTGTCAGAGAAGTGTTTAGCACTTATATTTGTTACTGGTTTGTGAGGATTTTGATGCATGAGACTTTGATGCATGAGATTTTGATGCAACTGAGACTAGGGATAATTAGAGTGGCCTGGGCCCCAAACATGTAGACATATAAAGCATTCAGATGCAGTTAAAGCCCTGTAAACCCCAAATAAAGCCAACTAAAGCAAAGTCCCAATAGAAAAAAATATTTGAGAAAATATATGCATCTGGAGCTCACTAGGGACAGACAAGGGAGCCATCAGCCTGCAAATGTTGCCGATATGTTCAAGGAGGAAGAAAACAGACGGGAGAAGATGGAGAAATATCTGCAGGAAGGATGGGGGAAAGATAGACTGAGAAGAGGAGAAAATCCTTGCAGGGATGTTAGAAGAAACATTTGAACAGAAAAATCAAGGAGCAGACTGGAAGACTGAGAAGAAAGAAATGAGAGTTCAGGAGCCCTTCCCAAATATGGGAAGACCATCAGATGCCACGTCTTATTCCACCCCTCTGTACTCTAGATATGTTTCCCTTCTAAATCTCTTACATCTTGGCCCACACCAGTGCACAGTTGCTCATACCAAAACCGTGGTAAACTGTTCATTTCTGTGTCCCCATTCAGCTCCCTTGCAGGGTTGGAGGTCTTGCTGCAGGAACTGTGGAAAGCATAGAAGCTGCAGCCAGCCAATGCTCCTACCTGCCTCATTCAATATAAGTGGCACCCCTGTACTGGAGGGATCATGAGAGGATCCTGACTGGTTGAGTTTCAATTGCGGTTTTAACTGGGTTTCATCCATGAGACACAGGTTAACTGAGTCAGCAGGCATTTGTTCACACTGGAGGCTGCTTGGGTGTCTTCACCATGACAGATAAGACACAGATATCCAAAAATATTTAATACTGGCACCCATCTCCAAGAAAGAGCGGTTTTTGGTTTTTTTTGCTTCCTCATTTGAAACAAATATATAGGTAAATGTTGAACCTTGAAAATAATCTATCTGTTGTGTTGTAGACAATGTATAAACCCCACCCATTGTGTGCTGTGTGGAAAGAGGATTGGCAGAGAGAAAAAATATCCTGAGCAACAGATGGTAGGTGACGTGACAGCTGTCTGAGCAGTGATAACCTTAATCTAATTCGTTTCCTAATCAAGATTAAGAAGACACCAAAGGCATGAGAGAAGGTGAAGAAGAAACCTGTAATCAATAAAACGAATATAAGATGAAAGACATGCTGGTGGATAAGATGCAGGAGTGGAAGGAAACCACAGGAAAAATTACCATGGGTTCTGCCAATATGAAACAAAGTAGTCAGAACTTGCATCAGCCAACATGCACAGAACAAGAAAATGTGGGCTATGTTATAGAATTACAAACCATTTTATGGATAACCAAGTGATTAGGAAGGGTCAGCAAGTTAATCAAAAATGGTGAGAATAATTTTTAAAGTATTTAGGAATTTGATAAAAAAGAATGGTGGCAAACTTGGCAAGAAAAATCAATGGCCAATAAACCTCAAATAACATCTTTTCTACCTCTGATGAAAAGGCACTTTATTTTTGAAAGATTCTCAATAAAAACAGAGCACTTGCGGTTTTTCTCAGAAATGCTTTTGGGTTGTATTCAGTCGGTAGAGTTCACACTGATCAACCTGAATGTTTGAAATGTTTCCACTGAATCTGCTGCACTCTTTATTGGCAAAAAAAAAAAAAAAATCAGATTAAATGTTTCACTCAGTACTACCAAAAATGAGAGGTACTTATACCTGGTAAGAGGGAAGGCATTACAGCTGGCTGCCCTGGCTGGCAAAGGATGTCAGGGCCACATAGTTATATTGAGAGAAGTTTAAATTCCAGTAAGTGAAGCCATTTTTGTGTCTTTCTGCACAAGGCTCCAGTACGGCTTTGCACAGGATCTGACAGAATGTCTGCTCACTGTCAGATCAGGTTGGTTATATTCAATGGGAATAATTACTTTTCTGAGATTTGATTCTGACTGGCCACAAGGTTTTTGTTACGGAAATGATGCAGCAGGACTTTTTTATTTGAACTGGTGTGATAAGGATAGTTATTTGCCCTGCTCATCGTAGCCATCCTAGGCAAGATACCCCCAGGCTGGTACAGGGGCGTCACAGGGGTCCCACTGGCGCCTAAGACAGAGCTCCAAAGAACCAGTCCTTAACTGTGCCTTTTTAGTAATTCATGCATTCATCTTTGGGAACGCAGAAGTTAACACATGAGAACATAATTCTTGAATACACAAATTACTTCCACCAAACTTGTAGCGGCACCTACTACGTAGTTCCTATAGTCATACTATTATTAGTACAATTTAACATAGCACTTTCTTGCTAAACATGATTATTCTAGCAATGAATCCAAATACAAATATTTTGTTCTTACTGTCCAGTTTATCTCTGGGCAAGGTCAGCCTAGCTTCTCTGGTCAGTGAGGTAGCTCTTAGGTATTTTATTTATCATATAGATTATATAGAATATACCAAGAGAATATGTAGAGTATACCAACAGCTGAGGTTACTTTTTTGACACTGTTAGATGTCCATTTCTCTGGTCTCAGGTTGCTGCAAAGCTGTAGAGTCCCATCTTCACAGTGTTCTGCACAAAGTCCAGGTTGTCTCAGCAATTTTTATGTTTCTCTTGGGCTTAATGTGATGCAAATTTTGACATGGTATTTTGTCTTCAATACCAAATATATAGAGTCCATACAGCATGACTGCTGCTGTACAGGTTTTAAGGAAGTTTGATTTTAAAAGGAAGTTTTTGATTGTTTCTGAATTTGATGTCTCTGGAGTTGCATGGCATCTTGTGCACTTCCCTTTGTATTTCTGGAGTGTTTCAACTGGACTAAGCAGTCCATCCTGTCCTTTCCTTCACTCTTTGAACTTGGACTTTTGGAGAGAATTAGAGAACCTGTTTTCAATATGCCCAAGTCTTTATCACCATGATAAGGATGTTTATCAGCAGATTTAAGAATTTGCCTCCCCAAACTAAAGATTTTCATAGAATTTTTCATGAACTCTGGAGTAAATTTTGTATAATTCCAATACTTCTCTTTGGGATAGGTCTAAAACTTTCAACCCCAACACCTTTTAGTACCACTTTCCAATGCAAATAGACCTGTGAGACTGAGAAATTAATTCATTGGTGTCATGGGTAATAGAGGTAGAAGAGGTAGGAATGATGCACTAAAGATTGCTAAATTACTGAATCTAGTGGTGATTCTGATAGAATGATTTCTTGAGGTTTATGTCTCATCTAGACATTTATTTTCAAAAACCAAGCAATTTGAATGACAATATACTGGATTGTTTTCAAGGCAGATATATTTTCTGTACATTTATTGACATGCTCTAATACCTTTTAGGCTGTTTTTCAATTGCTTGCAATGTAGTGATAGAAGCACTTCCTGCCTGATGCATTCAGGAACATTTTGAGCTGCTTGTGGAATTGTTTTTCTGATGTCTACCAGAGTGAAACTAAAGCAGTTGCTTCAGGAAACAATTTTATTATATACATTTTCAGCCATTACTTATTTATAGGAAAGGACATGGAGCTCCAGGACCTATGAACACATTTGAAAGAAGACATAGTTATTGCAATCCCAGTTAAACTCTTCTTTCCTCTGACCCCATCTCTGGATCCAGTTGGGTTAGAATACTCTTACTCCCTTTGGAAACAACACATCTCCTGGTTGATTCTTCTAAATGAGCCAGTGGGCAGCAGGCCCTTGAGGGGTTTCACAGGTCACCTGGCAACCCTCAAGCTTCATACACAACTTTGCAAGTACCCACTCCGCTTTTCTGGCAGCCAATGTCAGTCTCAGTGGGTTTTGTGACCTTGTCAGGTTTTCCCTTTGCTTTGCACTGCTGCTTTTCCTCACACTGTTCCAGTCCTTTCAGTGTCTGACCATACATCATCATTTCTAAGGCAGAAGACACCAGCAGTGGTGTATTAATAGGCATATGCTAGAAGTTTTAAGTGGAGAGAGACCTACTTTCTGTGACTTCTGGGCATCAGTGCTGAAAATCAGCTCTATTGTTTGCTGTGGTTGTTTGCTGTGTTGGAAGTACTAAGAATTACTTTACCTCAGAGGCATTGCAGCACTAGAATACCACATGTCCTAGACTTCCAAAATGTTCAAAAAGATATTACATATGGATATTATAAACCTAGTCAGAACTTGACATGGTATGTGCATACACACAAGGATTTGCTGAATACTGTACTGGTAAACTTTGCAGCATCGTGCAAATCTTGGGGTTAATCAACAGCAATCAAAAATTACAGGCACAAAAATATTCTTCTGTAGAAGTGAAATTCCAAAGTTAACCCTTCCAGTAAGGAACTGGTAGGAGTATCAGGATTGCCAAAGCACCAAGGCAAGGGCTGTTGTGGTAGTATTGAACAAAATTGGACACATTACTGATCAGACTGACTTGACAGCAAATATGAGATGTGCTTGCCAATATAGAGATACTATAATAAGTTACTAAAAAAATTCATGTAGAAATTCTTCCAAATTTTTTCAATTATTTCAAAATTTATCAATTTTGCCATGTCAAAAGCAATGAGTTTGGAAGGCTCGGCAATCTCATAGGCTTGGCCCTAGGTAAGAGTAGATCTCTCTCTAACAGGAAAAAGGCAAAAGCCAAAAAGATCTGCAGTGTTACCAGTCTCACTCCCCGGGGCTCTCCCACCATGCAGGGCTCAGATGCCCATTGGGGGAATTAAAGCCCCTGATATCTCTGCTGGTTCTTTCTATGAGGCATCGGCTTCTGAAAGGCAGCAAACTCTTCCTGCCAATGTCAGCTTGAATAAAGAAGCAATGCAGCTGAGTGGTCTCGGGGCCTATTGTCCATTTCTTTTTTCTTCCAAGGAAAGCTGCTAAGGGATCAGGAAGAGCTATAGCAGAGATAAGTGAAGAATAGCACATGACAAGCTGTACAGGCAGAAAGATGTATGCGGGTGCCTCAGGGGCACTGAAAGGAGCTATACAAAAGTCGATGCCTTTATCATCTGTTCAGAACTTGTCTTGCCTCTCTGCCAGCCCATTTGCAGTATTGGCCAGCACTGCTTGGGAAATCAGATTTAAATGATTGCAATGACTTTAGTTAAATCTTAGCATTCCAACTCAATAACAAGGCTGCCTCCTTCCCCTTCCACCTTTTTCTTCAGGGGAGACTGCCCTGAAGAAATATCACTGCCTTCCAGCTCCCTGTCTTCTCCTCGTATTCTGGTCATCCCCTCAGCAGGCCTCTAGCTTTGCATCCCCCTTGCCTGCAGTATAAAGGTGCTTCAAACCCTGAACCACTTTCTTCCTATCTTACAAACCACTCTGAGGTCCAAGGATGGGTCCCCTCATTCAGAGGAGATGGGGACCTGTGTGGAGGCTAGCTTTGGGAAGGCTGCTGATTTTAAAAAAGGGAATGAAACCAGTTTGGAGGTAGATCTTCCCATACAGAACTAGCTGGAGCCTTCCGGCAGAGTACATGGAAGTTTTTCCAGCCCTGGGAGAAACTGGTGAATCTTGACCAAATTTAATACTTGGATCATTTATCCCTTCTGCCCACTGTCTCAAAAAGGACAAGTACAGTTCCTGCATGTCAAGGAAAGCATGGCACTGGCTCAGTTGTAGGATGTTTCTTAGCAGAACGCTAATGCTTTACAAAAGGGAAGAGAAGCAAAAAAAAATTCTTCTTTTTGTCTTGCTCATGACAGAATATTTATTTCTCCATCTTATCATCTTTCCCCCTGACTTCAATCACTCCTTCTGAAAAGTGACTTTCTCCTCTTAAGTACATGGGGAACACAAAGCTCCAAGTGAGGGCATAGGGTGTGACTGTCGTGCCTACAGGCAGGGGTTGAATGCCTATTAATTTTTAATCTTAAAACACTTCTCATTTCAACATTAAGTCGTATTTCCTACCATGATGTGTTATATTCCGGGAATCATAGTCATGCTTTGGCAGAGAATGTCCCAGAGGCCATGAACCTGCACGTCTGCTTACAGTGGAGAAATCTCACCAGTGGCCGACGATCTCAGCCACTGCCAAGCAATTTCTTGAATCTTTCAATCAGCTTCTTGCAGGAGGGATTTCTCCTGCTGGACAGGGACCAAGAGCAGGTGCAGGCACCTGCCAGGCAGCTCTTTATGCTGCAGGAATTTCACTGCTCCCCACATTCCACCCAGGGTGCTGAGTCAGCGTTTTGCACCAGCACCCTGAGAGCGGCCACACAGAGGGAGAAGAAGCTCCGAACCTTTAAGAAAACTACATTCCCCGCCCCGGGCATCTTTTATTTCATTTCCTCTTGCAAGTGATTTTATTGCTCGTGTTCCTTTCATGGCATGACAACAAAGTGGAGGTCAGGTAACAATTGGTTGAATTCTTGGTGGCAGTTTTGAATTCCCTGTCTCAGCTGTTGAGCGCTGACCTGTGCTATTTCATGTACTGGATGGGTGAGTTACCCCACTTTCCAATAATTCCTAATTATTGCTGTCAAACACCCTCAAGTGGTCATGTAAATGAAACTGTGAACACAGCCAGGACATCATGGCAGATGTTTCTCTGAAGCAGTGGTCTCAGGGAGCTGATTCTTTAACACTAATACAATAATAAGCTGCTGTTGTTAGTGGCAAATGGTGGCACATAGCAGGTGCAACGCAGACAACGCCCTGCAGTCCGAGGTGGCAGTGGTGTGCTCAGAGTTTGGTAATAGTGTCAGGAAGCCTTGCTGTTTGTGAGTTCCATGGTTATGCAGTGCAAGCTGAACTAGTTTCAGAGAGTGTAATTGTAGGACAGAAGTCAGCAAGGGGCTTTGCTGACTACACAACAGGGCAGGGTTTAGCCAGGTAGAGAGATTTGCTAAATTTATGGTCAAAGGGAAATAAATCTGAAGCTTTTCCACAAAATGCCTGTAATGCTCAAGCCTGGAGCTTGACTTCAGTGCTGCTCCTGCCCCGAGTCTCAGCTGAGTGCTGTTGGCACTGTGTGTCCAGCTCTGCAGCTATTGAAAAGCTCTTATGCTGAGAAGAGTGGTGATCCTGGGTTCCTGGTGTCTGAAGATACTTGATGCAAGACCTCTGAGTTTTTGCAGTTATCTTAAAGGCCCCGTGTAGTCAAATTTAGCCTCACAGAGGAACACATCCTAATATTTTTTTAATACACTGCTCAAACTCCATCTTTAATAACTATTTACAGTGTACACTTGGACAACTTCAAACTTTTTTGGCATGGCCACAGCTACTGAATTTGTGCCAGAGCCTGTCCCCTGACAATTCAAAACTGCCTTCTTCTTTACAGCCTAAATGTATTCCTGGATGGTTCATATGCATTTGTTCAGATGCCAAGACTGCCCTTTCAGTTAAATAGCTCTTCCCCCTCTCTGGGACCCATTCCCTTGTGTTTATTCAGAGTAATCATAAAATTCTTCAGCTAACTGCAAGGCATACAGATCTGTTTTCTAGGCAACACTACCATGGCTTTTTAAAGCTTTTCACCTCCTTTTTTGCAAATGAGTGCTTATTGGCTGTGAAGTTGTTCATTTTCAGAAACAAAATACTAAACCTAGTATTTATTATGGACGCCACTATAGGCTTAGATGTAGAAATTTTCTTTTTAGATTAATATCTTCTGCTTCTTCATTCTGTTTCTACCTTGATAGCCTGCAGAATTTTGCCATTTTTATCCTGAAAGTCCCAGACTTCCTCTCTTGCCAGCATGTTTAGATTTGTTTGCATTTGCAGAAATTTCAGAAACAAGTTGGACATGTGCGCTGCTCAAGTCTAAACCCAGGCTGTTGTAGATGCATGGTGTTTGTCAGGGAAGTCAGGTCAGCCTGGATGAGGAAAAGAAAATCACTTTATGCCTCTCTTCTTTCTTTCTTTGCTATCACATTTTAAAACCTTTAATAATGGAGGGGAATGACAAATTTGTACACAGACCATAGTGAGAGAGCCCAGCAGTGAGCTGCTTCTTTGCCTCTTACCCCCATTTATTCTGTTAGATTTTCATTTTAGTTTGATCTAAAGAACACTATTTTTGTTTTGTAGTTCCAGCAAGCTCCTAATTCTTTAGCTGCTCTTCCCACTAGATTTCATTGTTTATTAATTTGAGAGATATTTATCTTTCAGCCTCCTCATAAAAACATAGGCCAGGAAAAGAACTACTAAATCCTCATATCTACTCCCCTTATCATGCACAGTTACAGCTTCATGCAGTATCTTTCCTAAAATATTTCCTTACATCCTAAAATAACCTTGTTCTGTTTAACTGGTCATTGCAAACATTCCTCTTCTAAAGCTTGGAAACCACCATCACCAGATGGGTCTAGTGCCTACATTATGGTTAAAAAACACTCCCTAGTACTGCTAAAACTCTTTTCCATTATTTCACTTGACTGGTGTCTCATGGTCCTCCCAGGGATGATCAACATACACGTTTTCTCCATCATTTGTCCGGATCTTCTGCAGTGATAGTGCCTCCCATCAGTGGATTTTACTATCAAAGCTCTGCTCTTGCCAAAGCTGCTAATGAAAACACTAAATGACTGACAACCAGGCTGATCCCTGAGGTGCCCAATGTATCCTCACAACAGCTGGAGGCTTTTCTTTCAAGCAAAAAATGACAGCTCCCCATGAACAAAATGCATAAACACCTTAAATTCTCATGTTAACCGCTGTATTTTCCAGTTAGTGAGTGTTGCTGTATGACACAGAATCAATGCTTTCAGAAAAGCATGTTACTTTATATTTCTTTCCATATCTTTAATTATTCATTCCTTCAATAATTATTCAAAGACCTGGGATAAAATTGAATCATGACTGGTTGTTCCAATTATTTTTTTCCAGTATTATAAGTTCTCAATTTTGTCTCTTTTTTTCCTAAAATTTAGGTAATGCATATGCTGTTCACCACTATCTCAACAAAAAATTTGATTTTAAAAACCTTCCTAACATCTTTGCAGTTTAATGTGTTGATTATCTCAGTGTTTGGGGTTGGAAGGTGCATTACTCCAGTTTGGGCACATTATGATTGTTTTTGATGCTGTAGACTTGGAAGCAGGAGTTTCCATTTCCAAATGCTCATGCCCAGCAGTCACAGCACCATCCTCCCCTTCTCTATCATCCTCTTCACTTAAAAATGAGGCAAAAAATAGGTCCTAACCCCAGCCCAACTTCATATCTGCTTTACTCCTTTCTGTATTAACTTCACTGAAGGTTATTCGACTATTTGTTTCAATTTGTCGTAGAGTTAGCACAGCTTGACTTTTAGAAAGCTATCTTTTTGACCTGCATTATCTAACCTTCAAAATGTATCTTTCTCTGCTAATAAGTTTATTTTTCTGGAATTTCTAAGGTGTCTGCTCACATCTTTCTTTTTTTTTTTCCCAAGGATTTTTTTGGGAAGACAGGTAATGAGGTTAGAATGAAAGAGTTTGTTAGTCATCAATAAAGAGCTGAAAGTATCTCTGGAATTTCATTTATCTTCTCAAGACACTTCAGAAAATTTACGTCTTTGTCCAAAAAAAATTCAAGATTTGCCCCACAATTTATACAAACTTCTTCAGTCTAGTTAACTTGTTACCAGTTTCTTTAGGCTTTTAAAAAGTTTGTCCATCTAAAATATGCATTAAAACCCAGGTTCAGAAACATTTTTATTCATATTCTCATTTTATTTAAATTGAATTGACTCATGGTCATTGAAAGTAAGGTTATTTTCAGCTCTTCCTTATCTTTACCAAAACTGTCTTTAAAATATCTCTGCTATTTAGATCAGTAGCTTGTGGTGGAATGTCAGCTGTATATATCTCAAAAATGTCTAGCCTATGCCATTTGTATTAACACCTATTCTCCAGTCTGTCTGCTGTAGCCTACACAGTGCTTGTGTTGAATTTATTAATTAATTAGCTCTAGTACATGTCAGTATGCCATGATACGTTTTGGCTGACAAACAGGTTCTACAAAGAGAAGTTAACATTAAATTAGAAAGATGTAGCGCTCCTGTGTGACAGCATTCAAAATAAACACTTTCAGTGGTAAGTCCAGCATGTGAGAAAAGCGGTTTTTGGATACGGCCTCAGCATCAGAGAAGCTGCCTGCATGACTGCTGACCCCAGGTCGTGCCCCTCAGCACAGGAGTTTGCCTTTGCTGTTCCTGTGATCTCTGGGCATGGACCCCAGCTGACACACAGACCTCGTAACACATATCCTGTGCTACAAAGGCACATTACAGAGAACTCCAGTGGGTTGGGATACCATTCTCATGTTATTTTAGTTACTTCAAAGAGAAAATGAGAAGAAAAAAATCATTAGATCCCAAGGCCTTTGGACGGCGCAGGAGGTGATAGCACGTAAATGTAGCTTTTGACACAAACCTTCCTGTGGGCTTCCAGCTGTACCACCTCCCATACCTGATTCATCGTAAAGAAGTATTTTTGTCTCTTGTTGTATATGATTTACCAGCTCTTCATCAGTTAGTTGTCTGCCTCTGCTACAGCTATTAGCAATTTGTTGTCACAACATTTCTAAGGATTTTTTTACCCACATAATCATTAGGCCTGCATCCTTTAATAGTCCCCAGCTTCCATATTTTTTCTGGACAAGGCACTATAAATACTTATTGAAAATAACCATGGCTGGAACACCAGAAGTTGTGTTCTTTCACGAGGAGTTACTGGGAACCACCTTGTGGTTCACCTGCCACACACTTACAAAAATCTATTATGTTCTTACATTATCTTTATTCTCCAGCTAAAATAGTTGTTGTACTAACTAAATTATTCATAGAACTACATCAATCTCAAAGTATAATTACCACAGCTAATGATCAAAACTTGGAAGTTAAATGCTCCTAAGATGATATAACCCCCACAGAATTTCTGTTTCTATCAAATCAAAGAATTCTCTATCCAAACATGAATCCAACACATGAGGTCTAAAACAAGTCCCATTAGCGCAGTGAAATTTCTCTTACAGTTGATTTAAGGGGAGTAGATTGCACTATCATTGATATTCTTTTCTCCTTATTTATAGTTTAACACATTTCTTCATATACCATTACTTCACTTTCTCAGTTGTTTCCATCTTTCTGAACAATTCACATTCTATAGTGCTCATCTTTGGATACAGCTGTGAGTCACCCCTATTTCTGTTATATCCAGATTCACATCTTGCAACAGCTGATCTAATTATTGTTTTGCTGCCTAAGCATAACTAGCAGGCATGAAAATGTCTGCTACCAGTCTACTCAGCCAGTCTTCTCCTGCTGATCATGACACCTACCTCTCTACCACTTTCCACAATAATATTTTCTTTACTGTCCAGTCACTGGATGCTTGGTCTTCTTTTTCCCTTTTCTTAAAATCAGCATGTGAAATACACATATCTCTTTATATATGTATATATGTATATTCTTATCAGATTTCTTATCAGAGAGTCCAGGTCCTATTAAGTCAAATGGCCATAATTGCATCATGTCTTCAGTATTATCACAGCAATGCAGTGGGAGAGTCTCCTACTTTTTCTCCCCCTTAGCACTATCTATAAATATTCTTAATCCTGTGGAGAGATTCAGGCTTGTCTATATTACCAAGTAAGATGATGTGAAATAACAGAATAAGTAGATTATAGGGATTTGCTTCAAATCAGAAATAGTTCTGTTTCCTGGACCCAATGCTGCCATTATACATATTGTTTGAAGGTTTTTGAAGGAAGATTAACCCACAAACTTTTGCTCCTTCACTTTTGGGGAAGAGGTTGCTGGGAGCATCACATCAATGTCCTGGAGCAATTCCACCGGGCACCTCCCTCATCCCACATGGAAGCTCGCATCACTGAAGCCCAGATAGGATTTTATTACTCCAGCTCTTTGAGAACACTGCCCTTGAATCTTAAATTTCATTACATTTTTCTCACTGACTGCCTCATACTCATCTGGCAGCCTTCAAACACAGGATCAAGCAAGAAGTCATACATGACACTTGCCTTTTTGTATTCCACAAGAATTATTCCAGGTATTGTAGAAGCTCTTCACAGTTCAAGAACTTTCTCTGAGGCACAGTTTTTTTGGTGATGAAGCCTATTTGAGCCAAATTTTAAGGTCCCGACTCAGAGTTCAAGGACTTTTGGAAATGAACTTCTAGGCCTCTCCAGAAATAGTCTGATTGCATACAGCAGAACTATTTCTGTGGATGGAATCAGTAAATTGAGAGAATCATGGCATTCACTTCAAAATTGCACATTTCTCTGAGCCATGACAAAAACGTAAGCACAGAGGATTATTGTCCCACTCAGAAGTGCAGTCCACATCACTTGGATCAATCTCAGTTGATGGGTGTGCAGCCTCTGTCTTCACTCAGGATTGTGTTTGACCCTGTGTCTTCAGCCACCTTCAATGTGCCTTTAGCTACCTCCACTCAGCATTTCCTTCTTTCCCAGCTACAAGCTCCTGAAAGACTAATCCTAATCAACAACATGGCTGGCAAAACCTCTATTCAATTTATTGGAGATTTAATGGGTCACTGTTTTTGTAAATACCATTTAGGTAGGGAAAAAAAAGGAAACAAAAAACCTCTTGCATTTTGGAACCACAGAGGTTTGA
The DNA here is from genome assembly GCA_013400315.1 of Bombycilla garrulus. Taxonomy (NCBI): domain Eukaryota; kingdom Metazoa; phylum Chordata; class Aves; order Passeriformes; family Bombycillidae; genus Bombycilla; species Bombycilla garrulus. The sequence goes on along the minus strand of VXBU01012608.1, from coordinate 909,216 downwards.
ATACTCTTGCATGTGTGGGCATGGAAAGAAAATAGATGGTCAGCATAATTCCCATTCCATTTTTCTAGTCCTTTATCAGGAAACTTGCCATCATCATACTCTACACGCAAGCAAATTTGCTCTGTTGTCAGGAAAAGAATGAAGATGAGAGAGGAGTCCTGCCAGCGGGAATTTCTCAGCACTGGTTTCCTGCATAGCAGTCAGCTTTTTTTATAAATAGAACCTCATTTCATGCAATGATATAATATTAATCTGTCACCATATTTGGCACAACCATAGGATCGTGAACTACTTGTTTGCTAATTACCATTTGAGCTCAGGCACAGAGCACAGGCTGTGATAATATTAGCTTGGTCAGAGTCACAAGTCTGTCAGTGCCAGCAACAATTCTGTGTCTGTTTCCAGTCTCTGAAAGTGTTGTATCTGCATCCTTTCATCCCACGAGGTAAAAATCCTGGGGTCTCTCTCCTAGTATGAATAATTTGTCTTGTCACTCACGGACCTAGAGGAAAACCGCGTGACATTTCCTGTTAGCTGTTCACACAAGAAAAAACTGTTTAAGAAGAAAAGCAAATACATAAAGCACGTTTAACTACTGTTTATTAATCATTTCTTAAAAGTTTGAAAAGCTTCACCAGACTCCAATATGTAGGAGAAAGCAACTGTTTGGGTGGTGAGGCACTGAAAGAGGTTGCCCAGAGAGCTTATAGATACCATCCCTGGAAATGTTTCATGCTGGACTGCATGGGGCTCTGAGCAACATGGTGGTCTTTAAAGTCCCTTCCAACACATGCAAGTCACCTGTTCGTCATAGGAGAGGAAGAAATGGAGGAAACCCAGGGCCACCCTTAAAAAGATAATAATCCTGCCAGAGGATTTCTCAAGCAACCAAAGGGAAAACAATGTGGATATGATTCCTCCGAGTTTTACAGGTTGCCCAAATGGTTCTGAATGGTGTCAGTGACACTATCAGTCATTTATCAATTTCCCCAGCTGCTTATCATGAAGGGCCTTGGTTAGCTACAGAGGTCCTGGGCTGGGCTGTCGGTCAGGAAGGTGGTGCTGATCTGATGTATCCAGATCACACACAGAAGGCAGCTTTCAACCAGTAGAGATTAAACTTTTTTCTTAGTTGAATCAAAGAGTCTGTAGGAACTGGTGATTTAAGGGGTTTTGATTTAGTCGGTGAACTTTTCAAATCTAAAACTTTCTGAATTCATTAGAACACAATTACTACTTAGTAATAAAACAGTAGTAGCTTTTGTTACATTTCCATTTCAATAACACTGCCACTGCAGACAGTGGAAGTTAGACAAAGATATGGGACCCATGTTAGTGTTATAAAATCATCTCTTAGCAGTTTCCTCTGAAATTGCATAAAATGATTCCCATTTTAAAAATTTGTATAAAACTGAAAGTAATTTCCTTTTAGAGAAAAATCTTCTAATCCTCTCTAGCAGAATTTAAATGTAAAAATTTCTAGCAATGCAAAGTAGATCTGTAGGTGGATTTCATATCTGTCTTTTCAATCTTGCAGCTGATAAAAGAATTGTTACCTGCTTTTATTATTGAGCAAGTCTGTATTCTTAAAGGTATTCAGTGCCAAATATTCCCTCAATAAACAAAGGCTCAAGGTTGACTAATCTTACTTTTGTTACCCTTTACAGGTAAGGTATGATTCCTGCACCTGAAGATGTTGACTAGTTAGTCATCTAGTAGAAAGCATCTTAACTGTTTAGGGAAAAGAGAAAATAATAATAACCCCTCCTTGATACCTGTCTTTTTGCAAAGGAATCTAGTCCAGACACCATTTACCTGTGTGTCTTATTACCAAGAGAAGTTGAACTGCAAACAACAGAATGACTCCAGAAATTTAAGCAAGTATCTCAAAGAATGCAGGAACAGAATTCAGGAAAGATGAGTTAATTGGAAAGCCGAGGAACACAGCTGGGAAGCTGTATGCTGAATTCCTGAGATAAGGGTCCATTTTTTTAATTACCTATATGCAGAAGAACAAAGTTAAATTACTTTTAGGAAGTACTAAGAATGTGTCTGATCTCCTGTGTAATAAGAAATGACAGAGATGTTGGTATTTGCTAATTATTCATGCACAATTAGCAGAAAAATTCCACATCTATTGATCATTAACTGAGCATTAAGCTTTCTCACATGTTGAGGATGATGATTAAAAGTAAACTGGCTTTGGTAGTTGCTGTTATATAGTAAATTGTCACCAGTTAGCTGGGTAAATATGGACATTTTCATGAACACAAGAAGTTTGGAGATTTGCTGCATTGTTTGAGTGGAGTTCCTTGCAAATATGAGGGAAACTCTTAAGTGTCAGGGCAACTCCATTTTCAGGATGTGTGTGTAACCAGCTCAAGAAAGTAAATTATTGTGCATTTTGTCTCTAAGGCTCTGAAAGATTTTATGTAATTGGGTAAATGACTTAAGGCAGGCAATATGTAATTTACAATTTGTCCAACCTGCATGTTCTGAGTAGATTGGTCATTATCTAATCACCCACGTTTCTAAGCCTAATTGTCCTTGAAAGTATTATAAGCTGTTTTACTTCCACACAAATTGGCTGTTCAGAAGGAACTCATCAAATGTCTTGGGTAAGTCTTTTACCCCGTGTCAGATGTTTTCCGCAGACAAGCTTTCAAGACATTGTCTACAGCAATTGTGTAGCTGTCAAAAGGAAACTACCATTCCTGAACTCTCTTTATACATCCCTCTTCCAGTATTTCATCATATTTATCCAGTGTAAGTCTGTTTTTATTTTGTGGGCATTAGAGGTATGTAAAATGATAGTGTCTGTGCTTGTCCTGAAAAGACAAGGAACCTGTCACAACAACAAGAAACCAGTCCCACAGTGACAGCAGCTATTGGTCACACAAGCTACTTGGTGCATAAACTGTCATTTCCAAGCAGAGGTCTGACTGATCAAAACTTAAAAGGCTGAAAGCCACACAATGCATTCTTTTCCATTAGCACATTTACCTGCAATTTTGAGCATATTGCATCAATATAATATAAAGACTTATAAAAGAAGGTTTAGGATCCATTGTATCTCATCAGCCATACTACAATAGAAGGGCTAATGATGGAAATTTGCCTGTTTCCAAGTCATAAAAGGCACTACAGGTAATTACTGAAAGCATATGGATTTTCTGATTCTCTTAAATGCAATAAAAACTGAGGAATGAACCCATTCAACATAATCATTATTTTTAGAATTTTCTTATGCTACTTTATGTATGCTATCCTCTCCTGCTGGAGGTGACTCTACCTGGCTTCAAGACAGGTGTTACCAGAAAAATTTGGAGATTTTTGATCATAGATCAGTTTATACAACACCAAGCCTGCTGGCAACAAATAAGGTCCACCTGTCCCAAAGAATTTTATGTCAGGAGTTAGCAGAGCTCATTGAGACAGCTTTAAACTGGATTTGAAGGAGACTGGGGACGAAGCCAGGCTTGACATAAGATGTGGGAAGGAGAGAACTACAGCAACCACTCCAGTAACAAAAGAAAGCTGAAGAGGGAGCATCTCAAAGCACAAGCAGCCAAAGACGTAACAACAGGACAGGACTGTGGGGGTCCCTTTTCACCTCTGCTGGGATACTGACACAATCAAATATTTCCATAAAGGGCCTGTACACCACTGCTTGCAGTATGGGGGACAAGCAGGAGGAACGAGAGATCTGTGTGCAGTCACAGGGCTTTGGTCTCATTGCAGTTACAGATGTGGTGGGATAGCTCCCCTGACTGGAATGTCACCGTGAGGGGCTACACAGTGCTCAGGACAGGCCAGGCAGGTGCTGAGGTGCAGCTGCCCTCTGTGATGCAACACTTGAAATGTATCATGCTCTGTATTTGGGTGGATAGTGAGCAAGTCCAGTGTTTATGGCTTAGGATAAAAGGGCAGAAATTATAGGTAGTTTTTTTTCTCTTTTAAACTAGTTGTATGCCTGACAACTTGACAGTAATCCAGCGTTACCTTTGAATATCCAGGTTATTAACCATTTTCCCTTTTGGTTTTGTGTGATCCTTTCATATTGCATTGAAGAAATTGTGATTATGAGGAAAATGTGATTGTACTGATGCAAAACCTGACCAGGGATTTGGGATGTAACAGCTTTTCAAGCAAGGTGTGTAATTGATGTTGCATCTTAGGGTTTTATATTGAATACTTAATCACAGCATATAATTCTGTGACTCAATTTTTAGTGGCCTAGCTTTGGAGTTCAGGATGAAAAAGTCTGTTGCTTTAGTGGTAACTTTGTAGGTTCTCATCAAAATGAAAGCTCGGTCTCATTATCCCATTGTTCTCCTTTTCTTTTTTCTCCAAGCTGCCTGTCTCGTCCTGGGTTGTATGATTTTTCCTGATGGCTGGGATTCAGATGAGGTAAAACGGATGTGTGGTGAAAAGACAGACAAGTACACGCTGGGGGCTTGTTCGGTCCGCTGGGCGTATATCCTGGCAATTATTGGAATCTTGGATGCCCTGATCCTCTCATTTCTGGCATTTGTGCTTGGAAACAGACAAGACAGCTTGCTAGCAGAGGACCTCAAGTTGGAAAACAAAGGTAGGACTGCTTTAGAAACACTGTTGTTGGGTGGCCTCAAGGGCAATTGCTTAAAAACAATAATCAGTTTCAATTTCATTTTATTTCATGCTTAAAAGTTTGCATGTTGGCTTATTTCCTACATTTCTGGGAAAGAATAAATGCAAGGGGCAGAGGAAGTTTTACATTTCAGCCTCCAAAAATCTAAGAAAGCTCAAAATAGATGTAATTTCTGCACTATGCATGAATTATCCTTAGCTTTTAGAGCTGTAGATGGGATGTTATTGTGTTCCTCACTTGTACAGCATTTCATTAGCATTTAATTTTCACTGTCTCCATCTTTTTCTGTACCCCATGAAAGATTTGTTCACTTGGTTCCTTTAGGATTTTGCAATGCAATATGAATGTCTGTAATATGGCATATGTGTTAGCACAGTACACAGTAAGGGGCAGTGCTGGGAGCTGTCACTGAACTGTGTAATGCACATAGAGCAAAGAATTGTTGGGTTAAGGATCAGAGCCTGGAATGAAGAAGAATCCGAGTTCTTGCTTGAGTGTGTTGCTTTGAGCTCATGAGTCAGCTCATGGGAATCTAGGAGGCTGTAGTAACTGAATACTCATGCAGTGCTTTGGGGATAAAACTCATTTCTAGATTAAGTACTTGAAACTGGACCAGTAATTTGTCACACAGTTGCAGGAAGAGAGATGGTTTTTAGTAAGTGTGTGCAACCCTGGCTTATTTCTGCAGCCCCTTCCCCTTGTGCTCCTGGGGCATCCCAGCTGAGTATCTGATGTGATAGATAGCACAGAGGGCATGTCCCTGTCTTATCTTTTTAATGGGGTTGTTGTCCTGAATCTGTCTAATCCCTTCTAAAGCTGCTGATACTGTCAGCCTCTCCAGCACTGCATGGCAGCAAGCTCCTGAAGCTCAGTACTGACTGCTAAAGAAGTACTTTCTTTTTATCTGTTTCAAATTGATTCCCTGCTAGTTTCACTGACTGTCCCCAAGAGCAGGATTCTGCGTTCAGCTCATCTACCACCTTTGTAATTTTGTGGGCTGCTTCTAATAATAGCAAAGATATTGGGAGCTTTTCACCACTAGATTGCTGTTTGGCAGCCTGTGTTGTGTGAAAATAGCTGATCTCAGTCCTGCTCCAGAAGGATCATTATCTGTACACCTGACAGCACCAGTACAGTGGCCCTTGCTTGCTGGATTGCAGTCAGCACACTCACCCCAAATATAAATGGACTTGAAGACTGAATATCACACATGATTCCAGACCTGGGTGGAGCCTACTAATGTTGTGAGTTGAAGAAATTGTGTATTGCTTACAATTGCATGTGTGCATCTGTCCTGTGGGTAAATTGAGGGCATCAGCTTCAAGGACTATCCCTGTGACCCTTTCCTGTAAGGATAATATTCATCTGCATTTGAAAATCAAAATACTTATCAGAAGGGCATTCACAGCTATGCCACAAGTGCTTTTGGCATCACCACTATGCCTGATTTGTCTTCACCATATAGAGCTCATGTTCCCAACAACTACTTGTATCAAAGAAATGCATCTGTTTTGGCAACTTGTGAGCAAAAAACAGCTTCTGGAGCCTCATCACCTCTCACATTGCTGGCACAAACCCCTGCCAGAACATTTGGTCCTCAGCGTGTCAGAAAAAAATATTCAGCAGCTCAATTTCCTTGGATTAAACACAGAAACATACTGTGCCACTGGCTTCAAAACAAATCAGAACTCAACAAAAAGGGACCTACCCCTGTCTGCCCTTCACAATCAAGCCTAATGATCATCACTTTTTAAACTTTCAAATTAAGTGAAAAAGACTGAACTTGGTTCCTAAAAAGGACATTCTCTCCCCTCTTGTTACGAAAAGCTTCTGGTAAGCAGCAACAGAGCAAGTCTAAATCCCCCTGAGTCTCCCAGCATTAACCCACCTGCATGTGTTGCCACCAGGCACAGCCTCAGCCCCAAGGAGATCCAGCAGAAGCAGGCATCAGTCTGTACCCCTGTGCACTGAACATGCATGAGTGCCCTGACATTTACCCCATAAACTACATGCCCTTGTCCCCTTTCAGATTAAGAGATAGTGGGGAACTACTCATTAGCATTAGTTCACATGCAAAGTATCCTTGCATCTCTTGGAAATGGTCAGGATGTGAAAATGCTGCTATATGCAAATAGCACTAGTACATCTCCCATATAAGCAGAAATATAAAAGTATGGATATACACAATACTACCCTCAGCTTTCCAAGCTGCTCCTACAGTGTGAAGTCAAAGTCCTTATAACAAGCACCCATGAGTATTAGATACCCTCCCATCCTTTCTTCCCCCTCCTCATCTACATGAGATCTGCCTTCAGGCTTGTGCTGGCCTCTGCTTCTGGAGTAGCAAGTATGGATGAAGAATGTCCCTTTCTCAAGGAGGAACCTTTGTGCTGCTGCTGCTTTCCGAGGGACAAAACCTATTTCTGGGTGCTCATGGCTGTCCATTGGGTGGGATCCCAGTGACTCCTTCCCCTTTTTGGTAGTGTTGGCCTGGACGTCCCATAACCTGTGATAAAAGAAGGATCCCCTTAAGGAACAGTTGTGGCTTTACAGGAGAATGCACCTAGAGAGCAATCAACACTGTACCTGAGAGGAACCTCTATTCGCCCTGACAGCTTATCCTCTGCTGCTGGGACTTTGCCCCATGCATGTGGGTGACATGATACATTAGTTCAGCAGTGGGTAAGGCACAATAAATCAAGTATGAGAATCACAACAGTGTTCATTTATGTGGCAAAGACCTTCAAGAGCAAGAAATTATTAGGCAATGATCAGACATCTGAGCAGCTGTTTTCTTAATCAGGTAGTTTTGTCTGGAGGCTTCGATGCAGACCAGCTCCCACAGTCTCATTAATGAGAGTCTATGGTAGCTGAGCAAGTACCTGTTGCCACAGCTGTCTGAGCATTGTTGGCAAGGAAACAGTTAAATGTACATGAAACACAACAGGATGGTAAAAATGTGAGAAGATGACTGAAAAAGAAAAAAACTGTACTTCTTTGTAGTTTTCATTACCATGCTGAATTGTCAACTTGCTCCGTGCTTTTGATGCCTACAGTTCTGTATATTTACATAGGTTAATGAATGCTTGTAAATAAGGAATTTCACTGTTAAAATTATTCATGGCAGAAGACAGCTGTGTTTTAGATATAAATGAAAGTTTCCTTTTTCACTACATGATAAAAACAGTGCTTGCTCATTTCTTATTTGCTTAGGTGTGAGAGCAAATTACCATGTGGCTTTCACATCTCAGAACTGTTAATTCAAGTTTGGCAGAGCTTCTTCAGCTTATAGTCTCTTTAATGCTGTTTCCTAATATTGCAAATTTTACACAATAATTCATAAGTTTTTTATTTTTAAAACTGCCATTTGAAGGAGAAATAAGCTATTTATAAGAAGACTTTCCTGTTATCATTATACCATTAGCAAAGGAGACGAGAGAACTCTATTGCATGGTTTTCTTTAATTTATAAGAACTAATGGTAATGGCTTAAAGGCCTGTATGTCATTGAAGTAATGTCATACAGGGCACTAACAAAAATAATCAGAATTCTTCTTAGCTTTAAGCTTCCTCAACACCATTTTGAGTGAACCATCAACATCAAGCATTAACCTTGATGTCTTGGTGTAATTACACGGTTTAATATTTTGAACTGTAATGTCTTAATGACATAAAATTTAAGTTTTGACCAGAGGTAGACAAGACCAAATGAGAAGTTTCCAAAAGAAATTGAGAGTGCAAGGCACCTATGTTTATGGTAGAACGTGGTAAAATGGTCTGCATTATGAGTGATAAATACAGGAGTATTCAGAAAACATCCTGGTCAGTAGTATCAGTCAGGGCAGGTGGAAGTTGCACTTTGTGAACAGTTGTGGCTTTTCCAATGGACAGAACAGTTTCACAAGTCACCTGCCCCATGCAGGGATGACAGGACAAAATGTTCATCAGCTGCCATCCTTCAAAAGGAAAATAACTCAGGATGCAGTGAACATGCAAACTGCTGCAAAATTGCAAAGGCCTGCTTGTCAGCATTTAGTTTCCATAGCATGAACTCACAAACATTCAGGCTAACTTGTTCAAAATTAGGTATGTTATTATGAATACTGAGACCAAATTTAAGTTTTCCCAAATAGCTAAAACACATAAAAGAATTATCAGCATCATAATAAAGTAATAAAGAGTACAAATGCAGACAGAACACCATATATACGGCTGTATGCCCATGTTCTCTGTCCAGTATAACTATATAGTCTCTTTTTTGTAAAGTTATGTACCCCCAGCTCCTCCTGATACACAAAAAGTCAGTGTATGCTCATTTTCATTTCAGTTAAGGTGTACATTACAATAATAAAAATATTTTCAAAAACGAAAGGCAAAATTTCTATTAGTTTCTTCCCATTTTCAGGCTGGTGCTTCTCTTCATGTTGCTAGTCCTCTCCCTTCCTTCTTTTCTAAAGAATCCAAGAGTCATCCCCTTCAGACTCCTGCTGCTTTGGTGTGTGGCTTTTTGGTCAAAGCACTTAAAGGGATTATGAACTCAGAACAAATTCAACTACTGGAATTCCCATTTGAGAAGGGAAATATCCAAGAAACTCACTGGGGAGGGATCTGCCATAGATTGCTATAGACAGCCCACCACATGCTCTTGCCAGGCTGCAGGTGATCAAAGGAACCTGGGACTATGTTAAAAGGTTTATCCTCTTGCCTCAAAATAAGAAGTATTATGGTACTCTCATTTTCAAAGGCAAAATCAGACTCTCCTTTGAAGCCCAGGCACAGGTTCCAGGCTGGGAATCCCTGGCGCTCATTTCTAGCTTCAAAACGTGATTCCCTGCCATGTCAGCCAAGAACAAAGTCTTGCCACAGCTGTGAAGAGCTCACATGCTGTCTTTGAGCTTCAACTGGTAAGTGGCTCACCTAGCATTAGCATTAGCACCACCGCAATTAGATCCACTTGTTAATTTCCTTGTTCAATTACAAACTATTTTCCTTCAGGTATGAAGGAAATGAACTCCGAGTAGCTCTAAGTAAAAGAACAGTAGACAAGTAGCACCTGACCTATGTCATCTAAAAACCTGCAACTAAAAGCCAAACTAACTGATTTTTTTTATACTTTTCCCCTAGAATTTTCTTTTTTTGATAATAGCAACCGTTTCTCTGTGATTTCAACTATATAAATAATATTTTTAAAAAGAGAAAATATAAAGATAAACGTGGAGATTTTATTGAGTTTGGCATCAGACAGAGCATAATCTCTCCAGAATGAAGGTATTCATAGCACTGCTCTAGGATCTATGCCCACAGTATGAAGTTTCATCCAAGGAGTATATGAGCAGTCGTTGGACCACATCCAGAACCTTCCTGCACAGTGTCTTAGTGTCATGCACTCTATTGCCCAGTGTGTGTGGAATTCTGTCACACAAAGCAGAACAGCACTGGCCAGAGCATTTTTGGCTCCCCCCTCAGCAGCAGTCTACAGTGTGTTGTGTAGGACACTGATCTTCTGTTCCCCTTGGTTTGAGGGTAGAAGGTTTTCAGATTCCAGCCCTGATCTTTAATGACAAAGCATTTTGGAGGTTTTAGAGGCTGAGGGGAAGAAATGGGAGAGTGAGATCAGAAGTCAAGGGGTGTTGACACAAACTTAGAAGACACTTTAACGTCTTCCTTTGGAAAATGTCTACTTTTGGTTTTATGAGCTTGTGAGAAGTACATGCATTTGTATGCAATAAGCTACTTAGATTTTTCTCCTAGTACTGAATGGAACTGAGACAAGTTTGGTAGTGGTGTTTAGAAAGCGGAGTTTGATTTCTGATTCTCATACTGGATCTATCATTTGATTTTTACATTTCTTTGTCATTTAAATGGGAAGGAATGAGACTACTTTGTTGATATGTTGTAGTTCAGCAATGAAAGATGAATTAGAAAAAGTAAATGATGGTGAAATTGTTATTAAAATATGTATTCCAAGGTTAAGGTCTGATAAAAGTATTTTGTCAAAGAACTACTTTGCCAATATGCTAAATGATGATACTCTTAAGGGAAGGCAAATGAGACATCAAGACTAAAAGTCAAAAGCTGATTAAAACACCTTATTAAATAAAGGTCAATCTTGCAATAGTACTGATTGATACATCAGCTGATCCAACAGTTCCTTTCCAGCTCTACTTTCTATTATGAGAAAGTAAAATTAGTCCTAAACACATGCATTAATTACTTAACTGCAGAAGCTGGAGACCATGAATAAAGAGTCCTAGCTCCCCACTGATTAATGAAGGAAGAATATAGTGAATTGCTTTCTGTCTCATAGGAAGATGTATCCCACTCTCATACAACAGCCCAGTTAAAGAAATTCTTGTTCCATTTCATGAGCTCATGATATGAGGGACTTAAAGGATGGGGTCTTACAGGAAATCTTGCAGCAAAAAAAGTTAGGCAGCCTCAAAAATTCTTCTTAAATGGTATAGGTAACTTAATGCATTGAACAGGCTCTGTGCTTTGCTGAAAAATTCAATAGTGCAGCAGGGGGGCAGGATGGATGGGAATGGGGATAAAGACATTAGACAGTGCTGCTACAGGCTACAAACAAATCTCCAGCCTGGTCAAGACAAGTCCATAGTGAGCCTGGACAGATCAGGAGACCTGTGTTGTTAATTTAAAATGAGGCACATGCCCTGTTATAAGCAAGACCATGTTTACTGAGCTAGAGGGCAACAAGTCTGACTGTGCCATCACTAGCAGCTGCATTAGAAATGGTGTTTGGAAGTCTGGGCAAAAAAAATCAGAGACATTTCACAATACAGAAATATAAAAGGGAAGTAGCTGACACATATTTCATTCCAGGTAGGATTAGTGACACAAAAATGATACTCCACTATTCCTCATCCTTATTAACAGGAACCATATTTATAGAAGAACATCAGAGAATGGGAGAGCTCATGACTCAATTGCCCTTGCATTACTGTGTTCAAACAAAGTGCTCATGCAGATGAAATTATGAAGGTTTGTGCCAAGAATCTGGATTATGACTGGTAGCAGCTATTGAGAGGACATTTCTTCTGTCCATTCCAGCCTACCACTTTCAAGAGCTGTCTGGATTGTCTTTATGTTTTTACCAGCCCTGATGTCTTGTCATCATTAACCAGACGAAGCCTGTAGCATTGAGTTATAACTGTTCCTTCTTGCAGCAAGTTCTAGTGGTTTTCTTGGAAATCTTTATCATGATTTAAAAAGTCATTAATTCCAATATCTCACTCCACCATGAATTTTTTGTGATCCTTCTCCAGCAGTTTCCTAATGCCAGAATTATTTTCTATCTGCAAGCAGAACACCTGAAAATAATTGAATGTAACCTCCTTCTTTCTGGGCATAGCATCAATGGAAATAAAGACTGTTGTCAGTAGTTTTAGAATAAAGGAGCTATCAAAAAAATTCAAATGAAAGCAAAGCAAACAGCCCTGTTACCTAAAGTTATATTCAAGGAGACATTCAAGTCATAGCTAATGAGATATTTGAGATATCTGGCTCTTCCTGCTTTCTGTTACAGGTACAGATTAGTACAATATAAAATAAAAGTTGGCTTAGCTTGGTGCTAACAGTGTAGATCTGGACTTCCTGTTGAGTCCCTCATCTTCTCCTGAATGACAAGCTTGGTGAACTCCAGTTTGTTGTTCCCACTGACCTCTCCCTGCATGCCTGAGAAGCGTGGCCCTGGGACAGGCCCAGACTAGGGCAAAATACACATATTTTAGTTCCTTGGCTCCAGCATGACCCTGCTTAGCCTGAATTTGCTGCAACTGAAAATCAGAGTTGTGCCCTTAACTTCCAAGGTCTCTGTCTGTTGACTTTGATAGATCTGTACGGTTTTGCTTGATGGAATACCAGAAAACAGCAGTGAAAGAGGAAACACAGATGTGATATTAATGAGTAGTATTTCTCTAAGATTGCTGTAGGTATTTCCTGGCTTTATTTGCTAGAAAGATACACAATTAAAAAAAAAAAAAGGTGAAATTATAATACAAAGATATTTTAACTAAGTTTTTCCTATCTCTTATATCTGGAGGTTAGTTTTTTCTAATTCACATTTTTAAAATGAATCAATTATTTTGTTCATATTACATGATCCATGTTATTATGCTTAATCTTTTAGATGTTTGGCATGCAAGCACTCCAGTTGTCAGAAATATTTCTATGCACCTACTTCAAGAGCATTTATCATTAAATATACTCAACAGACATGGTAAAACTGAAAATAGATGTTCAGATGCAATCCTGTTTGACTAAATGTATTTACACTACTACAGCATATTTGATTTTACAGACCGCTTTCACCCCAGTTTTTTAAATCCAAGAGTTTTTAGGATGATAATGAGCTAGCGTGAGGACATCATTGCACACAGTTATTCATCTTTCATCTCCAAGCACTTGCACCCTTCTAGGTGACAGCATTTGACACAAAACAGACCATTACTATAGTTCCTATATGCTATTTTCCACAGTTCCTGCTTTCTGATGTTCCCAACTGATTCTCTCCTAATCACTGTATGTATTGTTCCTCTCTACTTCATGCACGCTGAAAACAAACCTCGCTGCTCTTTGTATGACTTTGTGTCTGATAGAGGCTGAAAGGATCCATGTGACCATTTCAGCCACCCCCAGTATCACACAGGCTGTAGGATGTTGTGACTCCTCTGCAGTGCAATCTGGAGAAATCTGGATGCTGTAGGTCTATCTCCTCACTAGGAGATGCAAAGATGCACTAGAGACCAGCAGCCACCTTCTCTCTTTTCTGCGTGTGTGCTGAATTCAGACACAAAACCCCAGCTCTCAGAACTAACAGGGTAAGGACAACTTGTACCTCCTATAATTCTGCTTTACTTTCCTACCCTTCCAAGGGTTCCATAACTTCTTGCTGCCTTTGGGCAGCTCAGTCAATAAAGATAGATCTTGGCAGTGTGAATGCTCCCCACTGTCTGGTACAGCTGGTGCCCCTGAGTGCCCACTGTAGCGTCTAACAGGTAGACAACCATCTTAAAATACTGAAGAAATCCACCAGCATTGCTAATGACACATAAAGGGAGAAATATTCTTGCTTCCTGAACACAGAGGCAATAGTTTACCTGTACTTTTACATTTCTACCATAATAATACATGTGAGAGATGAGAGCACACCAGATAAGAGTTGAGAAAAATAGCAGTATTATGTAAATGCCTGCTAAAATTGATGCATCTGGAATCTCTGCAGAGTACTGTAATTCTGTTGTTTAGTGATTAGTTCAAAAAGAGTGTATTCAGAAACCAAATTCAATTGGCATAACTAAAATGGACTCATTTTATGCAAAATGTCTACTACTATTCTTTTTATACTTGAGTAGATTATTGAACCAAAATCCTCAGGTTTTTTTTCCACTGGGCATTTTGGACCTGATTATGTAGAGGAGAAGGGCAGGCTTCATCCAGTGAAACCAGTAAAAAGCTTAGAGGGTAGGAGTAAATATTAGCCATTAGAGCAATTAATGTAATTTTTAAATTGTCATGAATCTTATACTAATTCCTGACCACAGATATTCAAAACATTTTTCAGGCGTTTCATTGTTTGATGTGTATCAAATACATCCACGTTTCTTTGAAGAACTATCATAGCTGACAATAACAACTGACTGACCCCTTGCAAGTAAAACTGATAAAGCAATAAAGATCAAACATCATATATCCTGCAGAGACAAATATTGGTCTACTAGAGATAGTGGAAGTGTGCAAGAAATCATTTAACGTGTTTCAAATGCTAAGAAGAAAAAATTGTTGAAGGGTTGATAGGAAATTCAGTACAGAAGCCATGCTGGCAACATATAAAAGTGCTGTACTTATAGGAACAGCCACAAAAACACTGTTTGCATCCTTAATAGAAATTCTGGATCTAGCAACATGGGAAGAAGTAATTCCAAATGGTTGAGGAAAAGTTTGCTTGGAAGAATCAAAATTTGTATCAGTCTTAAGGGAGTACTTCTGTATCCTTTCAGAACTAGCCTACAGAATCCTATTTTTGAATTTAAAAGGATGGCCAAAAATCTCTGTGTATTCAGTGCTGTGTAGCCTCAGCACTTCCAAGCAGAGGCAGTAGCTGTCTGAAGAGTAAGACTGCCCTGCTTTGTCTGCCTCAGTTTTGTATGTATGCACCCTGCTGCTCTGTAGATGTTAATTCTTAGCCCATAAGGACAAAGATGACATGTTATTAAATAAAATAAATCTTCCCCTATAAGCATCAGCTCTACTTTTTTTTTCCTGAGGAGGACTGACAAGTTTACCTTAAAAAAAAATCCTAGAAAAGGCTCTGTGAAATGATTAGAATTTGTATGTTTACAATGATGCCAGAAGATGAGCAGGTTTATATACTGATCAATCATTTATACACTAGTGAGCAGCTGACATTCAAGCCTATGTCTGCTCATCTATCAAGCAGTTCTCACAAAGGTTAGTGGCACTAAAGTTGTACTCAGGCACAAATACAGGTATAAAAATGTTATAAAAATGCTAAGTGTGGAGGATTACAACATGAACCTATAGGATTTCATACTTCAGAGTAATTTCTATGTAAGATCCTGGTCTCAAACAATTTGCCAAGGTGTCACCTTCTTTCCTAAGTCCAACTGGAGCTCATCCATTGCCTTTTAGTGCAGTTGATGTCCTTGCAGATGTATATAGAGTATGTGCTCACCCAACAGAGTCTCAAAAGTCCTCTGTAGATGGGTTAATACTGACCTTGGTTCTCTGTACTATGGAAACTGCTTTGAAAGAACAGCCTGGGAACCTCTGGGGAAGCTGGAGCTGTGTGCAAACAGGATGTGCAAAGGCCACTGAGGAAGTGCAAAGGCCACTTCTTGGGGCTTTGGCTCTCACAGGGTGTCTACTTTGAAAGGGAGCCCATTTTTAGGCAAAGACTAGATCTGACTTAATGAAGAAATATGAAGTCCAGGAAGGGAAGTTCATGATGCTGTGAGATCCAGAAGGAAAACAGCAACCAGCAGTCTGAGTCTGGGTTCACCCAGAAGGGTTAGTGGCCTCTTCATATTATTTCCCTTTCCACCCAAATCCTTGCTTTATGCATACAGCTGTGAGCACACATGCCTTGAGTTGCACCATCCTCTCAGCTTCTGTGCTTCTCTCTTCCTGGAGTGCCTCTGTGGAGGCTCCCCAAGCCTTGAACACAGGGCCAAGGGGCACTGGAACCAGCAGGGCCCTTTGGGAGCACAGGTAGAGTTACCTCAGCAGGGAAATGGGTGAGCACTGTGAGGGATCCTGGTGGCAGGTAATATCAGTCCCACCGCGGCACACTGTGGGCTATTTGGATTATTTTTTAATATTCTGGAGCTACACCTAAAACCCATCAGGTTGGTTCAGCACCATCTTTCCCTGCTACAGCTGGATTGCATTCTGTCCCATTATTCTTCAGAATGTTCTCTAAAGCTCTGCATAGCATTGAAATCACAGCTATCAGCCTTTGTTTGTCTACACCTATAGTTAGCTTGCCTTCTGATGTAAATTAAGGTCTCCACCAAAAAAAGTTGCAGAGAGAGAAAGCAAATTTTTTTCCAACCTGACATGTTTAAAATAATATTAAACATTCATTTTTCTACTTTTGTCAGATTTCTTGGTCTGTGCTTCAGTTCCACCTTGGTTCTCCTTTATTCTTGTTTTTCACTGTCTTTCTCCCTTCTCTTTTCATACAGCATGTCTTTATATACCATTTTCTTAGCATATATCTTAATTTTATTTGAGATCTTCAACTTTCATGCTCCTAGAACCAGGAATTTTCTCAATTTGTGTTTTCATAATTAAAGGGGAGAAAAGAAGAGATTGTATCATCATTTAAGCAGATGAAAATCAGAAATTAAAGGTATCTTTTAACGTATGTCTAATATTACTTTGTAAGCATTACCAGTAAAAGTCTTAAAAATGATATTGTTTTTCTTAGCCTGCTTTAGGAGGTGAATGTTACCATATAAAAAGTGTATGTGGGCTGTTTTAGCTATAGACTACTGCATTGACTAATTCCATTTTTTTAACAGGAAAAGAATGCAGCAATTCATCACTTGTCCAGTCTAGTTAACATTTTGTGGCTTTTTGTAAGAGTGGAATTTGTGAACTGGATAGGTTTGACAGTTTGAGGTAGTTGGTACTTTTCATTTCTGGATCATTGACTCAAGTACAGCAGATATTTGACAAAAATTGACTGAAAACTGAATCTGGAGAATGACTGATTGCTGAAGTATGTAAGAAAAGGCTTTTTCTGCACAGCTGATAGTAGACTGATGCAATAACAAAATAACACATGTATCTTAACCCTGTGCTAGCAAACATTCTAACTGGGGAGACTGAGAAGTACAGAAGATGTGTAGCTTTGGATGCCTTCATCCTTGATCTGCTGCCTTTAGCTGTCTACTGCCTACTGCCAGAAAGGGAATTTACCTGGACGTGCTTCTCAAGGCTCTGAACACCAGGCTGTCAGTATTGGATATGATGCACTCAGAAAGTGAGGTCTCTTCTGAGCAATGTTCATGGCATGCTCCTGACGGGACTGTCCTTGAAGACTGGGCACATGATGGACATGGGTGCCATATAAATATATCAGGACAGAGCTGCTGCATTTTGGGCGGGGCTTTGTGGGACAGTGAAAGGTCAACTTTCCTGGGCATGTGCCTGCCTTGAAAAGTACAGCAGTCTCTTGGCATTCCCACTCCACCTTGCCATTTGAATTCTATTGAATTAGTCAAATGAATTGATCCAGTACATAACATTTCTTTCTCCAAGCTTCCAAGAAATTTAGTCTCCAGTGGTTATGATTTTCCTTTGCCATTTTCTAGTGACAGAAAGATTATTTCAACAGCAATCAATATATTCAGAAATTTTACTTCAGTTTCAGCAATTTCATCAAGAATCACTGTGATTCCTTGTGGCATGACATGCAGCAGCTAGATCTTAAACCAACATAAACCCTAGGATGGACCCTTTTTTAACAAACTGCGATTTCAATGAACAAGAGTGTTTCAGGAAACATTGCTTTTTAATGGATGGGTCTTGAATTTAAGCTTTGTTTTAGCTGGATTTTTTTTTAATGCTAGTACATTTCATTTTGATATCTGAAAGCAAAAATTCCTAATTGCCCATCAGAATAATTTTCTTATGCAATTACATTGCTTATCTGCTCGCTTGTTTATCAATCCCATTCTCTAATAATCTTTAAACCCATTGTCCAATTTCAATGAAATTTAACAAAGGCTAACATCATAAAAATTTAAAATTCCCAGAAGTGTTTTGAAGATTAATGTGTAAATTTAAAAAATTAGCATGTGATTCCACTAAGGGAAAGCCAGGAAAGAGATTCAGCCCTTAACAGCACTTGGTTAACCAAGTCAGCATAAATCTCATGTTAGATATGCCACCCTTCCTGCCTTTTCTGGATCATCTGCCATGCCAAATAAAGTAGGGCGCATGGAACAAATGGCACATGTGTGTGTGTCTGTATATAAATCTATATCTGTACATATTTTTAAAGTGTAAGGAAAGTGAAGACAAGTCCTGTAGCAAAGAGACTCTAAGAGACATTTAGGGCATGTGGGAAGCATGGAGTTTGGAAATGTCTGGGGCAGGAAGGGAGTCAGAAGTACTAGTGAGGGATCTGAGAACATGAGAAAGAAAAGATCCATAGATCCAAGATCCAGAATGTGCAGGAGTCTAAGAGGAAACAGGGTACTGCTGTGGAGGTGTCATGGGGCTGTGACAAAGGAGCTGGGTCATTACATTCTGTCCATGTGGGAGAAGGAGCACATGTGCAGGTCACTGACAGTCAGGCACTGGTATCTTCTACCACTCACGCAACATTAGGCTTGTTTAAAGCTGACCAATAAAACGGTTATTCAAGTATTGTCGCCCTGATTTTGTAAGATTTTCTAAGCCTTCTGATATTCACATATTTGTGAAGAACTTTCTCACACACTTTCTGTAAACAGCTCACTGTTTTTGCATTCCTTCATAGAGGAGGAGAAAAATTGATGGACTGCTTGTCTGTCCAGTGTCTTTGGAGAGGAGGCACTGCCACCGTCCAATCCACTGTCACTTTTAGAAAACTATAAATACTGGAGTCAGAAAAAAATAAACTCTCTCTTCTCTTCTGATCACCTGAGCTGCGGTGTGTGTCTGTGTTCTTTTGTGTCCTATAGCAACAAAGTATCAAGTAACTCAAAAAGTAGTTAGTGAAAAAACTTGGTTTAACTTTAAAGAAAGCAGTACAATGGGAAGTCGTGGGAACTCCATTTTTCAATAGAAACTGTAAAAACTCTGTTTCAGTCCATCCCCAAACTATTTTTTCCACTTCTTGCTTCAGCCATTGAACTGAAAAATTGGCTATTTACCTAACAGTTATGCTTTAAAATATTTGCAACACAGGCACGGCCAGTACCTTTCACTCAGAGCTTTGGTGTGGGGGCAGCTCAAAAAATGTGCCAGGAAACTGGCACTGCCTATTACACTCTGGCTGATAAGATCTCAGCCTGTGCTTCAGAGAATTTGTTCCCTTGTTCAGACAGAGATTAAAAAAGTAGAACCAACACACCTGCCTCTGCCAATGATAATCTTCTAGGAGATACTATCCTTTCAGCAGCTGCTGTAAGGAGCTTTCCTGAAGTCTGGTGCATACAAAAATAATCAATTCTCATCTACAGATTATGGTTCAAATGTGCCAAGTGCTACCAGGGCTTATGCTACCAGGTTCATGAAATACAGTCTATAATACTGAATAAAGATGGGATGTTTGCTGCATCTGACAAACCATGTCTGGGGAACTTCTAGCTTCCAGAAAATAGGTATTATCTGTTTCTAATGAGCAATAGGCAAGCAGTGCTCACAGTATGAGTGGTTTATAGATAAGCAGAAAGCTATATTCACAAATTCTGTCAATCAACCCTTTGCAGCAATTTCCTTTGAAGAATAAAAGATAAAGAAGAGCTGGTCTAGGAAATGCAGCGTTTTGAAGAAGCAGCATTTCAGTAATTATGGCTAAGGAAAATGTGGGATAAAAGTATGTGCTGTTGCTGTGCTGCCTTGTCAGCCCTGCTTTGGAGCGTGCTGTGTCTGGTCCAGGCCCCATTTACCTTTTAGTCTGAAGCCAGATGCAGCACCTCCAACAGACAGTGTGGCATGAGTAGGCTTTTGCCAGTGGAGTGGGCATCCAGGATAAACCAACATCACCTGATTTCTGCTGTGGCTGCAATAAACTTCAGCCCTTACACAAGTGTAAGCAAGATTTGAACCGAGTCTGTAATCTTTGTTATAACAAAACTATTAAGCCACTTTTTTCTCTTCTGAAACAAAAATTTCACTGTGTTCTGTTCAGCTGAGTAAACCTAGAGATCAACCTGGAGTCAGGTTATAGCTCCTGGTTCAAAGTGAAAAAAAAAATGGGCAGAATGCAAAGTTATTGGTACCCAAGGGAAAAATCTTCTTAATTCAATTGCTGTACATGCTGAGACAGCTTTCAAAGAGCATCAGTAGATCTACACTTGGCCTGCAGCAGCATATTCTTCCATGCACGTGACTCTTGGCTTGGGAAGGAAGGAAGGAAGAGCAGCAGCACTGTGGCACCATGGTGGGGTTTGGAGTTGCTGGCCCTGAGGAGCATGGCCTGTTTCAGGCCTGGAGGCAGCTGCAGCAGCGTGGCTCTGTACCAGCAGCAGCTCCAGATGCCTCATGCGTCAGCACAGCTTGGAGCTGACACAGCCGTCCTGGTTTAGGACTCAGCTATATCTGCACAGCACCTTGTGCCAAGTGAAAGTGCTTTGAGCTGCTGGTTTGGTCTCTGCATTCCGACTCCTATGTGTTGCTTCCTCTGGATATTGCTGAGATGCTGTTACACAGGATCACAGAACTGCAGAATTCTTTAGGTTGGAAGAGACCCCTAGGATCAAATCCAGCCATTAAGCCAGCACTGCCAAATCCACCATTAAACCATGTTTCCAAGTGCCACATCTAAATATTTTTAAATTACCTTCGGAGTGGTGATTCAGCCACTTCCCTGAGCAAACTGTTCCAGTGCTTTACAACCTTTTCCATGAAGAAATATTTCCTAATATCCAATCCAAACCTATTCCAGTGCAACTTGATGGACAGCAGGGCAACCAATGAGCCAAACTCAGAGGAGGAGTTGGTTTGGAATGCATCTCCCATTGAACTTTCATCCTTTCCCATACAGTCTCTCATCTGCATAGACATTTCTTTTATTCTTTTAATAACTCCCTATTTCTGTCTGTGAAGGAGCATTTGGAATATTTTTATCTTTGCCAGTGCATATATTACTTAATGTAACACAGTGCACAGATCCGAAGGCTTGCAATAGCCCACACAGGCCTGATTCAGACCTTCAGTCTCGTAGCTACATTATTGCAGTACTGGTTGAGCTAAGAAGCCCTGTAGACATGCATGATTTATGGGCTTGAGTGGAGAATTAACCCCCTGTCACAGCTGCAGCCCCCCTTTCAGACACAGGCAGCTGCACAGGGACCTCAGAGTTGTGTTACTTTGTGATGAACAAACACCAAGAGTCCCCCAGCATCACTGCCCAGTCTGCCTTGTGGAGAGCTTGTCTAGCTCTCTGCAGTCTAAAGAAATACAGTTAGGGACAGGAAAGGAAAAGCAATTCAGTGCTGAAATAACTACACTTGGCTGGATTCAAAATGAACACTGAATTTGCTCAAAAGCGCCTAAAAAGCAGAACAGGAGGAGGCTGGAACCAATGCTCACCTTGAGGCTAGAGGAGGAGAAGTGGGCAGTCAAAAGGATATTTCCAGTTCTGTGTGACTTACAAAGCACATAACTGCTCCATGCCTCAGTTTCCTGCCTGTTCTGCAGACACACCAGCACTATATGCTTGCCTCCAGCATCTTCTGTAAGGATTTCTCAGGTAACACTTCTGAAATGGTTGGAGCTGCTTTTGAAGTAGACACAATAAAAGTGTATATTACTGTAAAAAAACAATTTGTTAAAAATAACTCTGATCAAACTGAGAAAGTTGAAAGGAGGTGCTGTTTTGCTCAAACAACCTAAGAGAGAGCTAAAGAGGGAACAGCACAAATCTTGTCCTGCTCAGAAGGACAAGGCCAAGAACTGTAGGTGCCATGTCTGCACAGCATGGCTCTAAATCCCGAAATGCCTGGTGTTCTCTGGCAAACACAGGGGTGAGGTGTGTCTATATATAGCAAGCAGGTCAGGATGTGATGGGAGGATGGTAGCGCTGGTGGGGACAAGGTGGCACCTGTCCCTTGTGGTGCTGAGTGGCTCGGCAGGAGGCTGCCATGTGTCTGTCTGCCAGGCAGGATCCACCCAGGGCTGAGAGCTGCAGCTCATTACTGCCACATTCTCATTAATTAATGCTGTGCCAGGCTCCTCTGCACTCTGGTTGGCTCAGGGCTTTTCCTTTTCCACTTCTGCAAGCAGCAGACCCTGGATCTGTACAGCACAGGGAAAATGTGTCTCATCCATCAGCAGGTTGAGCAGGACCGTGCATGTTGAGTGATTGCCACGAGAAACTTCAGCTGCTGTAGCAACTGTTCTGGCTGGACTGCTGGAGATCAGCAGTAAGAAACATTCACCAAGATACACACAAATAAAACTCATGCCGTTGCTTTGATATCTCAGTCTTTGTTTGCCTCAAGCATTCATATCATTCTCAAGAAAGAGAAAGACCATCCAAAATAGTTGCACATAATGCAGAGGTTTTCTGTTCGTCATGTTAGTAAGAAATCTTTGATTTCTATTTTTTTTTCTCCTTTTGCCAAAAGTTTCAGATATTTGATCAGGAAAAAGAAAAACACACCTCATAAAGTTGCAAAAAATATTAAGTTCTTAGAAACTGACTATTTTTGATATATTGCAGCATAGCTTTTGGTCTGAACCACTATTATTTTCCCTCTGAGGAGAGGGGAAGCAGCTTTTTCTTAACAAGACCGAGACAAAATTAGATTTTCATTCTAGTAACTGAACTAGAATAAGGATTTATTGTAAGTCTATTGTAAGTCTTTTGTATACACTTTTAGTCTCCATTAGAATATATAGTCTCCATTAGCAATTACTGTGCTGTGGCACAATAGGGTGCTTTGGGTACTCTTCTAATGATATGTGTTGTATAGCAGCTGATCCAAAAGCTCATCACCACTGAATGAAGGCGGTCCAGATGCCTTCCTCCCCTCAAGCCTCTGCCCCTGGGTGCAGGCTTCATCCTCCTCCTCATGGCTGTTGAGCTGCATGTTGGAGCTCACAGAGCAAAAGAAAAAAGTTAATGTATTCCTGTAGTGGTAGCCATCAGATCACAAAAGTGTCCTGCAGCTCCAGGAACACCCAGGCTGTTACTGCACAACACATGGCATGTTTGGGAGGGGGTGGGAGCAGGGAGAGTCACACAACCAACTTGGTGGTGGCAACAAGGTGGACGTGGCTGCCTGCTGACCTGAAAAGTTTCTCAGTGCATTTGGAAAGACTGTTGCGTTCTGAAGAGATCAGTACATATTGTAAAGCAAGTGTTAGCCAGTTGTGCTGTTTCATCTGAGATTAGAAGGGGTTTTCCATTCAGGTAAGTGCACAGAAGCCTTCCAGCATTGGCACCTGTTTGATTAAATGCTGCACTCACTGTAGTTAACTGCAATGCCAATGTGTGAATGCAACTGGGTCATGCTTCTGCAAAAACTAAATAAGACATTATTAACATGTCCATCAACTACTGAGGATGTGATATGTTTTTCAAACTGTTCATTAATTCTGTACAAAATCAGTGACAGGTACAGCATTGTTTTCACAGCTGGGGGTGAAGGATGTCGTGTACAGAAACCTGCAACATCTGCCTCATTTGGGGATTTACCATCCTTTTCTTAAAATGAGCAAAATGTAGATGAACATTGGAGACATTCACCTGAACTCCTCAAAGCGAGTCAGTAATTACTAACAATTAATCCCATCGTACTTTAAATCTGTGAATTGTAAAACACTTTCCAGCATGATGGAACAGATTGTCTGGTCCACTTGGGAGCTTATGAAACTTAACACCAACAAACTCTCTTTTCGAGACACACTGCTCTGTCTTAAAAAATCCAAATGCTTGAATCCAAGTGCACTTGACCCTTAAAGGAAGGCTGATACTGCCAGAGCAGGGGGAGGGGGGAGCAGAATAAGGCACCAATTTTCCATGGGCACATGAATCCCTAGAGCCTTTCACAAAGTGGCGTGAGCCTACCATGCCAAAGCCACTGGGAGCTTTTTCACTGGCCTGAAGTGAGATCTGGATCAGTTCTGCATCCAATTCCACCATGAGAAAGGGAGACTCAGCCTACATGGTGAAAGCACCATTATTCTTTGCAATAAGGGCATCCATGAAGGAATTAAGTGTGCTTTATAACCACATCTTCGGCTAAATTCCCTTGTCTTTCCTTAACATCTGCCTTTAGACATGCCCACCTGTGCACAACCATTTCGTGTTGACACCACACAATTTAATGGAGTTCATTTCAAGAAATAATTGGTGTCTCCCTGACAGTCTTATAACAGCACATATCCCTGTATTTAAACTTCGATGATTGCATAAGAATATATGTAAGGAAATATTTACGGACAATCTGGAATCCACAGTTATGATTTTGGAGTTATATGCATGTTGGGTTTTCTTCCCCTGTGTTTAAAAAAGGTGCATAACTGCACTACAATATTATTACATGTTGTAATTACACAGCCTAATTACATGATTATATGTCTTTACACTAATTACACAATTAAAAACCATTACAGAAATGTTGTGAAAGATTTGGATAAATTAAATTATTTTTAAACCCACTGAGGCAACTGACTAACAAAAAAAAAAACCATCAAGGGGTAGCAAGCAAAGCCAAGTACACAGGAAGATACCCTACTGAGTCTTGTGAGAAACACCTTGGTGCTCTTTCACTCTCAGATGAATGGGAATGTGGAACATCACAGCTAAATGTTAAAAATAATTGGTTTGTGCTCCGTGTACCTGCAACAGAATTTCATAGCACCTTCTAGCATGGTTGCTCTATAGCAAAAGATTTCTAGCCAAGGTCTGGTGCCAGTGCTTTGAGGACCTGGAAAGATGGTTGTTAATGGTGAGTCCGGCTGCTGAGTCACGGGATTGAATCCAGCCCTGTCTGTCATTGGCTGGAACCAAGCAGGAATACTGTGAACTTGTACAGAGAGCAGGGCAATGCTAAGAGACCTGGGCAGAAAACAGAGCCTGGGAGGCTTGGTGCCACCAGGGACAGTGGGGGAGACAGAGGCAAGGTGGGCTGGGGTGCAGTCAGGCTAACCAGGGCAGGGTGCTGGGGGCAGACAGACAGACAGACAGAGCAGGAGCACAGGTGTGCATGTGCATGCTCTCTGTCCTGCTGAGTCTGGGTGCCCAACAGGACCACGGCTGCCACCTTGCTCCGTTGTGGAGGGCCTTAGGAAGACACAAGGACATTCTTCTGGTAACAATAGGCACAGCTGCATCTCCTATGGAAAATCCCATTTTCCAGAGGACATCAGGCAGCCTATTGGTGGGAAATTGTAGAGAAATCTGTTTCTACTGGATATGCTTCTGCTCTTTCGAAAAAAAGACTTAATTTTTCAGGACTGCCAATATAATATTTTCTGTAAGCACTAAGCTCACCTGGGAAGCCTTGGGACATTTCCTGAATGAAAGGGGTTGTAACCAGCTCATTTATGCCAAACCTTGCTAAGGAACAGTCTCATTATGATCACAATGCATAAAAAAAAAATAAATTATTTGGTTTGTCTGTATCTTGCTTTATTTCTGTCTATGCAGTAAGGGGTATTAATGCACTGACAGGATTTTTGTATAGATTAACAGCAGATCAGCAGCATAATTGATGCAGAATTAGTCATAAGTTCCCAGTCCTGTCAGCAGTGAATAAGTAAGTATTTTTCTGGCATGAGCTTGCTTTAGGAAATCCCACTCTCAGACTTTATGGCTCCTGTTTATATGTGAAAGAGAGAACATTATTTAGGCTTTGATAAGCAACGTCTTCTACCCACAGCATAACCATTAGAAGCTCAGCAGATGTGTTTCATGAGATATATAATCCTTTAAAGCTCCTTTTTATCCTAAAGGCACAATAAAACCTTCACATAAGATAGACATAGTGAGTCTAACTTCCATGGTTTTGTTCAGCTTCATGTAAATTTGTTCTGTTTGTGGTTCATTTTGTAGTTTCATTCTCCATTCATTCCATATGGTTATTTTAAAATATCTGTGTTGGTGTTTCCCTGTATGCATGTCCCACTCCATTCTGGGCCTTACTTTTTGCTTTCCTGAACAGCAGGACTGCTCTGTTCAAAAAGCTTCTCTTTTTCTTCCTCATTTCTCACCATTCAATTACATTTTAATAAACTTCAGTAGATACTCTGTATTTTTCTCAGAGTGACTAAGGCACATCCCCCACAAGTGCAGGCAAGGCTGAGCCAGCAGTGTCTGACACGGTACAGACATGGAGCCCATACACTGGTTTCAGGCACATCACACCATCAGACTCACTATAGCTCTATCCCTCTTGGCCAACAGTTCACACATGCAGCAGGGTCAGCTCTGCTTCTCTCCCTGCTTGATCTGAGCAGAGATGCAAGCAGACTTCATGCAGAAGGTCCAGAGTTAGCTTCAGGCTAGCTTGTAAAGGCACAGCAATAGAGAAGGAGTAGCACAGGCTAAATGTATCCATAAATAAATGCATCTGGAAGCTGGAAAATACAGATGAATGATGCCTACATCATTGCACCTCTCACTGCTGCAAGCCTCACTAAGTAGCAAATAGGCCACAGCTATCCTCATATATCCTTGATTATAAGCTGCAGTCACTTTATCAGGTAGCTGTGGCATAGACATATCTTTATTTGGCTTTGCCTTTCATCCCCAGGCTGTCTCTTCTGCAACAGCATGGCCAACGACAGCACAGCCACTAGCACAGTTCAGATGGGACTGACACCCTGAAGACACCTGTGCATAGGTGCTGACACACGCGAGGTACCGAGCTCTCCTAACAAGGAAGATGTAGTCAGTATTTGCCAAGGGAGAGCAGTGCGGAGTCAGCCTGTCCTTCATGAGATGCACATTAGGTGCCCACAGCTGAGGCAAGGCTGGGGAGGCGAGGACTGGTGCTGCCATGCTGTGCCTCTTGCCTCAGGACTAGAGAGAACATAGTCTGTTTTCATATTCTGTATAGACAGGGCCCCGGGTGCCAGCATGAAAACTGCTCTGGCAGGGTGTGCAAAGGCTCTGTGTGCTGCAGTAATCTCTGCTAATGGGTGTTTTCCTGCTGTTCCTGTCTCTGCTGTTCATTACCCATCCCGGCACCCTCTGGTAAATCTCCCTCCACATTCTCTCACATCACTCCTGTTCAGTCTGCCTCACAATGGGAAAAGATTTCCATTCCAGCTCTACTTCACCACAGTCAATACACACTGTAAATTCATCCCTCCTGCTGAAATTTACCTTTGTTTACTCAAATAACAGCACAACATAAACCTTAATCTGAAACTCCTCTTGACCTTTGCAGTTTTCAGTCTTTTTCCCTACAGGGCTCCCAATGAGCTGAAGGAAAATGTTAGCCTTTCAGGCAAGACCAACAGGCATCGAGAGCTGTAAATTATTAATTATGTTTAGTGGGCTGGCTTGGATTTGGAAAAACAAACACGACAATTGGAAATTAAGCCAAAGAGCAGGATCTTGCGTCTGTCTCACTGAAAGAAAAACATTTCATAAACATAATGACATGTAGAAACCAAGTTAAATTAGGCATCAAATACATCTGATAATATATTGCTTCAAAGAAAATTGAAAAATGAAGTTTCAGCTGGCAGGTCTTCAAGTGAGAACTGTAGCACTTTGTCTGGGACTTCCTCTTTGCTGTGGGGTTTTCCAGAGGCAGGAGAAGGAGCAGGGGAGCTGTAACACCTTGCAGCCATAACCAAGGGCTCTGTCCTGAGTCCCTCATGCAGAATAAATTCCCACTGCCAATTTTTTAAGTAAACAGGGTCAGATCTTTCCTTAAATATCTGCCCTCTGCTGAGTCATCAGAGCTGGAGGATGAGGTCCTTTCTCGGATGCAGCAATAGGATTAACACCCACTCCATGGCTGCCCTCAGCCCCTCCTGCCGCCGTTCATCCATCAGTGTCAGTTCTGCTTTTCCCCCAAAATTAGATTAATCTGTCATTCTGGGATTGATAGTTCAAACTATTTTCATGCAGTATTACTGCAAAGAAAATGTCTGAAGAACTTAGTTCTCCACTGGCCTACTGTAGTCCTTCACTCTGCATAGGTGGCAGTGATTACACCAGGCTGCCACCAGACCAGTTCCATCTGTGGGATTGCACCGATTGCATTAAAACCAGATTATTGCCCTTTTTAGTTCCCGAGAACTCCAGTAAAATTTCTTCAAGGGTTAGATCATGCCATGTACTAAATATTCCTTATCTGTAAGTAGACTAGAGAGAAGTCTGAATGGTTAAGCCTTCTGTTAACTTTACAAGGCAAACTTCCTCCTTGGCATCATGTCCATCAAATTCCCTAGAAAATGCCCCCTGATATAATTGACCTACTAATGAAGGCAGTTCAATACAGCTGTAATTGATTTAACTGCGTCAGGGCACAAATAATTTCAAAAGTTCTGGTATCTGAGTAACTTGTAGATAAATTTAAATTTTGTGCATCTTGGTTGCAGAACTAAATTTGGAAAATAAGTTCCTTAACTGCATGCCCAGCCCTTGGTTTGGTTTCTGCAGGTTACCTCAGACAAGGTTCCCAGCCACCCCACTGCACGTGACGTGTTTTCTCAGTACATGGCTCTTGTCAAAAGCCACAAGTGGTTGGATTCTCCCCCAGAAATTGGGTGCTTGAGCAAGGGATCATGACATCAAACAGCACACACTGTCAAGGCTGCCTGACAGAGGAGACAGCCCACTGCTCACCTTCTGCTTTTCACAGGTTTTCAGGGTTTCATGAGTGTCACACACATGGATCACAGACAGCATTGCTTCTAAGCATGGCCAAAAATGCAGAAGAAATAAAAAAATAGTAAGCAGAAGCTTTTTTTTCACTTCATTGGTTCCTGCCAACCATGTTATGAACATTTTTGATTTTCTCTTTTCTGCAAATACATTTTTTCCAGAAGAAAAAAGGTAAACTTTCATTTCTCTTGCTAAATAAACATAATATCAAGGGGATGTAAAATAAAATCAAGCTTTACTTTCTATTAGAGGAAAAAATTACAACTTGAGGAAGTTGAGAAAGAGCTGAGAAAGAGTTTTGCTAAGCTCTACTTACTTGAACAGTGTCAACTATGGTAAGGTTGGACAGTAAGTTAACTACTTAAGGTTAGAAATTCATTCCTTGCAGATAGATTATTGTTGATGGTGGCAAACAAGGAGTGTTCACAAATCATGACTGATTCATTGATAAGAATGATTTTTCTTTTACAGACAAAAATATTTACATTTCAATTTATTCAAATTTTTTCCTTGTTTTTAATATATTCAAATACAAAAGCTGTCAGAAACCTAGAAGAATATGCAGAAAGTTTAGGCACCTCAAGGTTATCTTTATGTGTGTATTCTATTATTAATGTAGTACATAATCATTTTGATTTTATTCTCACATGTTAACATTCAAGACAAAATGCACTGGAATGTAAAAATTCTCCACAATTTTCAAAAAACAAACAACAAGATTTTCTTATTTTGAATTTGGGATGGAGAAAACATCTCAAAATAAATTTTTAATAGCCAAAGGGCCAATGCTTATTTCGATCCCCTGTCATTCCTCAGACTGAATTGAAGCAGAAATAGCCCCAAGTATTCACCAGCCTGATACAGCACTTTTTATTCCAAAAAAAGGAAAAAACTCACTTTGTACTTTCTCCAGCCTGAAACTCTAAAAAAAGCCAGAAAAACAGTTGGCTCATCAGGGTCAAATTGGGTAGATTCCAATCCACAGCAATAAACACACAGTTAGGGTTGTGGGGATTTACAGATACTTGCAGCTTGACCTCAATGGCTGCTTCCACACTGGTCTAAAATGAGCATTCCCGAGTTTCAGGGCATGCCTATCTTCCCTCCAAAAGAAAAAAAAAATAATTAGTATGCTTAGAAATTAAAGAAACACCTAACCTAAAAAGAAAGTCATAATGAGGCATCATTTAAAGGAAGAAGTACTTAATGAACTGCAAATGCTTTGCACTGGTTGAAACAGAAATCTTACAGGAGGAGGAGGAAACTCAGAGGAGGAGGGGAGCCGTGGAAGGGCCTATGACATTTCCATGGCTGTCATCTCCCGATCTTACATCTTCACCAAAATCCAGCCCACTGTGCACAGGGCCCTGAGGTGTACCTGGAAACTTGTCTGAGCTCCCTCAGAGTACAGTCCTGTCACCTCAGGTCAGAAGAAGGTGCCACAAAAGAAAGGAGATTGGGCACTGGGTTTGTGACCTGGTCCTGTAGGACCATGGTTTCTTTGTGCCCCAGGTTTGTCTGCTGAGCTGCACAGTTATGGATGAAATGCACTGAAGTTTACAGTCCAATGCTCTCCCTTGAACAGTCCTTTCTTTTGCCTCTCTCTCAACAGGTGACTGAGCGAGCTCTGTGTGTCTCACCTTGCACAAAGGGGTCAGTAATGCTGAGGGTGCAGGGATGGGGCAGAGGGCATAAGGAAGAAATGGGCTGATGCTAATGGATGAGAGACCCACCAGTAATATAAATAGCCAACAGGGAGAGCTAAAACTGGATCAAGCTACAGCTTGCTGCCAGGCAGTGGGAGAGACACAGAGTAGCTTCAAAAGAGGCATTTTATTGTTGCTTTGGTATGTGCCAAATGTAGGGTGACCTTCAGCAACTTGATGTCCCTGCCCATGGCACCGGGCTCGGTCCAGGTGATCTTTGAAGGCCCTTTGCAAGACAAACCCTTATGATCCGGGGTTCTGGAGTCCTTTGCTGATGATGGGGTAGGACATGTCTCCACACAAGGAATTACAGTGTTACGTTTTCATCCCACTGGTACCGCCAGGCTCCATGTTGGGCAGTCAGGGTGTGGGAGTGAACCACAGCGCTGGCGATCCAGAGCAGAGCCCCGTGGCTGCTCCAGGGGCAGGTACTGCAGCGTGGCCAGCCATGGGCAGGCACGTGGGGAGCATGCCAAGGGCCAGAGCTGTGGGAGTGCCTCCCACTTCTTACTGCATTGAAACCCTCTCACTGATCCAAAAACGAACTTGCAGTGTTGCAGTTCATGGAAATCACCCAACAGCAGCAACTGCACTGAGCCTCTGCTGCCCCAACTGTTTGCAAATCTGGATTTTATGAAGCCTGATCACTTCAGTGAACGACCTCTTGACCCTGCTGTCCATCCATCACACAGAGCAATGTGTTTGCCAACAGAAATATCTACTTCGACAGTCAATGATTTAATAAGCTCTTCTTCCTACACAGAGTTTATTGATTTTTGCTTTTAGTAAGAGCAAAAGACTGGATTGTCAGAGTAGGTGTTCTGCAGTGCTTGCATCCTTTCCTTATGTATACTTTGTTACATTTCCCTCTGTATGATTTCCATCATCCCTTATTGCCACAGATACGCTTCATGTCATCTTTGTGCCCTGAAGCATCTCCTTTTCTTTTCACTCATGCCATGATTAATGTCTTCATAAGTTCTGCTTTCCTGTACTTTACTGTGGTGTGGTTGCTCTAGAAGGTACTTTTCTGAGAAAACCTTTGAGATTTGGGTTTGCTTTTTTTGTAATTATCATTAATTTCCACTTCTCCATTTGTCTTTGGCAATTCCAAATAGTTTATCATGATGTCTTTCTTGATTTCTTTATTTTTCAAGTTAGCAAGTGTTTTTTAATAGTTGTTAAATCAGCCAATTTAAATCTTTATGTCTTCAAGTCAGAATTCTATCCTTTTAATTCACAAGCCTGTGAATGTGAGCTTTGTGTCTAATTTGCACCTCCCTTCTGACCATTTAGTTTGGACAGTTCTAAAAAAGTCAATGGATCATACCATGGCCAAACTTGTAGATGCTCATGACAGAGTGCAATCATATCTTTCAATTTTCCATTAAATAATTCATTCTTCATACTTCTGAAAACACATCACTGACACATTAGTTTTCCTGTTTATTACCTCCCTACATCCTTAAAAACAAAAAACCAAACAAATGAATCAGGAAATATTTCTGTGCCTAACCACACATTAAGGAGTTATATTTCTAAAGAAACAGCTTTGTCCTTGTAACTCAATTGCTTTCCCTGGAAAGTCCCAGGAAGAAAATATGTGTGGGGTCCTGCTGGAAAGAGCATGGTCTGGGAAAAGAGCAGGTAAATTTCTTATTGTATCACCATGAGACCAGGCAATTGCCAGCTGAGCATCCATGATCTGCCTCTTGTAGTGGATATTACTGTTTGAGAACTATTCAGAAGCTGGAAAAGTTACTCCCTGTAAGTGCTGAATACTCAGGGGTCCCAGACATGGGGTCTGGGGTAACACAAGGCACTGCACGTTCAGGCTCAGTCCACACATCTTTTGTCTCCTTGGGATGCTCCACCACTGCTACCACTGTTCAGACTTTCACTCTTCTATAGTAGGCATATCAAGATTTGACAATTTCTTTAAGTGCTGAGTAAAAGACTCTCCATGCTAAAATAGTCTAGAAGTAGCAGGAGAGAATGTCAGCATTCTCTTTTTTTTCCTGCCTGGATCTTCTCTCTCTAAAGAGCTGCATTTTGTCAAAGATAAATTGATGAAAGCCTGAAACATCATTGCATGACGCTCTCACTTTCCTGTTGCAAAGCCAAGCGTGGGAGTTAATTTTTTGCCTTGAGACTGACAACTTAAAGGAATAAAAAGTAGCTACAATGAGCTTCAAAGAAAGTGGGGATTATTGTTTTGCTACAGGTGAAAACATATCCACCTTCTTTTGAGCCTTTTAGCCCTGTTGAGTTCAATCTCACCATAGACTGAATATTCTAAATGTTTTGGGAACCATTTGCTGGGTGGAAAGGCAGAGCCACAGGACAGCATTTCTAGTCCAGGCTGCAGGACTGACACAGAGCTTGCACAGGTGAGCTCATCAACTAAGTGAGGGGGAAGGTCTCTAATAGGCATTTGAAGGATGCTCCACTGAGGAAAAAATAATTGTTTATCTCTGGAAGATGAAGAGAGAGAGAGAAAATAGAGTGAGGATATTTATTAAGTGGGAAAAAAAAAAAGTGTTTCAGGTAGAAAACTCTCTAACTCTCTCAGGATGAGGACACAGGTTGTGCTCTTCAATGATCCCCCAGAGGAAGGCAGCACCCACTGGAGTTGTGTCAGCCTGGCTCAGTTCCCCAAGGTGCCCATCCTGCTCGGGACAGTGGGAGCTGATGTGGTCACCCCTGCCATGCCCTGCTGGCCCTCTGCTCTGGGAACAGTTCCAATGAGGACAGACAAGCAAGGGGTTCCTTGTGCTGTGAGGCATTTTGGAAATGCAGCAAGACAGGCTTTAGGACTGAATGCCAGTGCTGGTTCTTGACATGACTATCCTGCTGGAAGGGAAAAAAGAGCGAGGGGCCTCTTCTCGCTGCAAGACCCCCAGCTGGCATGTACACCCCTGTGCACCTCCAGGTGGCTCATACAGGGTCCCAGAGCTTGAAGCTGGGAAAGACAACTAGATTTTATCACCACTCTTAAAATATCACTCATTTGTGCCCTTTTTGGGATGGACTGAAACATAGCATGTACTCAAGAAAATTATCTCTTAGAAAAGCATTGAGACATCTTCATCAAGCACTGCAGACTCCTTTTCTTCCCTCAGCAGCTTGTTTCAAACCCTCACTATTAACGTGTTTTGCCTCATTTCCACTCCAGATATATTTGGCTTCAGCTTTTAACCATTCACCCTCTTCCACCAAAATAAAGAGCTCATTGGTCTCTGTGAAGAGTTATTCTCTGTAATCAACACTTTTCAATCTTTTTGATAAGCTAGACAGATAGTGCTTTCTAGACCTCTCTCTCCCCATTAGGTGCTTTCTGTAGTCCTTGGCCCACTTTTGCATTTCTTCTCTTCCTCTTTCCCAGTTTGTCAGCATCCTCAGTGGATACTAGGACCACAGAGAGCACTGTTAGCCTTGGCTCCTGCCTTTACCTCAGCATCCCCTGTTTAACCATTCAAGAGTTATTGGAGGACTTGAGTTTATGTCTTCTTGTTTGGCCTCTAAATCCTTTAGAGAAAAAACAGCACTTACCTAGAGCAGCTACTATTTCTTTTTCTGTGGAGTTTAATTCTCTATTTGGCTGTACTTAAAAACAGTGGATTTGTCTGACCAAGCAACAGGTCTCGTATCGCTGCCTCCTCTTCATCTTTTAAACATAATATCGATTCTCGTGCAAGCTGCAGATTTTTATCAGCCACAATCCAATGTAGCAGCTGCACTGCTGATGAGCAGTTTTAGGTCTAGGAACAATCTCTGTACATCCCTACTAGGTACCCCCATGTTTAATGATGATGGCTTATTGCCAAATGGTGCTCAGGGAAAGCACTTCTTCATTTTTGTTTCCTATGTGCTTTATTAAACCTACATAGTGCTCATGTTATGCCCTGCAATATCAAATCAAACATCTTAGAAAGTCTTTTATATTGCACATATATTGCATAAGTCCACATTTTATATAAGCTAATTTGAAATCTGGGGCAGTAGCAGAATGTTTGTCTACATTGCAGGCTTCACTATCACTGTGTTAGTTTGGCAGCTGCAGGCAACATCCAGCCATAATCTCCAAGAGCCCTGCACAAGCTTATTTACCCTGGCACCCTACCTGCCTCCTTAGCAGCACAGTTAAAAAGCCAGTTCAAGAGAGAAACCCTTTCACATCAATTCATTAAGAAAGTGATGGCAGTGTTTGAGAGAAACAAATGTAATTTGTTAATCAGCATTTTCCTGGCATTTATACAGGCATTTACTCAATAGTTCCCTTGCCCACACAGAGAGGGGACCTGCCTGTAGGAGATTTTTTATTTACGCCCAGACAGGAGACGTGGTGATCTCTGGGGAGTGTTCTGTCCTACCCAAAATCTCAGACAGCACGTCATGAAAGGAGACAATCTTGGCTAGGAATGAATACCCACCCCAGACAGAGATCAAGACTTCATCCCCTCCTGGCATTGCAGAGGTGTACAGGGCAGTCCCAGCAGACTTTTCATCATGACAGCTACCTGGAAAGATTTAATACAGTAGAAGGGAGGACAAACAATCACTGTCTTCCTGGAACACAAGACTAGGAAACAGCAGGGGCCCACAGAAATGCTCTTGGGCAGAAGAAGCTCTCCCTCAACCAGGAAAGCTGAGAATTTCCTCTGTGTTCTATGCAGAGCTCAGCAGTCTTTCATTTCAAATGCATCCTGGCCTTTATGTTTTCTATCACAGACAGTCTGTCTGCATTATATTGGCTTTCCTGGATCCCAAGTGTAGGAACCCATCTCTCTCCTCAAGCTGCAAGCTCCCTATCTACATCCTGCTTTGTGACTGCTTTAGGAGAGTTAGATCCCTGAAAGGTGGGTGCTACAGCATCATGGCTTCACACTATCACCACTTAGTGAATCCAACAATCCAGAGCACTCTGCACCTGCAAAGGAATGGTGGGATAGGTCTACACTGATATCTAATTGTCAAGGTTTTATGACTGATTTTCACAATCAAAATGAAAAAGAACTCAATCTAAATACCATTTATTTAATAGTACGGTATTACTGTGACAGCCACAGGAAAGCTAATGAATTTTGTCTCCTCTTGCAGTCAGGAACTCCTTAGGCAATGATACAGGTTCTCAAAAACTGCTGAACTGGTGTGCTGAAACTTTAAAGAAAAAGTTGCAACCTGAGGCAGAAAGAATTCACAGAACATTCCAGTGCAAATTATTAACACTGTGAATATTTGTTATTGACTGCAAACAGGAGCGTGCAAAGCACTCAGCAAAGGGCACAGCCCCAGCCTGGCACTCATGCAGCTGCCTCCCTGCTGCACTGGGGCAGCGGCTGTCATGGGGCTGGGGGAGGGCTCCTCCAACACCCCACTGCTCCTTGCGCTTCCTGGCTGTCAGCCGTTGCCTTCTGATGATAAAGCAAATTTTAGGAATCCCTTTGTTTAAAGCAGTTATTAAGGTTGCAGAACTAACTGGCTTGCTGCAAAGAAATAGGTGAAATCTATACCTAAGGCATTCCCGCTGAGCTGAATGCAATTTTTTCTTTGGGTTCCTTTGAAATCTTCCTCTTTCATAGCAGAATTTCAGACTAACAGCTCTTCCTTTTTCAGCCTTTCCTGCTGGAATAAGGTCTTTTCTTCCTCCACATGTCGGCAGTGCAGTGGCTGTGAGGAGGAATGCAGTAGGCAGTGGTCAATCTTTTCAAAAGGACTTTGTGGGGACCTAGTTTGAATGGACTGAATGTCCAACAAAACCGATTCCTGTGCTGAGAAGTCTAATACACCCTATGTCATTGGGTATTTAGAGAAACGGGGTCTCAGCATTTAGCAGAAGACAAGGGCAAGGCTCAGCTCTTCGCTCGTGTGTGACCATGGCCCCACCCAGCTCCACAGCGACCCCCGGCCTGCGGGTCTGTGTTGAAGGATGACCCCATTGCCCCGTAGCCAGGGATTCTTCCCACATCGCTGAGGCTGTGCAGTAGTCACTGGTTACCAGCCCAGCTGTGCTGGGGTGACCTTTATTGCCTTGCACTCTGGAAGCTGTTCCACTTTTTATAAATACCTCAAAGTTCACTGCATGAGGGGACTGAGACTAGGGCTTCCCCCCTGATGCGAGGAGTAGGAACAGCTGCTTTGAGTGAGACCCTTTTGTCTGCCTCCACTGGCTGTTACAAACAATGATATTTTGCTTCTCCCTTCTACACGCAGGTGGTGCTTGGGCTGTAGTTTCTCTGAATGCTTTATGTTGCAATTTTACCGTTGAAGTATGCACCTTTTAGAAGCCACTCTAAATTCTGATTATATCTCTGTTTCTCCTGAGGAGATGAGGGAATGCAATACTTGTGTCCAAATTACAGAGTTAGCTACCCAGGTGCAACACACATGCCAAGCGGGATGAATAGTGGGAAGAGGCAGCAGCTCACAGTCATTGCTACATGTTTTACTCCTTGTACTTGTTAGTATATTAAGTTGGTGCTTGCAGAGAGCAGGAATGCCCCTGGAAAAAAAAGCGGAGAGGGAGCAGGGGTAGCTGTGACACAGCTAGCTTGTGCCAGCTCCTTAGACTCAGCATTCACTCCTGTCTGTGCCAGCCTGCAATGTGAGGGCAGTTCTAGCTGCTCACCTCAGGGCTGAATTTGGGTGACAGTTTGTATTTAAATGTTTCTGATGATTGCCTACCACACCTGCAAATGATAAGTGCTCAGCGTGGGGGGAATTTACAGGCATGGTGTTTCTGCAAGCAGACAAGGAGCTCGGCTGTGGTCAGAGAGGCATTCTTTGCTTGTTTTCTGGGTCCCTTGGTCCATGCAGCAAGAGGCTGTTGCCAAACAGTACTGGCAGTTCCAGCTTCTGCCAAAGAAAACAAGGAATCTGGTGGTGCTCCAAAATACAGAACACTGGAAGGATGTTCAAAGAACCTGTGCTCGAATGACACAGAGAAGACTCAGCGTGTGCAGAGGTACCCTCCATGGGCTGTGCCATCCAGAAGAGAAGGACCACAACAGTAGTGTCAGCTTGAAGGCTCTGTTCTCATGGGGTGAAAACTCCCTTGATGTTAATTACGACAGCCCTACTATTACAGTAACATATGAGATTTATCCAATATGCATCTTTAAGAGTTAATCTTGATCCTTCCTGGCTGTGATTTCTGATTTATACTAGTTTGGGATCTGAATCTGACACCTTATCTAGTGTGCTGCATACTGATGGTTAGAAAACCTAATTTGTCCTAGAATAGCCTGGTTTTGCAAGAGGACATTGCACTGAGAGCCTTTTCTTGTATAATAATTTTGCTTTAGAAACTGATTACTCATGGTTCCTATCAGATCTGAATTGCAGATATCTGAGGGAGTGTAGCACTGGGATATTTTAGATTGAAATCACTCTGCTATCTGTTCTACTACAGCTCTCTTCTAAAGTAGGCTTTATGTTATAAATTACTTTATAGATTTGTAAAGTATGACATAGAAATATTATATACCCTGTGAGTGCTTTAAAATTAATTTGTTCTTGAGCGGGTCCATGTATGAATG
Source organism: Bombycilla garrulus (assembly GCA_013400315.1). Taxonomy (NCBI): domain Eukaryota; kingdom Metazoa; phylum Chordata; class Aves; order Passeriformes; family Bombycillidae; genus Bombycilla; species Bombycilla garrulus. The sequence goes on along the minus strand of VXBU01012608.1, from coordinate 871,294 downwards.
AATTTGACATAAGCCTTTCAATTTTATGCTTCACTACAGAAAGTGCACACAGTACCAACTGTAAATCAACTGCCATACTTACTGAAATAACTACTCAGCTATGAAAAGAGAGTCTGCCCAATATTTAAATAAGATTTAGATACAAAAATAATAATGCGTGCAAGAGAGCTGACAGGCTACCTTGGAACTTTCAAATCTAAACCAGTGAGATTAGTAAGGTAACATCAGTGTGCAGATCCTTCAGGTTAGGACTGTCTGCTAGAGAGACCAGGAAATTGAAAGAAGTCAGTTGAGATCACGTTATTGTCTTGACCACCACGTTCCTTAAGCTGAATGATTCACAAGGATTCACCAGCAGCTCTCCTATGCGTGCAGGTAAAGATCACATGCATGGGCTGTCACAAAAAGTGGCATTGTCAATGTGCATGATTGATGTTCAGAAGTGGTGAGCAGCATTTAGAAACAGCATTTTTCATTCTTTTATTATTTAAAACATGCAATTCTGGTTCATAACAATTCTTTATGACCTTGTGTCAAATTTAGCAATAGTTCCAGCCCTCCCTTGCCTGGAAGAAAGGAGCACCCACTTCCCTGCTCCAGGGGAGCTGCTGGTCATCCAGCAGGAATGTGGCTGAATCCTGTCCTTTCAGCGTGATCTAATGCAATGTAAATGGCTTCACTGGCCTTTGCCACCAAGCTAAAACCTGATGGTGCTGTGTCTCAACCAAAGGTTGTACCAGGCAGAAAACTCACTCAAATATGTGCTCTGCTCTGCTCAAGTGCTGAGCATTTGTACAGTTGCAATGAAAAGTAAAATAGTCACAGCAGGAGAGCTGGAGAACATCTTATTTCGGGTGACCTCTGGCTGGAGCTAGAGAACATCTCTAGTAAAAGAAGGGCTTTGGCTCAAATCTCTGCATGTAGAAGAGTGGGTTTTGACCTCAGTGAATGCCTTTTCCTTTGAACACCAGGTCAGGGAAGAATAGCTGCCATACCTTATTCTTCCACTTTGTGATGCCAGGCTTTTTTTCCTCTACTTTTATACCATGTCCCTCAAATGATGTATTTTGCTGATCTGAAATTAATTTTTTTCAGAATTGCATTTCAAAAGGCTGACAAAAATCTTCTTTTTTTTTTTCCATTTCTGCTACTGAACAAAAAAATAAAATCAATGATTCTTACAGCTGCCGTGGTGAGAACCCTCAGCTCATGCTGCCGTGCTGAGAGTCTAGGGAGACCCAAAACAAAAGAAGCAACCTAAAAGGAAGAGAAACTAAAAGAGACCCCACCCAACAGCCATAGATATAAGTATTGAAATTCCTGTTCATTGTAGTGATTCAGCAAAGAAGTCTTTGTCCTTTATACTACAGGGAAGTTTACTATATGACATACACCTCAGGAGCAAAACCAAACCTTTGGATGGCTGAAATAACTTCAGGAACAGACTTTTAAAAATCATGCAATTATGGCAATAACATAAAGGGATAAAAATTGAAGGTGCAATTAAACAGATTAAGCCTAAACTCTGTTGCTTTTCTGAGGAAACAGTGGAAATAAGCTTCAGTTGGGAAAACATATAAGAATGGTTTTTATTTTCAATAGGGTGTTAAATGTGTTCTTCTAATAAGAGGCACAACATGATGCTTTTAAATAGCTTAGGTAAAAGATGTTCCAGCACCCCTGCATTGTGTGACTTATGTACAATCCTTGACATGTTTCAGACACAAAAGAGCTACTCAAATGAAAGTATTATTAGTAGTAATACCGAGTTCCTAGTAAAAACCCCAAAATGCTTTTTATATGGGCAAGTATTAATATAACTACTAGTTATTCTAGTATAAATTTAATATTAACTCTACTACTAATAGCTGTCTGAATAAAAATTGTTGTTGGGTTTTTAGTCAATGGGGGAAAACTTTTCTCCAAATGTTTTTATTAAAAAATATGACAGAACTACCTTTCAGCTCAGCCTTCTCTTAATTCTCCCCAGGATGCTCTGGGCTCTGGGCAGGTACTCAGAGCCTCATTATCCAGTGCTCTGCTGACAGCAATGCACTGCAGAGCTCTCTGCTTCTCTTGCTCACCCCTTTCCCAGTCAGCATGTGAGAAGGAGAAAAATGTCTTCTCCTCCTCCTTGCTGGCTCCAGCAATGAAGGTGTGTCTGGCTCTAGAGTCCAGGTTTCTATCCAGCAAAGCTTTTAAGCATGCAGTTAATCCATCCCCTTTTAGGAAAGTGCAGATGTAGCTACATTTTGCCAGGCAGGAGCACACGCCAGCTAAGGGACTTCAGTAAGTGCTGTGGTGAGCAGGGATGGGCAGCTGAGAGGGGACCACAAAAAGGCAACAGCAAAAAGGAGCAGACTGGGCAGCTCCAGTGGTATTGGAGCAGCAGGAGCAAGGAGAGCTGAGTCAGGCCATGACTCAGAAAAGCTCACTGCAATTTCAGTGCCTTTGTTGACTCTGGTGTCACCTTTTCCAAGTCACTTCACCATGCTGTTAGAGTTGACAGCAACCTCTTTGACAATGTCCTTCTGAGATTTATACAAACAAAGGGCACATTGTGAAAACCAAGTGTTAATGATGACATCTTTGGTGAAATTACCTGGTTTCAGATATTATTTCCACTACCTCTAGAACTTGCTAGAAGTTCTTGATTCTAACCATGGGTACACATCTGTGACCGCAGGTCTTCCACTGCTTCACCCTTCTGTAGTCAGGATCCCATTAGATCAGGCACAAGGAAAGAGACACGAGCCAGGACAAAATGCTCAGACTAATTCTCCAAACATGGGCAGATTTAAGAGCAGCCAAGGGAAAGTAACTCACAGCCCCTCTGTTTGTGGAAGGCTATGGATGCCACATTCATGTGATCCAGCATCAGTGGCCACAGGGAAAAGAGCAGTTTTCAGGCAAGTTACATCGAGAATGGAAGTAACTGAGTGTCTGGGAACAAGGGTGAGATTTTGGTTGCTGAGAGTAAAAAATTAACTTAGTAAATAAAAGACCAAACCAATAGAGGAGCCCCTTTTCAAGAGGCTCTTTGCACTGCCAGGGACCAAACCCCAGCTCAGCTGAAGAGCAGGGCACAAATCCAGATGCTCATGCTCAGAGTATTCCCCAATATGCCACGACTGCCTCTTACCTTTGGTATGTGGGCACAGGATGAAAATGTCTCTGATGATCTCAAATGGGAAGCCCTTCTTCAATAAAATGTTTCACAGGAAATTTTCTTTTTGAAGAAATACATACCAAAAAAGTGCTAAAGACTGCATTGTTCAAGACAAATCTAAGAGCTGCTGTCATCTAAAATAAGCAGCTAGTGCACTTTGATGTACAGCAGAAACTTTTTGGATGTTACAAAAATAGCCACTTGTATTAATCTGACAGGTCCAGCCCCCCTGGAGGTGCACAAAGCCTTAGCGCAAGCAAAGTTTTCTGATGCCTTGCTGAGTCACTACATCACCAGCTCCTGACAGAAAGCCTTCCTCTAAATGTGCCCTGTAGGCTTCACTAATTGCTGTGATGTATAAAATACAGCATGTGAGGATGATACAGGTTAGAAAGGCTGAAAAATTATGTTTAATTATAAGCTACAAAATCTGAGTATCATACAGATTGTTTCTGTTAGTGTTCTGACAAGGCTTCCTATATTTTACTGAGAGATGACTGTGGTTTTAACTCATCAAACACTTTACTTTTCACTCAAAAATAGAATTTCATCTTAAGAAACAAATTAAACAACTACTTTTTATACTAAATATGCTTAACCTAATGCTTTCTCCTGATTATTTCATGAATGCCTTGAGATTATAGAGGCTCAGCTAGCTTAGTAAAGATGAATTGCATGTGATCCTGGGAATACAGCCATTGCATTAGTTATTCTTCCTTTCCATTGTGTTAGGCTTTTTGTAAATAATCTGCATGTTTAATGAATGGAGACTAATTAAGAAGAAAGGACATGCTTTACTGTAGTATTAAAACCTGTTCATTGCCATAGGCAAGATATCATCAATATTTCTAGCTGAAAATTACTACTTGCGATATACATCATGCAGAATCATGCAGAATTTTACTGTAACCATTAAAAAAAAAGCTAAAAGAATATTTTATCACTGGGTACAAATAGCCATATGCAGATTTAAAACTATGTAACCAAATGCATAATTCATCAATGTATATGATACTTTGGAAGAAAGGCATTATAATGAACTTGATTATTTCATGGATCCCAAAAGACAGAAAAAGCTCTTTAAACTACCTCCAGAGCAAGGCTGCTCTGTACATCTAAATAAGACCAGTCAAGTGCTAATATCTGTTGTTTCACTGCAAATATGTACTTTCTTTATTGTCTTTAACAGATTTCCCTAAATTCACAGTGGTAACAAAGCAGTTACCACTGCCCCAAACAGCTAATTTATATGCCAAATAGTGCAGTGGAGTAAATGCCACTTCGGACCAATTTTATCAACTTTTGTTTGTACAAACAATCACATTGATTTAAATGGAATCAATCAAGTCAGCAGGATTCAGTCAGGCAACATCTCCATTAGCAATAGGAGCAGCAGGGGGGAGGAAACAGCTTGTGCTGAGGGCCCCAGGTCTGTGCCAGTGGCGTGAGGGAGTGGAGAGACGGCGTTATTCCAGCCAAGCTCCTGCTTGGCCCCACAGCCACCTGTTACCAGTTGGAACAAACACAGTAACTGGGAAATTCACCTCAGAAACATTCTACTGATCCCAGCTGAAACAAGGATGTGGGCACATCCCCAGATGGCCACAAGCCTGCCAGCATCTCACATGTATCATCATGGTTTGGCAAGGAAAAGTTCCTCTCCATGGCATTCCAAGGAAGGGACTGCACATCCCATGTGCTGAGGGGCCAGCACAGACCGTGTGTCCTGCAGGGCTGGACAGGCAGGAACATCCTTGGGGGATCCCAGGGAAAGCTCAGGTGTCTGGAGAAGGGGAGAGCATCAAGTGCATGGGCACCTTCATCAGTGCTGGAACGAAGAATTAGTTTTCCTAGGATATTTCCCAAGCGGATCCAGTCGGTGTAATGCTTCTGAATTTTGACGGTCGTCACCTAATCTGCACAAAACAGCGTCAGTTCCACTTCACCAGGATGTGCCAGAGGAGGCAGGGAGCCAAGCATCATTACATTGCTACAAATCCCTGATCATTTGCTCTCACAATGCAGAAGGATCAAAATAAAATAGGAAAATAGGAAAATGATATCACTATTACTTGCTTAATAAGATACTTTACCTCATTTTTCCCCAGCATTATAAATGAGACAGCTGCCTTGCATTGTATCTCAGTACTCATCCAGTGTACCCTTCAGCACCTCTATTTGTTCTATTTTTCATTTCTGAAATAATGGTAGAGATAAGCCAGTGGAGGCACTCCAGTACCAGTATGAAAAGTCATAGCTTCCAAGAAAGACAGAAATAAAATTCTTTTTTCAAAAAAAAGTATATACCTACATACACAGATTTTTTTTTCCCCTTACTGCCTACTGTGAATCTTCAGAAAAGTCAAAACAATGATTATTTTCAGCAGGGATATGCCAACCACATAATCAATACATTTACATATTTCCAGCTACTGTATGTAATTTCTCTGCTGTATTTTGCAGATTTTCCACATTAGGCCCAGGTAGAAAATACAACTCTGGTAGTAGTTTGGCTCTTTGTGATTTATATGTTAAATCCACAGTAAAGTCCTTAAATTCTTTTTAAAACAATTTTCAAGTGACAGTGGAACAATTGGTCTGTGTTCTTAGTTAAGATATCACTGTTTTCAGATACCGTCTCAAATTCTTTCTATTTTAGTTCTCCTTTCAGGCTCCCCTTGAATAGCACAAGTTTAGGCCAATTGATTACTCTGACAATCTCTCAGGAGATAATAATTTTCTCCATCTTGTTACAGATTTTCAGCTGTTCAGTAGCGTAAAGTGTAGATGTGCAAGTACTTTTTTTCTTTAACAAATCCTTCATCTTTCAGGTGACTTAACATCTGTCCTCATCGGACATGAAAGGTTTATGCACTGTGCAAAGTACTGTAAATTCACAATAAACTACAGGAGTAATTATAGGAGATGGCTTTGATGATACTTTGAGATCCAAAGTACTGTTAGGTTCCCCTGGGCTTTCTTGGGGTAGCGTGGGTACAAGATCTCACCTCTCTACAAGAGGAGGCTTCTGTGGGTGCATAATTAAAAACACAGTGCATAGCCAACTTTAAAATTTAAGCCAATATGGTACCTATGATTTTGGAAGTATAATCAAAAATGAGGAGCAATGTATCAAAATAAGATCTTTATCTTGTATCATTTTTATTTTATTATTGTAATTTCTCACCTAGAAGAAATACTTCTACAGATCTTTTCATACTGAGATGAGAACTGATACAGTTTTATCTTTGGTCTAATTCATTGTAATGATTTGTAGGTTTGTTATTTAATTTTGTATCTTTATTCAAATATTTTTGAAGCATCCAGATTAACATAGTTTTTAAAATGGCTCACTGATCAAAAGGTATTACTGGGTGTTTTGAGTCTGACATGACAGCAAAAACATTAATCTTACTGACACCAAAATTCTTCACTTGTTTATGTGTTCATTTATGTTCTGTCACTATTTCCTCCTCTGTTATTCCCAGTTTTTTTCATCTGCCTCCTTAGTAATCCATTGAATCACTTACCTGGCTGTCAGAAAGTTCCCTGTCTGGATAAGTTGAGATAGAAGCCTGAACCATTTACACTCTCCACACTACAGCCAATAAAGCGATTGTTTACAAATTATACTATGATGTGCAAGACCTCATTTGATTATACATTAACTATTCTGTTTTTCCCTCCCTACCTCACAGATGATGGAAATGCTTAAAACAAGTTAAGGTAGTATGACACAGACTAACGTAAGTGTGAGCATGGCATCCAGGGGACAAGCTGTGAAATGTTTGCGTGCTTCTGCCAAAATGCGTTGCATGGCTTTCTGCTGTTGTCTCGTGTTTCTGACGTTAGGCAGCATGTTCAGCAACATGTAAGCATTCCATTTGGTATTTATATCCCAGCTCAGCTTTGGTTTTGTGTAGTCTTAATATTCTGCCTTTTTTGGTAGCTTGTGGCAGCTGCTAGTGGCAAACCTGCAAGCTGTGTATGTCATTCCTGAGTGACCATCAGAGGTACCTGCTAGGATCAGGACCCCACGGGATATGGCTGGTTAGAGATGTTGAAGTGTGCAGTTCAAAGGGGTCAGGAGCAGACTCGACCGTCCTGTGCTCGCTGGTGGAAAGCAGCCACTCCTGGTTTGCCTTCTCTGGGAGTCGAGCCTGCTCCGGGTGCAGCTGGTTGAAAGGACAGCTCTGCTATCACTAGTGCTTGGTGACTCTTCTGTTGTCAGACTCTTGCTTCACGTGGCAGGTGACACATCGGAACTACCAACGTTATTTACACAATGTCTGTTTGAAAAAGACTGCTACGAGCAAATAAGATGTTTACCCGCGTTTATATAGTCCTTTTAATCTTAGTGTATGTAAAACTGATGGAGGTGAATGTACTCACCCATATGGGTCTTGTGGTGCTGCCTGGTATGGAGAGGCAGAACTCAGTTATTCCCTTCCTGGGTTTCTTTTCTCATGGGATTTTCACTCATATTTTAAGTGTGCTGGTGGGGTTATTTTGTCATGAGGCTGGTCAAATATTGACCAGATTTCCCAGCAAGGCAGTATCATCTCCATCCTTGGAGATCCTCAGAACTAGACTGGACGTGACCCTGAGCAGCCTGCTCTGTTTGGACCTTCTTTGAGAAGGGAATTGGAATACGTGGCCTTCAGAAGTGCCTTTCTACTTACAGGTGTCCATGATTCTACAGTTTCGTGACTGTACAGGTGGGGAGTAGACTGAAACCAGCAAAATAACTTTTAAGCCATCATTCAAAACCAGATCACCAGAGATCAATGTTCTGGTGACTGATCCACTTTCAGGGATAATAAAATGGAGTTTGTTGAATGCTGGTTATTACTCTCAGTATACCCAGTTATTACTCTCAGTATACCCATTCAACCACTTGCAACTTGAGCTTACACAGATATTTTTTCTTATTATGCAACAAAAAATACCTGATACCTGGTGAATAGCATGTGTTATGTGAGATCAAGATGTCTTATCAGAAACACCTCTACTTTTGAATTATTGGAGCTATGCCAGCTGGCAGTGCCAGCTGTCTACATGATGTTTTATAGTTCTTCTCAAGTTTCCCGTGTAAGATCCCTACTCCTGTTCCTAAGACATTAATGATTAGACTGTCAGAGCTGAGAAAATCCACCTACTGAGCAAGGTCACCTTCGCTGTTCTCAGTAACAAAGGAAAATGCCAGGCTAACAAGGCTCAGGAAGTCCTAATTAACGTCAATGGCAAACTCAAAGCCAGAGAAAAATAGGGCTGGCAAAACAATTCTCTCTAGAGCTAAGATTGTTTTGTTTTGGTTTTTTTTTTGCCGTTGTAAAAGAAGCCTGGAAGCTGTATTTTCAAATATGGTTAGTGCTGGGGATGGGTTGCAGAAAAGAAAGGGAATCAATAAGGGGTTTGTGATTTCCTGCCTCCTTCTCCTCAGTGAGTTCCTGCCAGTAGTCAGAGCTCTGAGACTCGGCTGAGGCCCTAAGGCAGGAACACTGTACATCTCTGTTCCCACCTGCCAAAAAGTCACCATGCTCTTTCTTCAGTTTGGCTCCCAAAAAAATGTGTCTCCTCAGGGATGCTGGAGCTATGACATACACAGAGATGAGCTGGGCCACTCCCCAACCTCCCACATCCTCTCCTTGCTGCCACAAGACCATCTTCCCTCATCCTACATAGCAAAAAAAACCCAGTGGCCAATATCTACCACAGTTGTTGGGTGAATGGATGTCCACAGAGCGTATTTTATAGAAGACAACTCACAGATCTATCTCTAGCACTGCTTAAGGATCTTGAATTTGTCTTTGATTCTTGTGAAATAGTCCATCTTCCCAAAGTACCCTATTAAGCATTTTTGCTCCCATTTTCTTCTCCTAAATTAGTAATAGTTCAAAATTCAGATTCCCTGAATTGAGCTAATCCATTTGAATGCCACATCCCTCCTCTCAATGCTCTGACCCTCATTACAGGCTTGATGGAACCAGCTGTCTCTCAGACACCTTATCTGGCAGAGAGCTGCTAAGTCCCACAACATTTCAGCCTATTCATTTGTATAATCTGGGTTTCTCATGCTGATGTCTTTACTCAGCCATCTCTGGTTTCTGTGTAAACACAGTGCTGCTAGAACAAGCTTGGTTTCGCCACTGATTTCCTTCTATGCCAAGGATGTCTCTCAGTTCTCTTATTTTATAAGTGTGAGGGAGCCGTCCATAAATGAGAGTGGTTTTGGTTTTCAGTGCCTATATGTGGGTAATATCACCTGCAACCACGTTTTAAATTCCAGAAAGCAATATTCAAATCAGATATGACAAATGAATTTCCCACAGCCTTTTCAGCAGTGGGGAGAACAGAGGAAACTATTCCCTAAGGGTGCTGAGACTTTCCAGCATTGGAAAGCCCTAGGGATATTTTATTCAACACCATCAGAGCACCGATGCAATTAGCCTACCTTGGGACAAGAACTGTTCCACCTTGGGACAAGAACTGTTCCACATGACCTCCTGAAGTTCCCTTCTGTGTGTTTTTGTATGAGTCTGTTATTTTAATGATGATAAAAGCCTCAGCCAAAAACTGTAACCATGGTTCTAAATTGTGTGCACATATAAGCAGCTGCCACCAGGACACAAATTCAGTGGTAAGAGTGGACAGACGTGAAGAACCTCTGCAGACTGTGGAACGTCATCGTCTTCCTCTTGAGCACACACACACACACACGGGTGTAGGTCCAGTAAATTCACAATAAATTACAGGAGTAATTATAGGAGATGACTGCTTCTGCCTCTCATTGTGACAGTCTGCCAGTGTTACACACTCAGCCAACCCCCGCAGCACGCACAGGGCCAGACACTGCGGCCCACTGGATCTCACTCCCATGGGTTCCTCTGCAATCTTCTTGTCTCCCTCCCCGAGCCACACAGCCTCCATCCTTCACCAAACCCTGCAACGCAGTTACCTCCACCAGTTACATCATTCTGAGCAAGTGACAGGAAGGTTAAATCCTCAGAAGATTACTTACAGAATGCCATCATTGAACCAGATGGTCTCCTAAAATTTAATTCACCCTTCAGCCACACACATTTTTGACCATGTCAGATTAGGAAACTGGTTTCTTGCCCTGGTGGCTTCTCTCTGAAGTCTCAGTTACCATGGCACACTCTGTGCTTCCCAGGCAAGCACAGAGCTCCTCACACTGATGCTGGGTGGCCTTGAATATGTCCACACTGCTACTGCTTGCTGCTTCATCTGCCCCTCAAGAGCATTAAGCAAAAGTCAGTGCTCTCTGAAATGGTCACTGCCTGGGTCACTTGCCTGCTGTTGAGTTGCCTCTGTTCCCTGTTCAGATATTCCCTGCACCACAGAGCTAGGCATGCCTTTAGCAGGACATTTCTCCTCTTATGTCCTAATCTCTGGCTGTCCTTTGCTGCTATATACTTATGCCAGTCTCTGTCATCTCTGCAGAGTCTTCTGCCCTGACATTTCCATTTGACCCATCCCTCATTGAAGCTGCAGTTGCAGTGCCACCTCGGGGGCTCTGAGAGCCATCCGTAACAAAAAGGGTAACGCACCATTTCGTCCTCTGCCCCACCTGCTGTGTTCAGCCATGTGCTGATCCTCTGCAGCACTGCCAACCTCAAACTCAAAGTCGTATTATCCAGGGAGTAAACAAGTGCCTCTGTGTTTGTCACTGGAATAGTGTGTGGGCACAGCTCTCCCTTCCTGATGTTGCTCACAACCCAAAAAGAGTGGTGCTTTTTAACTTCAGGCAGAAGCACACTCACTCATTCACTGTTGAAAGTGTGGTTATAACTCAAGCAAGAAGTGCACTCTTGAGCAGAATCCCTACGCCATCCAGCATATTAATATGGCTTCAAGGGATGTGGAGGAGCTTTATGCAAATGGGGACTTGAGACTGAGCCCAGCAAAGCACACTGTTTCCTGGAAGTGCATAAGGAGCCCTAACAAATTCAGCCGAATGATCCATGGACTGAGAGGTGTGCTCTTATCTAAGTGCTTCTCTGGATGAGGGCCACAGACCATCTTGCTCCTGAGAGCCCATGGGACAGCTGAGAAAGCAAAATCTGCCTAGTGGGATATCAGTGCTTCTCTTGCCCAAAGACTGTCCGACTTCCTGATGCGTGAAAATTGCAGGGTCTTCAATAAAGACTGAAGACATCAAATAGCTCAGCAGACTTCAAGCTTCCTTCCTTCAATAGAGCAGTTTTAATCCTTCATTAGGGCTGGCCAGCCTTTCTGCATCATGCGTCCCCAAAATGCCAACATTTCCTTATGACCAACAGCCACCAGACAGACCATGAATATCTAAAGCAGGACAAAGACTTTGGGATTGTTCACAGACAAGAGCAGAGTCCCCCTGCCACAGCTGCTGTGGAAGACAGCTTGGCTGGGCTTGTGCTGGTGTCTGCAACCACAAATCCTGCCCTACCACAGGGAATCCAGTGGAGTCAGGTGGATGCTGTCAGTGCCATGGGCACCACAATGCTTGGAAACCATAGATGAACAACTCATCAAACATAGCCAAAGGATCAGAAATTATCAAGTGTTAAGGGTTGGATTTGCTGTATACTGTAGGCTTCCTCCATAGTGGCAGCATGAGATATCCCTTGTCTGCATCCAGACCACACAAAGAATGTAACAGGCAGAAACCCAGACAGACCGGGAGCCTCTCACAACCTGGCAATGCATTAAACTGGCAGGACAATACACCTGAGTTGAGCTAGAGCAGGCTGATGCTCTTCCACACTCTGCCTTAGCTGTCTTCCTGATAAACAGCTATTTTGGATTTTCCAGTCATTCAACATACTCATCTGCAAGAATATTTTCTTATTTCTTAAGATACATTCCCCTTCTGTAGTCCTATTGACAGTTATGCTAGCAACATGAGACTTCAAGCACTCATCTATTCAATTACATTTTCAGCAGTAAATGATCCTCTGAAATTCGGACTAGAGACAAAAAGGACTCTCTACTGGTGCTCATGGAATCAGTTTTTTCTCATTACAGATTTCTGTTTCATACCTAAATGTGCACTGAAAAATATACCTCTTGCTCTAGAAACCCATCTTTTACAGACTTGAAGTGGTATAAAGGGTAATTAATAGGTCAGTCCCATCTCTAACCCCTATGACACAATTACAAACATTGCAAAATGCAAAAATATTCCCCTGCTGATAAATCTGATCTGTCATTAATTTTGGTCCTCACTAGAGAGGCAAGTGGGGTTAAAGGCCAGGAGACCATACACCTTTACAACTCCTTTTTCAGCCAAAAAAATTAAAAGAAATATAAAAGAAAAAAAATAAAAAAAAAAAAAACCAAACAAGAAAGTAGGTGTTTTTTTCATTTTGGTACTGGCTTGGGACACCCAAAGCGCCACTATCTGGATGCTGAGGAAATGCAGAAAAAAAACAATTTCACTGAAATGAAGACATAGAGCTGTCTTCAGTCTATTATATATTAAGAGGAGGGCAGTCATTCTCTAGAATGCCTGAAGCCAACTCTGAAGGCAGAGCTCATATATTCTCAGAGGTGTTGAGCTCAGATCCACTTTGAGGGGGAGAAAATATTGCCTCTATCCAGTTCACGCCAGAGGAGATCTCAAGAAGTAAATCAAGGGACACTAGGGACAAATCTTTGATAAAAGCATATCAAAACTTTGTTTAATTTGTTTGCACTGCTGTTGTAAAGCAGACTCACCAGAGACAATATGATCTACAAATGGAATATGTTTCTAAATCAGGACACAACTTACTGGAAGGATGAGTAATGATTTCATCTAAGTCATTACATCTTCCTATCAATAGCATATCTCTGCAGGGAATGTTCTCACCTCCAGCAGAATATAATATAATCCCTGTAGGAGAGACTTCAGGTACCTGACTCAAGGCCATGACACACCAAACCACCCAAAAACCAGGGGGGGCAGATGGTCCCTTCTTGAGATTAGGTGTTCATAGATATGTACACTTTGTGGTATGTTCAATATCCAGCATATAATCCCTTCAGTTTGTAAAACTTGCTTCTGCCCAGGTCTGTGGGAAAGGGCCACTTGTTATGACAGCAGAGAAGGGGGATGATTATCCTGGATCCAGGCGTGATCACAGACACTGCGACCTCTGCGTGTGACACACGCCCCTGGGATCGCTGTGCAGGCTGGACCAAGCAAGCAGGTGGTTCTGCACATGTACACCTCCATCCTGCTAAACTTTCAGAGCAAATATCTAAAATCCTCAGATGCTGCCCAGGCAGCTTCTCTGAACAGGGCAGGTTCATGCTTGGACTCAATGATCTTAGAAGTCTTTTCCAACCTTAATGATTCTGTGATTCTAAGGGTACATATGTATGGGGTGCTGCACTGGGTTACATATCACAATCACAGAATGGGTATTGTGGGATGGGTCATCTGGTCCAACCCCCCTGCCCAAGCTCTAGCTACAGCTGAGCCCCTTATCTTACTTCACATGCCTGCCCTGTTGGTAAACTTATTAGATTCTGTATACAGGCAACACATGCCTCCAGTGCTATTTTCAACATTATCACCATCCTCTCTTCTCTCCAGACTGATGCTGTCATTTAATCCAGGTGACATTCCCTCAAGAGCATCCTACAGAATTATCTATTACCATTTGTTCTCACAGCAGAGCCATGATAACTTCATCCTCAGTTTTCACAGCCTTCTCTGTTCTGGCCCTCTTGATGCTCACCTTGCCTTCCCTCAAAATGTCACAACTAAAATCAATTCCTAGCTTCAATTCCTTAGCAAACCACAGTAAATCCTTCCAGTATTTCACCTTCATCCTTTTTGTCAGATTTGTCGTCCAACCTCTCAAAAGTTTCCATAAAACTATTCCTATGGCTTTTCCTACTTTTCTCCTTCTTTCCTCTGAGATGCTTATTTTCCTTTTCCTCTTCATGGCGCCTCCTTCTCCCAGGCCTCCTCAACACAAAACCTCCTCCCTGAGTGCCACCACAGCGAAGTTCAAAGCATACCAGTTTCCAAGTTTTCCATAGGTTTTCTTGAGAAATCAGTCTTTTCTGTGTTATTTTCAAATCATCCTTTGATATCCCGCCTACAACTCCTGCCTCTGGTGTTGAGGTGTTGCTTCTAATGAGACATAAGCAGTGACTCTGTTGCCCTGTAGTCCTCTGCACAAAGCACAGGCAGCTGGAGGAGGAATCAACGCCATGCTCCTGCCCAAGTTAGCCTTGCCTGAACTTACCTCCGAGTAAACCAAGAGTCAGTCTTTGGCTTCCACTCATTTTGGTAGCACAGGATCTGCAGCCCATCCTGAGTCAAAAGCATCCTTTCTGGGGAGGAGATACAGCTGCTGCATGTTTCCTGCCTCCATTCTGTTGATAAAAATGGAGAGTATTTTAAATGCCTGTGAAAGACCCGGAATTACATTAAAGTTACATTGAGGAACAGTTCCCTTTGGAAAGGAAACTCTGACTGAGGTTTGTGGGGAAAGTGTCTGGGTATGTCTATACCCAGATTTATTTTTTTTCTTCCCCAGTGGAAAAATAAAGGAATGTGACATGAGGACCACAAGATACTGTCAGAGTAGTCTCTTGAGCAGAGGGCGCACTACCCACCATCCAGAGGACATTCATTCACCTCTACCTTGTGTATGGTGCTCAGGCTGAGTATGAAACTTAAAAATATTTACTGTATCCAAGCAGCTATTTCAACTCTCTGATTTATGGAAAAATATTTGTCTGACAGGAGCCACCTCTGAAGCAGTTTGTAATTAATACATCCATCTTCATATTCCTCAAAGACAACATTCATAGCAGATTAGAAAGATCAGAGATGCTACAAAGATTTCTAAATAACAAGAATTAGTTGTGATTAAGTATATCACTCTAGAGCAACAAATAGACTTGTTAATTGCATATCAAAGTTAATAAACAGAAAAGGGATACTGATGATTTAAGAAAGCATATACAAGAGTAATTCATTCAAGTCTGTAAACCAGAGTACTTGTAGGTAGCTGGCAGGTTTTGGGTGCCCTGCATTAGACTTAAAGTGTTTAGAGCCTGGATATTCATGCGGGTTTTCTGTTGGTTGTTTTTGTTGTTGTTTTTTAAGATGAAGATGCTTCAAAAATTGCATCCAAAATTAGAGGGCTTGAAAGGGCTAAATCAATTTTTTCAAAGTTACCCATAATGGACATAATATCCTGCAGCTAAGATTGTCAAGTCAGTTGTAATAGGTTTTCAAAAATGTGGCAAACTATGCACAAATCATAACTTAACAGAATTCCTTGTAAATTCTATGACTAATTAATTATAACTTGTATAAAATATTTTGAGCTCCACTCACATGCTTAGAATTTAATTAATTTGTAGGTTATATGTCTCTAATAATAAATGTTTCTCCATTATCTTGGTCCAGAACCTTGTAACAGTGCACAGCTTTTCATCAGCTTTAAAGGCAACTCTGTCACTGACAGTGGTAAAGTTTACTGAGCCCTACAAAAACTGTCTGCTTCACATAACCTTTGATGAGCATGTTGTACAAAAGACAACAGGCAGTATTTATAGGCTGCCCATGTGAGGGAAAGCACAGGAAATGCTCAGACTGCTTTGTGAAACCCACAAACCAGGCAGCAACTCACCACTGCTGGCCTGGGGAATCACACGTGTGCAGTACATAGCCAATGTCACTTCTCAGGTAGAAAATTAAAAACAAAAAAAAATCATATGAATCAGCTGAATATAGTTCATCCTAGTGATGTGCTGGGTCTTACAATGTCCTCTTCCTGCCTGGTGGTTTAGAAGCTGTTTCTCTAATTAGATCATCCTGAAGATTTAATCCAGCCTTTTTCAGGAACAGTAAACTCAGTCAGCAAAATATGTTTTTAACCATTGTCTGATAGAAATATTTTGGAAAAAAAAAAAGGAGTATTTTGCTCTGAAGAATAAAAAACCAGGGAACATATATTCCTTTGGCAGAATTTGATAAATTGTGTGCCATCATATAATAACACAGTTATGTTTCTTGCTAAGCATAGCAGCTGTCTGGAGGAACCCAATTAGGTAACCTGGCCATTTACTCAGCTATTCAGTGATCCTCATTCCTATTTTTCGTCTTCATCCATGATACTACCAGAAGGTGCAGCAAAGTGTTTCCACAATTGTCAAAGTCTCCCTCTGTGCTTTAGAACAGGGCACACACAAGGTCACTGGAAACAATATTGTTGAGTTTGAGGGAGCAGCCTTTTTTTCCCTCTAAACCTTAAGCCACACACATCACTTGAAAAATTAATGACTGACTGGGTTACTGTTGTCTCCTGGGGAGTCTGGAGTGCGGTCAGTGCTTACTCACCCTCAGCAGAAGAAGATGGTGTCATGGATGACACGGTGCCTTGGGCTGCAGCTTCAGGACAGTCAGGCTCCCACATCCTGGGCAACCCAGACTTCACTTGCCTGTAGTTCCCCTTCTGGGACTTCACGTGCTAAAAAGGTTCACAAAGCAAATGGATATATTCATGGCAGAAAGACTTCCAGGACCCTTACATGCAATGATGTCTGTTGGGCTCCCAAATTTCCCCTTCCAAGTTGTTGGATGGTACATAATCTTGAGGAAACATCCCTATGGCTTTCCCTGCCCTGCCCTACATACACACTGCTGGCCACTGCCAGAAAAAAAAAAAAATAATTGAGTGGGCTTCTGGTCTGACCTTACATAGGGAAGGTGAGGACTTTGTTTTCATACCTGCCTGTTGTTGAGGAATGCCTGTCTCTGGGCTCCTCTGGCCACTGTGGAGCTGTTCCTTCACATGCCCTCATACTCCCCTCAGCCCTGTACTTAGTACAGTATTTTTACCATCACAGTCATGCCTCATCATGCTGCCCCACCACAGAGCAGGAGCTCCCAGGAGTGTTGGCTCAGCACAACATGCTTAGCTCCCAAGCCAAGCCAAGCCGAGTTCCCTCTCACTCCCAGCACTGTGTCACTTCTTTCTTTTGCCGTAGAGATCTCTGTTTTACTGACCTGCACAACACACAGATTTATTTGCTGGAGTTACAAAATATATGAGCTGGTACAACAACCAGTTTCTACCAAGGCTGCAGGAAAAAAGCCTGTAACTTGCTATAAGAGCCACAAGCTCCATCAGAAGACAGAAGGTTCCACATAAGAGAAGCACAACATGTAACCACTTAAAAAAACTAACCCCAGCCCACCAGGGAACCAGCAGAATTTACAATCATTGTCCTGGGAACAGAAATCCAGCCCTCACAGTCAGCACAGAACTATTAGCAAACACACAGAGTAGTTAATATTTTGAGGTTGTTCTGGCTTTATTTGTGTACCTTGATAGGTGACACTTCCAAGACACTACGAGTCTCTGCAGAGTTGGACCTGTTATTGAAAGTGACCGTGCAGCTGAGCTGACATGACAGAGAAATAAAGAAGTTGACATAGTCATTTATGCAGGGAAGGTTATTCCCCAAAGTTTTTTAGCAGCCATCCAGCCCCCTTCAACCAGAGACAAATGCCTTGTGCTATCATTACACAAAGCAGATCTGGAAACCTTGACTAAGGATGCTTTTTCCCAAGTCTATTTTCTCATTTGTTTCTGTTATTGCAGCTAAATGTGGGGGGGGGTTTTCTCCTGGGTGACGTTCCCAGCAGGTACTAACCTCCTGTGGGGTTTTGTTCTTCAGTGGCTCGCTGGCCATGTAGCTCTCAGCCACAGGGAAGTCCATATGGTCTCTTTCCCGATGGTACTCCAAAATCCTGCAGGGCAACCAGCACTGTCCCTTCTCCCAGGCATCATGTGAATGGCTGTGGGCAAGCAGATAGCCAGAGCCAGGGCTGCAGGAGGATAAATGGAGATATCTGAAAAACTGAAGTGGGAATTGGACAACAGGTCTCATTAAAATCACAGCTGGAGCTACTGGTGACTCAGGTGGATGTGCTGACAGCAGTTGTAAAGGGAGCTGAAGGAGCTCTGGAAGGACACCTGTGAAGAGGTGTTCCTGAGACCCCTGCTGACAGTTCAAGGAGGGAAATCCCTAATGGCCACATATGGAAACAACCTGCGGGCTTGGAGCCCTTTTGCAAAAGATGCTGGGGCCAAACTCTCCTCCCCAGCACTGTGCTTGCCCAGCTCCTCACCACCAGAAGCACAGGGAAAGCCCAGAAATTCTTAAAGCTGCTGTAATCCAGAGTGAGACAAATGGAGGGAAAAATGTACTAAACAGTTGTTTCAGCAGCTGATTGTTTTTGGTTTCTTAGCAACTGTGGGAAAAGAAGCTGCCTGAGATCTGAGCTGTCTGGTCAAATCCAGCAGGCATCCCTCTGTGGAGGACAGCCCTCCTCCTCTCTGCTCATCTGCACAGGGAAACCACAGCTGCTGGGAAGCCTTCCCTAAACAGGGAGATAGCAAACAAGCCCACCAAAATAGATGAACAGGCTTGTCCCCTTGTCCTTCTCTCCACTGAGGGACAAGGGAACAAGCTGGCCATCAGAGTGCTCAGTGTGGTTCCTCCTGAAGTGGAAAGGTAGTTGGAGATTAGACTGCTTTCCACTTAAAAGAGCATGGGAAAGATGAGGGAATCTTGCACTAAGAGCTGCAGTCAGTGGTATTCCCAAGTTGCACCCAAAATAGGAACTGCAGGAGAGAAGTCAGGTCTCAGTGTCATGGCCAGGCTGGAGGGGGGCAGAAGGACACTCCTGTGCCTCCAACCATCAGTCACGCCAACCCTGCATGAGCCTGAAAATGAGCCTGATGGCTTGGTGCAGGGGTCCTCAGCTGCTCTCCTGGCAGTGCAGGTGGGTGAGTTACAGCATTCTGCACAGGTGGTTTTGAGAACACTGCTACTGAGTGCATGAAAAGCTGTTTGTGGCTGCTTTCCCTGTAATCGGCAATGTCAGTCCCTTCAGCAAATCCACAGAGAGAATGGGCTGACTTTTGCCAAGGAGCTTAACATCTCTGTGGGTGTTTGTTCAGGAGGTCTCAGCACTGCTGCAGGGTTTGTGTGGGTCTCTGTATTGGAGCAGCCATTTAATTGTTTTGGTTTTCAGGGACAGTGTTTAAATCATTTAAATTCATGACTGTTACTGACACAGTGGCCGTGTTCATTGCTAATAGCTTTTTCCCATCCATGCTAGCACCATCTCATTCATTCAGATATAAGTATGAGGATGCTGACCTGTAGTTAATCCTACACATCCCTGACTGTTAATTTAATGACTATTAAATATTAATGGGAGCAGAGAAGGGAAGTCAGATCACCTTTTCCACAGCTTAGTGCCCCTGTCACCAGGCTACAATGTCATCCTTGATCTCGCTTTTTATATTCCCTTTCTCCCAGTTTCATTTACAGGACAAAGAAACCTACATTTTAGAGAACACTTTGTAGTCAAGCAGCTATTGCAAGGATTAGAGCTGCACCAGGATCTCCCATTTCTAGACATATGTTCAAACCACCATGCTGTTGGTTAAAAAGGGGGTGGATTTTTTGTCTACAATCAGGGAAAGGGCCCTACACCCCAGCTCAGAATATGCTAGAGAAGGGAAGAATGCACAAAAACACAGACACCCATGACCTAGATGCCCCTCCCGGATATTGTGCAAAAAATAATTCATTGTTCAAGGAGAGGTGTGGAGGGTGTCTGTGGTTACAGGCCTCCCCAGGGCAGGGGAGCACCATGGATCTACCAGGGTGTACCTGTGCACAGGTCATTAAACAAAGTACAGCCCAGTCGAGGGGGGACCCTGAGGCTCTGGTGCCAACCCTCACAGCACAGTGCCATGTGCTCTGTTGTGGTGGGAAAACTCTCCTGGCTTGTCTGGAGTACAGAAATGAATCCCCCCTTCTAGAGGAGAGACTTGAACATTGCTTTCCAGTTCCAGATGGGTATTGCCATGTCTTGATTCTCACAGAAAGCATCACCACTTTTGGTCATGCCTCAGCAAAGAAAGCCATGTCCCCTGTGTGACCATCCACAGAATATTTCATTTGCAAGTCTGTTATGTTTTCAGGCAGTGGGGACCAGGGATGGTGGTGTGGAGATTTCTTTCTCTACATCTTCCCATGCCTTTTTTCTCATAGTCTTTTCTTTCACACCAGGCAGTTGTGACTGCATCCCTAAAACAGCCATGTCTAACTGCTGGAGGTATTTGTCTGTGCTTAAATCTATGTATCTTCATATGATTATATTTTTCTGATTATAAAGCTAATGAGATAAAGCAGAAATCAATCAAAGCAGCACGGCTTCAAGTGCATTAATACTTAATACTACCTTTTACTATTGTAATTAAGATTTATTTACTTTTTTAATTGCTATCTGGTTTGCTTATCTCTATGAGAGACACTTCTCAAGAGTATCTTTCTGACTATAGTGTTTTATTTTTACAGAAAAATGCAGACATTTAGTGAGATGGAAATTACTTCCTTATTATTTAAAATTAATTCAGCCTGTCAAAATGAGCTCATTGCCATGCACAGTGTTTCCTTTTTAATTCAGTCTCAGCCTTTCTAGAAATTGAAATTCTGTGCTGAGATGATGTACATAGCAGGCTTTTTATACATATTAAGCCCTACATACTAGGAGGATTAAGGCCACATATACATTTTAGAATAGGGTACATAATTATAAAACAAATTTTGCGGCAGGGATAAAAGAATGTCAGTTTTCCATTGGTCTTGTAAACTGCTTTGCTAGCCAGGAATGAAGCTACAAGAATGCCTGATGGGAATAAAAGGGACTCTATTGCCTGCTCCTTTAGGACTCTAACTTTTGCTAAATCAGGACAAAAGTAGAAGAAATATTTGCATATAAATAATTGGGATGCCAGTGCTCCCTTCTTTTCTCTTCTTAGAATAAAAAAGAAGATAATGGAAAGCAGAAAAGGACAGAGGAGATTGAACCCTGTGATGGGTATAGGAAAAGATAACCTTAATAAATGGGAGAAAATTGCCTGTCACCTGCAAAGGGAGCAATGAAAATAAGGGGGGAAGGGAGACAAGCTTCTGACAGCAGCATTCCACAGGAGTTTCTTCAGGACCAAGAATCGATTAGGAGAGGGAGAGAGAGCAGAAAAGGTAGCTTTAAAAGCTCTTCATACTTCCCACTCTGTCCTCTGAGCCGCTCTCAGTTCCCACTGCACTCCCTCCTCACAGTAGAGGAATAGGCTTGTGGCAGAGGTTCAGTCCCCTGGAAACAGCCCAGTGTGTGAGGAAACATTCCAGAGACTCACCTGCACTGGGCTGGTGTCCTGGTCACACTCCCTGAAAAGAGAACAGCAGGAAATGAAGAGTTTGGAATGGAGGGAGCAGCCAAGAACTGTTGCTGGGGAAGGCACCTGAAAAGATTGCCATTCCCATAGTAAGAAGATGATCACGGAAATATTTTTTGCATTCACCAACTGAATCCAAAAGGATGTTAAATAATTTCAATAGGTTTGGGCATACCCTAGACAAGACGTTGAGTGTCACTCCTATCTCCAAGAGGGACAATGTGGGGAGCAACATACAGGGCAGTGTAACCTCAGTCCTTGGGTAAGTCATGGAGTAAATAGTCCTGGAAATCATTTCTAAACACAAAAGAGAGGAAGCTGATTGGAAGTAGTCAGCCTGGATTTACAAAGGGGAAATCACACCTGAGAAAACCTGAAAACCTTGTACAGTAAAGTGACTGCCTCAGCGGTCACGGGGGAAGCAGAGAGTGGCATTGTTCATCTTGACTTTAGCAGGGATTTGGAGTGCTTGCCATAACTTCACAGACAAGGTGATGAAGTGTGAGGTGGACAGTGAGGCGGACCGAAAATTGGCTGAACTGCCTGGTTAAAGCTGTGATCAGTGGCACAAAGTCCAGCTGGATGACACAGCAGATAAAAAACTGGGAGAAGTGTTGAAGCAGCAGAGGGTTATGCTGCTATCCAGAGGGACCTCAACAGATTGGAGAAATGGGTGGATGGGAACCTCGTGAAGTTGGGATACCCCCAATCCTGCACCTGGAGAGGAACAAGCCCACACACCAGAACACACCAGGGGATACCCAGCTGGAAAGCAGCTTGATAGGAAAGGAGCTGGGGTTCTAGAGGACACCAAGCTGCGTGTGAGCTAATGATGTGCCCTTGAGGCAAAGCAGGTTCACAGGATCCTCCATTCAGCACTGGTGACACCTGCAGTGCCGTGCCCTGTGTCGGGCTCCTCCGTGCAAGAGAGATGTGGGCATAGTGGAGAGAGTCCAGCGAAGAGACAATGGAATGGTGAAGGGACTGGAGCAACTCTCCTGTGAGAAAAGGATTAAAGAGCTGGTGTTGTCCAGCCTGGAATAGAGAAGGCTCAATAGGGACCTCTGAGTGTGTATAAATACCTGATGGGGGCCCCAAAAAGAAGACAAAATCAGACTCTACTTGGTGGTGCCTGGCACGACGTAAGACAAAACAGACACTAATTGACAGGCAGGAAATTGCATTTAAACTTAAAAAATCCCCTTTTTTCAGCAAGCAATGTCAAACCCTGGAGCAGGCTGCCAGAGAGGTGTTAGAGCCTCTGTCATTGGACCTGACTGGACATGACCCTGAGTGACCCTTTGAACAGTGGACTAGGAGCAACCTCTGCAGTTTTCTGAGCCTTTGACACCAAGAGGAGAAAACTGCTGGCAAATGGCAAATAAAAAATATGAATTTTGGTTTAATGATTTGCAGCAAAAGACTAGTAAAAAAGAAGGGGTGGATCTTGCCAAAGAGGTGCAGTGGTGAGCAAGGTGCACATAGGTCCTCCCACAGGATCACCACTGGGGCAGGGCAGAAGTTGCAGCACAACCCCTGTATGGATAAACCACAGGATGAAGGAGGTATCTCCCACTATTGCTCCCTTAGTAAGAACTCATGCAAATAAAGCTCTGTAAAACAAAACCTATTGGCAGGAGCAACCAGCTTCAAACCCAAGTCTCGGCCCTTGGCAGCAGGCACCAGTGCTTGCACATTGAACACAATTCTTGCAAAGAGCAGCTGAGGGAGCTGGGGTTGTTTAGCCAGGCGAAGAGGAGGCTCAGGGGTGACCTCATCACTCTCTACAACTACCTGAGAGGAGGTAACAAGTGACAGGACAAGAGGAAATGTCCTGAAGCTGCACCGGAGGAGGTTTAGGTTAGATACTAGGAAAAATTTCTTCACTGAATGAGTGGTCAGGAATTGGAACAGGCTGCCCAGGGAAGTGATAGAAACACTCTCTCTGAAAGTGTTCAAAAGGTGTGTGGATGTGGCAGTAAGGGACATGGTTTAGTGGTAACGTGGTGGTGATGAGGTAAAGGTTGGAATAAATGATCGTAGACCTTTTCCAACCTCAACAATTCTACGATTCTGTTATGCCCTATCCTGGAATTCCAAACCTCAACAGCTGCAAATGTGCATTAACTTGTGCTACTTTGATGGATGCTTCTGGTGAAACAGGCACCTGGCAATGCTTAATTGCCAAAACCGTGGGGATAAGAGACCATGAGAAGAAGTCAGAACTTGTTTTCTCCCATGTCCAGAGCCTTCTTTGTGCCACCTGCTGTGGCATCCCCCAGCAGCACGTCCAAGGTGGGAAGCACACCTGGGCTCTTCTCTCGGTCTCTCTCTCTCTCTCTCTCTCTGTATTTTGTTTCAAGTGTTTGCAATTAGCCAAGGATCCTGTCACCAAACTGTTCTGGGGACAGCAAGGTGTTGGTTTTCGCAGATTTAACAGAAGTTACTGTGAATCACCAGGAGCATTTTATAGATTAGGTTTCTTATGTTAAACAGGCTGTGTTTAAATTTAAAGCATTTAATATGTACACTGCAAAACAGTATAGAAAAATGCCCCACATTTTTCAGATAAACTAGAAGACTTTAATATTTCTTTTTAATCTGGCAATTTCAAAATACTGTTTAATGAAGGAAGCTAAACCCAGGTTATTGTTTTTTTTCATTTTGTACATTTAATAAGGGTTTCTGACATATTCCAATTTTACACTGTTTTTAATTATATTACAAGTATCAGTAATTAATTTTCTTAGTAATGCCACATATTTTGAAGTTCCAGAACTGCTTTGAGTGAGCAGGTAACTCTAGATACCGCAGTCCCCTCTAGTGGGGAAAATCAGACTGTGCTGATTTTGCAGGACCTGCTGCATTAGCAGTTGCTGGATATGAAAGCTTTGCTTTTCCCCCACATATCCTGAGGACTCCAAGTCGATTTTTTATTTTTTATGGTTTGTTATTTATTTATGGTGCATTATTTTTGTTCTGAAGGAGAGAGGGGCAGGTGAGGCTCGGGTTCAGTTCCTACTTGTGAACCTTCAGAACAGGAATTCACTACATGCCCTACAAATCCTCCTGCAAAAAGACAGCAAGTTTTGCTTCAAGTACCTTATTTCCACAAAACATTTGGGAAGCTGTTTCTTTTCAATTAAAAGGAAATGAAGGGATTCATGAAGGACAGGTTCACCAGAGATCACCATACATCTCCTGGCTCAGAAGCTCATCTAAACCCATTTTAAAATCCTTCTGTACTGGCATTTTCTGATTCAGAATTGTGCCCTGTTAATTATCCCCTTGTTCTGTGAGCAAGAAGCAGCAATGTTTAGGTTTTAGGAAGCCATTACCATCAATATAATAAAGAACACCCCCTCCTCAAGAACCTTATCTGCCCATTTGTTATACTTCTGTTTCACTGCAGTTCAAAGGGAGAACTGTGTCTACCACCCTGCATCTCTTTTTTGTTTTTCTCTTACATAATTGTCATCGTGTTTTTAATTAAGTTAAATAGGATGTTGCACTGAGCTCCTCAGCAGCTTCCTGAATTTTGTGATCTAGCCCATCAATTGACTGAAATCAGAGCACTTTCTCTGCTGGTACCACGTGCACTGAGTGCAAGTCACAGATATTTGCATGAACCAATTTATCTCTTAAAAATATTTCTTCTTGACTGAAGAATAAATTGCCTTTACCCTAATGCGCTAGGTAATGAATTGCATTTGAAATGTGTTTATTTTTAGCAAACAAATGCTAATGGCAGCTTGCTGTTAAAAATAGACAGTACAGTTGGCACAGAAATATGGGCTGGGGAATCGTTCCTCCCTGATCAGCGGAAATGCCCTCTGTGTAAGTCACCTGGGGAGAAAACATGATGTTCCTAAGTAATTTAGTCCCTCCAGCTGGAGAGAAGGTGAACAGCAAGACACTGCTGTCACCTGAGCCCTGCCTTATGAGCTGCCCCTGTGGCCCAGCATCCTCACAGGGCCGTGTCCCTCCTGTGGGGGCCAAGGGTGTAAGATGCAGATGGCACACTTTTCTTCTCCTGTCTCCCTGCTGTATGTCAGTGGGTGCAATGTGGGGTTTTATGTGCCTCTAGCTCTGCCTGGCTGCAAGGAGTGGGAGCATTCTTGGGGGAGAAGCACTGCAGGACCCCAGCATTAGCAGCTCCCACTCCTCTCTCAGCAGCTGCTCCCCAGTCCAGGGGACTTTATCTTGGACAGGGTTTTCCTAATATCTGTGAAATTTCCCTGGCTGCTCTCTAAGTCCATTACTTGTCACATTCCCATTATTTATTCCCTTCATTTTTGCAGCTGCTTTTTTTCATAGTTAAGAGCGTTATGTCCACTAAGTCTCCTTTCCTCTAGATTACACAGATCAATTGCCATGTTTTCTCTTACATTAAGAATTCCAAGACTTATGACACTCTTGTTGTTCCACTCTTGTATTTATAGATAGGTGCACTTCTACCTTACAGTGTGGTGACAAAAAGCCAACCATGCAGCTGAAGCCTTGCTGAGCAGTCTGCTAGACTCACTTTGTGTATCTTGCAGACAATTTTTTCTGCTTCTCCAAAATGGTATGGCATTTGTCTGTTTTTCACAACAGAAGGACCTTGTGGAGTCATGTGATTGTCTGGTCCTTAACTTTTATCCTGTACAGCTCTCTCCTTTGCCCGTGCACGTATCGCTATTGAATTGTGTCCTGGTTTTTGGATCATTTCTCTAACTCATTATAAATGCTGGATATTGTTTCTGACCTACGACATGCCTGGAGCCCCTCCTGAATTACAAATGGAGGAGGATATCCTCTATTCCATTGGAGCCTCTCTATTCCACTATCTAAGTGGTTAGTGAAAATATTTTAATAACATCAGACCTAAGACAGATTCCCATGAAACTCTAATAAATACAATCCTTCAGCTGGCCAGTGAGCCACCAATCAGCACTCTAACAGTATGCTTTTCCAACAAGTTTTGCATTTGTTTTCATAGCAGCTTATATAAATAAAGTTTTCTCAATGCTATGAGAATGCTTTTCAGATTTTTCTGATTTCTGGTTCAACCCTTTTAGAAATCTGGCTCATAGAGGTAGAAAACAGATAACCTTCCAAGCACACAGGTGCTACATCAACTAGTGTTCATTAAATGCTTGTTCTGTACTTTCAATACACCTTTTATCATCAGCCCCAATGGGACTGCTGTGCTACAAGGGCTGCTCTTCGCACCTCACTTTAATTCCTGAGCGAAGTACTAAAGTGCCAGTTCTGATAATTTGGTTACCAGAGAGATACTCTCAGGGCCTGGCTGCACCATCCAAATGCCCCAAGTGTGGCAGACAGTGCCTGGGAGGAACCCAGCTGCTCCTGCTGTCAGCCCAGGCCATGTCAGCACCCCCTCCCTCAGAGAAGGGGCAGTATTTTTGGTTACAAGTGTTGTCCTGTGATTCTCAGCACTCCTAAGGTTGGATCTGCCCTGGGAGTCATTACACAGTGCATCATGGAAGAGCTTGTCCATCCCTCCAAAGCTGCACAGAGGATATGTCCTTCTGCCTCCAGTAAAACAGCCTAAAGCACATCTGCTCCTCTGCACCATTCCATCCACCTGGAGCAGGGACAGTCTGTGGCTACTGAGTTTTCCAAGCATGGGAGTTATGAGAGCAGGAGTTCCCCCTTGAGAGCAGCAGAGACCATGTCAGACTCCAGCACCTCCTGCTCTCGGGGCCAAATGTCTGCCAGCCTCCAACATGTCCTTGCACTGGCACTCCTCTGGCCACAGATGATCTTGCACTGACAGCTCACTGTTAAAAAGGGGTCTCACCACAATAGAAAGGGCTCCTTTCAAGAGGGATGATGTTAACTTTTCTGTGGGAAGTTTTCAGTCACAGACAGGGAAGTGTTTTAGAAGTGAAGACACAATTCTGCTCGCACAGGCTCGAGGCAGGAGGCTGGCAGTTCCCACCACTTCACTGCCGAAGCACAGAATTTGTACCAGAACAACCCCTACTCAAGAGATTACAAATCCAGTTTTGAACATTGTTTTCCAGATTTTGCTTGAAAGGTAGGTTCAGTGTCCTTGGAAGGTAGGGCAGCGTCCCCTACTTCCTGCCAGAAGATCTTACATAGAGATCTCTAGCCAAAAAAATACTGCCTTCATTTGACAGAAAGGACCCAGTAGGACCAGACAAGTAAGCCCAGACTGAGCTGTTGCTGGTTGAAAATTACCTAAAAAGACAAAAAATTATAAGCTTAACCAGAAAAATGAAAAAATCCTGAAAAAAAATCAAGTAAATATTATTTATTTCATACATGATCACGAGAAGGTTCTTCTCTTGGGGAAGAAAATTACAATGGGAAGTCCTTGACTGATCTTTGGTGCTTCTCATTATAATATGATCGTAGGAGTTGGCTTGGTTTAACTGAGTCAAAAAAGAACAAGAAAGGTTTCCATCAGATGTAGATTTTAACACAAAACTTGGCTGGGAGTCTAGATAAAAAAACTAGTCAAAGAAAAGTAGGACTGATTCTTTGTTTATAGGCTTTAGTATTTCCTGGGACCAAACGCATTGCTTCCTAATTCTAGACTACAACGTAAACTGGAATTACAACAATTAAAAGTCAGGAATCCAAAGTAAGGAAGATTTACCCATGGTGGTATGTGTTTCATTAGCAGGTAACATGAAGAATCAATATTTTATGACCTGTCACATATTTGAGTCATCTGTCACTTTTTATCCTTAGATGCTGAAGTTGTTTGACAGCTCTAAAGTAGAAGGAAGCAAAACAGAAAAGAAGTTTTTTTGCTGGTGTCACACTGTCAGAAAAATTTAACAGGTAATAGTCTACAGCAAGCAATTAAAACACATTGGTCTCTTATTACAGAACAAATTCTACCCTTTGGGACCTGAGGGAAATGCATCTCATAAAATTCACTACTTTTATATAAGAAGCCAGTACAAACTATACTTTTCCCACATGAAAAAAAAAATCCAAAAGAAGCAGAAATGCTGCTACTTGGCAGTGCACAGATGAATACCGATTTGGAGACTTTACATAACAGTGAAGCAGAAAGATCCACCTGCAAAACCTCAGTGTTGTCTGCTGAGGTGCAGCTGCTGATCGCAGAGTCAGTGCAATCACAGACCTGTAGGGGAACATACCCATATGGAGGACACGGTCTATCTGTTGTCCAGATGAAGAGCACAGCAAAGGAAGGCCATTAATTCAGATGAAAACAAGGAAGGGATGAAGATGAAACGCCTCTAGAAATACCTGCAGGTTTAGAAGTGTCACAATTGCTCATGCTTTCTGTTTTCCAAGTTCCAATTCTGAATCATGTGTTGTACTTCAATCTTGGCTTTAAAAAAAAAAAAAGATGAAAAAAATCAAACAAAAATCACCCTTCTGTGCCTCATAATTGCAAAGAAAACCACTAGCTCTTAGGAAATAAGGAAAAAATCAGACTTTTCAGAACTCATGTTTATATGTCTTCTTGGTTTTTGAGTATTTGTGGTTCATTAAGTCTTTCTGGAAAACAAGGACTTCATTCCCTGAGCAGCACTAACAGGATGGGTCTTCTGTCTCTTCCAGTATGGTACAAAAAAGAGACATTTTAATTTTTATTTGTTTCTGTAGGTAGTTAGTCTAAAATCAGACAAGACCTTGTTTATCAGAGCATTTTCTTTCATTTCCACATCCCCCTAGAATAGCTCCTTTCATGTGTTAAAAGAAAAGAAGCATCCGAGAAAATTTCAGTCTCAAAAAATTGGTATTTTGCACTGAAAATTCTTTCAATATAAAGTTCCTACGGGTAATACCAGAAAAGTCCAGGAGAGTGAAGAAATCTGAATTGTAGCTTTTTTTTCTGTGTCCAAGCAATTGATAATATGAGACTTTGCTAGCAAAGCGGTTTGCATATCACTGCAGAGAAGAAAGAGGGTGGGACACACTGTGAAGTAAGGGCTGCAGGAATGACCACCAAGCTCAGCTCATGGGTTCAGTGACCCATCACTTTGGGAACACCATGAAACCAGCACATTTACCTAACCACAGCCACAGCTGCTGCTTTCTCACGAGGAGTGGGCCACCACACATGGCAGGTACTCACTCCACGGTGCTGGGTGCTCAGCAGTGTGTCCCAGAGACAGCCCAAGCTGGGCACTAGGCCACTTGTCCCTGGTCTGGACAACAGAGGCTCAACAGCCTTATCAGGCCCATTGGACAAAAAGGAGGGGTTTTTTTTTCCTTTTTCCTTGAGTTTACGCTTATTTTAAAAGTGCCAAGACCAGCACAGCAGCGGGACTCGCCCTGGCTGCAGGCACTTTGCTGCCAGCAATGCCCAGCCCCGCGGCCTCTGAAACGCAGGCAGCCTCTCTCTGCTCTCCCCCAGGGCTGGGCGATCCGACAGGATGTGACCTCTAGCGAAGGACACCAAATTAGGAGATGTTTCAGTGTCTGAGGCGATGAAATATTTAATCCCTGCTCTCTCTGGGATATGCATCATCACAGATTTACTTATCTGCAGCTCAGTGACAGCAGCGGCTGACAGGGCCGATGACAGCTGACACGCATTAACCCGGCTGCGCACACCAGCTATCACTCCACAGCACAAATCCATCATTATTATTTAAGCACCAAGGAGGTGCCTCGGTGCTGGATACCAAACACAGGCGGCACCTGCACTGGAAATTCAGCACTGCCGGGGTCTCTTGGAGGCAAGGCAGCCTCGGCAGGACGCTCAGCCCCAGCAGGGCCAGCAGCAGTGGCACTGGGCCCTGAGCAGCACAGCTCCCAGGGTACACACAGGGTCTCCGGTGCCCCCACTGCTGACCTGCCCAAACACTGATGGACCAAAATGAGAGAGAAGTATGAACAAATATTACTTTTCATGGGTGTGGGAGGGAGGAAGCCTTTATTGGAGCTTTTCTAGAGCTACACAGCAGGATAGTGCATTAACCCCCCTACTAAAGGCTGCAGGTGGAGTGACAGGCTCCTCAGGGAGCCTTGCTGCAGATGTGACTATGCGGATGCAACTGGATCTGATTTGCTTCCCCTTTGTCTAAGCTGTCCCCCTTCTTACAGATGAGCTGCTTTCTGAGTAAACCTGTGTCAGTGTCTTCTTTATCTAACAGGTCTTTCTGAATCATTGCTGTCTCTGAGAAACTCTTGGCTGAGCTTTGAGGAATCCTGGTGAAACTGGGGCTTGTTTTGAGATGGTGGGCTGGAGATTTCCCCCCTTCCTGTTAGTGTTTGGTACTGGATTGGTTGGAGACTGCCCTGCTGTCTCTTGCCACTACAACGGCATCCTTACATTGAGAGGTGCATTTTACCCAAGACTTGTCTTGCAGTCACTGGCAGGAGCAGCCAAACAACAGGAAAATTGTCCATGTGTCTGTGTGAATCAGGTAGAAGGGGGAAAGAAGCCACCAAGGACTCTAAGCCCTAGAGCTGATCTTATGTTGTGTGGGGTGCGATCCTTCCAGAGGAGGAAATAAGGTGGACTATTTACAGCGCCACAGGGATGCCTGCCTAAGAGTGCAAGGCTTGCTGGATACACTGGGATGTCACCTTCCTGTTCTGACCCAGAGTACGCTGTACCACACCTGTCACTCAGGGCTCCTGCAAACCAGCTTGCCCTTCTGCATGCTCTTCAGCTGGCAATTTCCTAGCACAGCCCTTCCCTTCCTTCTCTGAGATGGGTTTGTTTTATTTTTTTTTCTCTGCACTGCTGATTGCAGTTTGCCCTCTGTGCTGAAAGAGGGAAGGAATCTCTTCTTTTTCTTTTACAAGAGTTCCATTCACACCTCTAGAGCAACTCAAGAAAATGTTTAAGGGAATAATATAAATTAATAGCAATAATAAATCCTTACACATTGTCCAAAGCCTGCACAAATTGGGTTTGGAGCAAGAAAAGATGACAGAAAAAACGTCTTCAGAACCATGAGCATTCAACATTGTTCTTGCTACATATCAGACAGGTTTTCATGACAGATGGTATTCACCAAAAAGCTCACACTCTCCCTAGACCTTGGCTTTGCCAACTTCCAAATCCAGACTCTCTTCCAGCTGAGTATCTTCTAACCCCACAGAGTTTTTTTTCAGTAGTTCAACGTGTAATTTCATACCTCTGGAAACACTTGTGAGCCTTATGTACAGTTCCAAATACTTCCTATTTGCCTGGAGAGTATACAGACAGTTAATTAACATTCCTGTGCTCAGTAAGCTAATCACTAAACTGCAGTTCTGAAATCTCAGACCAAAGCTGCTCCAGATCGTTATCTTTCTGTTGCCCATAAACATGTAACTTGGCACCTGTATCGTTCTCAAAGGCAAACGGGATCAATATTTGCAGCTCATTAGCAGGTTTTGGTTGAGACCCAACATTACAGCAGCCAACCAGTCAGAGAGGAGTGTGATAAGATGAAGGATCCACAGCCTTGCCTTGATGAGCGCCTGCCCCAGAGGTGCTCGGGATAAAGTTCTGCAGCTGCAGGACCCGTCCCCTCCATAGTAAAGCCCCAGCAGCCAGAGGCCCACTCCCAGTTCCAGTTCAACTCAGTCATCAAAATTTTCTCTTCCCATCAGCGCAAGTACAAAGAGAAAGTTTGGAAAACTTTTGGAAACCCTTGGATGCGCCTTTGCTCAGCATGAATTTGTGCCATGTTCCCAGGTCACACAGCTTTGGCACTGGCCAAGGAATAGAGAAATTCATTACACACGCAAAAAAAAAAAGAGTTTAAATTATTTTATTACTCTGCCACATTTAAGGTTCATCAGCATTTATATTTTTCTTATGTTTTCTGCGACATTTAAACTTCTTGCAATGTTTTAGTTATTATGTTGAAATTTTTAAAAACGAAGGGGTTTTTTTCAGGAAACTTCATTCACAGAAATGTCATATTGGAATGGCCAGAGAACTGCCAGAGCCCTCTTTCTGTTTCTGTTAGGAGGAAACACTCACTATATGAATTGTGAATTCATCTGGAGAAATGCAGTCTGTTGAAAAAAGAGCACAGCTCCGTTTCTGTCACACCACTAAAATAAGCCCCATCGTAGCAGCTTCCTTCCACAGAGATCCCGGCTGGCACCTTCAAGGATCTGCTTCAGTATCTTGGCTTTCTCCCAGCACCGAACTCCCACTGTCCCTGCACTCACAGCAAAGCAGGCTCCAGCCAGCCGAGAGCCTGAGCACACACTGAAGGCAGCGAGGGGCTCTTGCAGGCTGGCCCTGGGCTCTGCCTCCCTCCTGCCCTGCCGGCCCAGCCCGGACAAGAACAGCTTTGTATCAACGGCAGCGAGGTTTGTTTTCCCAAACCAAAAATCGTGCCAACATCAACACCTAATGCTGCCTAGCACAGGAAAACTCCTGGAAGATATAATGCTACTAAAGCTAGGTATAAAATGTTACAAACAAAATAAAAAAAACATACAAAATAAAAAACCGTAACATTGTACAATGCAAATCCAAACATCTTCTGGCCAATATGACCAGACCCTTGTCAAGACACCTCACTGACATGGCTGGATCCTCAGAGAAGCTCCCTGTAAACAAGTACATCAAAGTTTGTAACAAGTTTTTAAATACAGACAATGAAGAGCTTTCTGAGTGGTCTCATCACGCAGCTTGAAGGCTGGAGAAACAAACAAAAATACCTATAGATCCTTTGGGTTCCAGGGGAGAAACCGAAAAACAGCTACAGCAAATGGGCAGAATATAAAGAAAGTGAAACATTTTCTCATTTAACAGTTAAAGAAGTGCAAGAGTTTAGGAATCACCGTTCAGAGACTCCTGTTTAGTGACAGCAATTTATTTGACCATCTGGGCAAAGAAAGATTACAGCAAACCACATGAAGGAAATAAAAATAGCTGAACAACAAGTGACTGATTTTGCTTGACTTGAGCCTACAACTCTGCAGAGCAGGAAGCTACTTCACGTGAAAGACATTATTGATGAAGGCATTTCAGCCTCTTGCCAGTTCTTCCAACAACATACTAGATCTCCTGTGCCAGCAAACCTGTCTTGAGACGTGACTCCCATCCCAAACTTGACAGAAACACCACCAAGTACAAAAGACAAATTGATGAGTCTTCTGGAAAGGGACCACCAGAGGAAGGAGCATCTCTGTGATGTTCCATAGTAAAAGAAAACTGTTTAGGAGAAAGAATGGGAGGCTTTTTGCTGTGTTTGTTCATTATGATAAAAATCTTCCTTTTCTTGACAGAAGCAAATATTGAAATGGAGGAAAAGGCAGCCCACTGTTCAGCAGGATCTGATCCCGCCATGCCAGTGTGCTGGTTCCCACCTCAGGCAGACACACAGCCTCCTCCCGTGTCCAGGGCACACTCGCTGAGTGTGACAGTAGCAGGGGTATGGTGATGTGCCCCAGAGGTACAGCCAGGAGCACCAAGCTGCCGAGGTGGGGAACCCAAAAGCTGTTCTTAGCGAGGCATGGCTGGCAGAGCCATCACCCAAGGAAGCCCTGTTTCCACCAGCCCAGACTGGTGCCAGCCGATGACAGAAATGACAGCTACAACTCCATCCATCCTTGGATACCTCTCTCGTCCCTCTGTCTGTCACTCTCCTCCTGTCTTTCTCACCAATCCGCATATGTTGTATTCTTGGAGCTGCATTCAAACCAGAGGAAAGCCACCCGAGCCAGGGATTAGGAAGGGTAGCACGGAGGCTTGAAGCCTGCCCATATTCAGAGTTTTAGAGCCTGTCAGTGCCACCTGGCTATATTTAGGAGTAGTTAAAGGAGGGTCTTTCAGAGATAAGAAAACTGTCAGGCTCTAAAGAGGTGCCTTCTTTAAGCCTTTCCAACCCTGTTTCACAAGATTTGCAGTCAAAATTCACCTGCTCCTTCAGGCACAGTCTCACTGACAAGAGATCCAAGCTGACTGCTGTATGTAGCTTAGCTCACACCTTCCCATCAGGCTGGCCTGCTGCCTGCATTCCTGACAGTCAGTCCTCAAGCTGTTAAACTGATCTTACTGAGCCCTCCTGACCTGGGGTTGGAATCTCAGGCCCAGCTCCTGCAAAGCCATTTGCTCGCTGGGAAGGCAATCCTGGTGCACAATGGCAGACCCCGTAAGGACTAAAAATACCCACCTCAAGCTGTGCTCAGACAAGGTCTCTGATGGCTTGTTACAAACAAGCCTAAGCTTTTAGGCTTTGTTACAAACCTGCCTAATCATTTGATATTTCAGACTGAAGATCTGCCATGCATGGGCAGCAGCTTCCCTCTTCTTCCATGCATGTAGTTAATGACTTTGTGCAGGGTAATTGTAATTCCAGGATTCACACACCTCACCTTGTCCATCTCAGATTTAGGCCTCCCATCTCATCTTGGTCCACAGTCCCACAGAAGCCAACAGCACTCATCTGTCCTGGGAACCACCCTAAAATTAAATGAGTCTCCTCAGGAGGGCCCTGTCCTGCTCCCAGGACTTCTTAGAGCCTCACATCTGATGTCTGACTGTGAGAGAGCTGATGTTATGTGAGATGCATCTCCAGGCCTAACCTCTATCTAATCTCTCCTCCCAAAACATCTTCTCACCTTTCTCAAAATTTCCAGCTGGAAGAAAACAGGAACTTAAAGAAGTCAAGACCACAAATGGTTAGGCTGCCCTGACCCACTCTGGGCTCCAGACTTAATTTCTAAATACATCTCCTTTCATACCTTGGCACAAGGTGGTGACACTTCATTGCTGAATGCCTTTTCTTCGGATCAATTTTTCTTGACAACCACATTTTGTCCAGGAGACTTTAGCTTATTGTCATAATAGCTTCAAAAAACATTCTGTCTGGAGAAATCAACAATGCAGAAAATAATGTGTCCGTGCCATGTCACTCTTCCTCTTTACTGTGAGGGTGGTGAGGCCCTGGAATAGGTTGCCCAGAGATGCCCTGTCCCTGGATATGTTTGAGGCCAGGCTGGATGGGCTTTGAGCAGCCTGGTCAAGTGGAAGGCATTCCTGCCCATGGCAGGGGAGCTGGAATGAGACATTTCAGGTCCTTTTCAACCCAAACCATTCAATGATTCCATGATTCTCCCCCACAGCATGCTGTCTGCAGCTGAACAGCCTCTGAACCTACATCCATTTCCTCCTGCCATGTTTCAGTCAACAGAAAAAGGCAGAAAAAAACCAATGTAAGATTAAATTGGATTTTAAAACTACAAGAATTGGCCAGTCTTTCAGGAAGGGCAGGACAGTTGCTGAGTGCATTAAGTATTCAAGGAGTGTAGCTTTAGGTCTGACGGTGTGCTGGGTTTTTTCTTGTGAATGACAGCCTGAAAGTTGACAGCAAAGTTCTGTCCAGCTGTGTGTTGTACAAAGATGCTGGAAACCTGGCAAAATTGATTTGACTGGATCCTTCAACATTTTTCTGTTTCTTCTCAGAAAACAATATCTAATAAAACAGGATTCTGTCCGTTCAGCCTGTCATCGCCCCTGTGGCCCTGAAACCATCTGTCATGGATGGAAGCAACTGCACCTGTAAGAGAGAAGCAACAATATACAAGAGAGAAGCAACAATATACTTTATTGATATAAAACAGTGATTTAACAAAGTTCAATGGTAAATGCTACAGTGGTTTAACAAGATTCAATGGCAAGATCATTTATTTACTGCATAGAGGACAAGGTCAGACAAAACTGCCAGAGACCCTGTCATTGAGCCATGAGGTTCAGAAAGAATCCCCTTGTGTTCTAAACCCCTTCTCAAAGAGAAGTGTAGGTGTGGCTGAATCCAGTCCTGGGCCCAGACTTGTTCAGTGATTTATGTCAGAGAGATTATATTTGCACAATCAATCCTTTATTTCACTTAGCTAAGATTTCAAAGTTTAATGTGCTATCAACCACTTACCAAGGCTCTGCTGCAGTGAGGAATCTCTCAGCTCCGAGGAGCAACCCCGAGAGGTGACCCTCCTCAAGGGGACATCCTGGCATGCAGCTCACCATTCCAGGCAGCCCTTGGCTACCATGCTGCCACCCCACCCCAAAGCCCAGAGAAAGCTGGCTGCAGCCATCAGAGCCCCCCTGGTAGTTAGGGCTGAAGCAGTGGAGGGGAGCACACCACCACAGCATCCTCTCACATGCTAGAAATGTGCTTGTGCAGCCATGAACTGAGCCTTCTGACAGCAAAACCACCTGAGCCATACATTTAGAAAATTCCTGAATGCTCCTGAAGCCATTTCCTATAGACCTAGAAACACTTCCCACAAGCCATGCCCAGGAGTTCAGCTGCTGCCACTAACAGGGTGAGCAAAATACCACCCAGTAGATTGAATAACCCCCACTGTTCCACTCAGCTCTGGTTCCACGGGGCTTGCATACTGAATTGGGAAAAATCTTGTCATTTTTTATGTAATTCAATTCTATTTTATTCCAAGGAAGTGCTGCAGCAGAAGAGCAAGCTCACACACCTTCTGCTCAGATGAGCTTCTCCTCTAATGCCATATGGACAAAAACCATTACACAATTTCAATCCCAAAATTTTGTAAAATTTTTAGTAACTCAAGGTTTACTGTGCATTCTCTTTAACCCCTGCCCTTTCAGGTAGTCTTTGGTAGCTGTGAGTGACGACAGAGCAGGCAGGTGCCAGATCCTGCCTGCTGGTTTGCCAGGAGAAGGAGGAAACACCTTGGGCAGCTCTGCTGTGGACAGGTCATTTTGTTGAGAAGGTGCTGAACAGTGAAACATTGAAAGAGAGATGCTAGCAAAACAGTTGGGGCATTTCTATCCATTCTTCTTTCCATCTCCACAGGGCAGCCTTGTGCCCTCCTTACTGTGTCTCAGCTGCAGTGCAGGTGCAGGCAGCAGAGCACAATTTATTCTCCTCCTGGCTATACAGCTGTTTCCTGTATGGTCTGTGGACAGCTTCTCCAAAACATGTGCTAGAGTTTCAGCTTGGATCATCAGAATTCTTGGAGAGGACCTGAGCTGGTGCCTGGCTGTTTACTGAGAGCACAATTTGCCCCAGGGTCACTCTCCAATTGATGGATAAGCATCTCCCCATGAGGCCAGGGCAAAGGATGCTCAGTGCATCAAGAGGGAAAAGGCACCCAGAGCAGGTGGGGAAATGGGAATACACATAAATCCTCTCTCTCATCACATGAAAAACAAAATAATTCTTTCAGGCCACTCAGATTGGCTTTGTTGTGTGTTCTAAAGAGACTGTCTTCAAGGAAATAAGAGATGATGGGTCATTGGCTGCTCTGTGCAGCTGGGCATCTACCTGCCTTTCATGCCTTTTAATTATACACACCTGGATATTGTCCAGGCCATGAATACATGCTGCTGGTTGAATTTTGGGCTGCAGTGGCTACAAGTGGAGTTTTAACACACTTAGCATTTCACCAACCCTGATGTAAGCAACAAACCCATCTGCCTGGGGTTATAAGGAGCTGACCCAGAGCAGTGTGTCCAAAAAGGGCAACAAAGCTGGTGAAGGGCCCAGAGCACAAGTGCTATGAGGAGCAGCTGAGGGAGCTGGGGATGTTTAGCCTGGGAAAAAGGGGACTCAGGGGAGACCTTATCATGCCCTATAACTCCCAAAAAGGAGGTTGTAGCTAGGTGAGGATCAGTGTCTTCTCCCAAGTAACAAGTGACAGGATGAGAGGAAATGGCATTGAGTGTCACCAGGGGAGGTTTAGATTGGATATTAGGAAAAATTTCCTCACCAAAGGAGTTGTGAGTCACTGGAACACACTGCCCAGGGAAGTCTTGGATCCACTGTCCCTGGAGGTGTCCAAAAGGTGTGTGGATGTGGCATTTGGAGCTATGCTTTCAGAGTGAACGTAGAAGTGTTATGTTAACGGTTGGAATTGATGGTCTTAGGAGTCTTTTCCAACCTTAATGATTCTGTGGTTCTATAAGCAGAAAGGTGAGCACTCCAACACCTCATTAAAACTGAACTTGTCCAATTTTTTTGGCCTACAGCCCAGGCAGCAGTGTTATCCAAGGTGCCTCAGCATGTCTATTTTCGGTTGCAGAGCTTCAGCATCAATGTTTCTCTCATCCTTCTTCTCCTCCCATACACTAAACCCAGTGCCAGCATTCAGCAGAGATGATGTTTGGGCTGGAGGAATCCTGTGGAGGTCCTGGGAGGAAATCTCTGGTACTTCATTAACCCATGGCTTTCTGCCAGCTGATGTGGTTTTGTAACTGTACCAATTTTGGTGTGACCACGAACGCCAGTTGGTCTTTAGCAAAGCAGTTGTGCGTGTTTGGAGTCAGCAATAAAAGATTAACACTTGGAAAGGTGTTGTTTTCTAGATGCCAGTCAAATACATGGCAAAGATCATTTCAATATGGCTGGTGACAATTAGTGGTTTAAAGTGTTAAGATTGTCTGAGATAATATATGCCCAAACCTAAAAGGTCTGCTTTTCTCTCTATATTTACTATTCATTTTACTGACTTTACAGTAACAGCATAGAAGGGACCATCTGAAATTCAGCATGTCTTTTTTTTATACCTTGTCAAGGAGCAACCTGGAAATCTCCCTGTGATTCATCTTTACCACAAACAAACCTCAGTGTCCTCTTTCTGAAATGGACATAAACACTAAAATGCTGTAAATCCCTCCAGGCTGACTACACCCCAGCTCTGCAGTCAGCAGAAGTGATTGCCCTAATTGAGTGTGTCAGTTATGAGTCGTGGTGAGGTCAGCCTAACAGGCAGCCTTTAAAGACTTTAAACAGGGAACTTAACAGCAGAGCACCTGGGTGGTTGGCTAACACAGCTTCCATGAAGACTGCTTTCATTAACTGATTTCTAGGCAACAGCACTGTAAGTAGCTCTACGAAAACAAACTTCAAGGAGTCAAAAGCCTCTGGTGTGATACAAAACAGGCTGAGAGACGTTGCATGTGAATGACTTACTTATGTCTTGTCAGCTAGGCACCTATGGCATTTGTTATATTTAATTTCCATGTGGATAACACCTGTGTGCAAAATTTGTCCAAGGAATTAATAAAGGTCTTGGTATGTTACTGCTGAAACACTGAGTGCTGCTGGAAATCCAATAAGCAATGTCAGGGGTTTGAGTAACACGGGTACATGAAATTATGATTAAAAATAATTGAAAGAAAATGTTCACTCAGTTCTGTTAGGCTTTGATTGTTCCTAGGAGTATCGGGGCATGCACTCCTTACCATGCAATGTTACTTTTCTCTGGATTTCAGTTTCACCAAATATGAATTGTTTAAGAGGCTCACAAACCCCCTTATCTCACTTAGCAAATAAACAGGTTAGAGGCTCCGGCACTTTTTCATTCACTTTATTTGGTAGTGCTGTTTACCTATATTACTAATTACCACATTAATAACATGTGGTAAGTAATAACATTAACCATATTTATCAAATACACCAAAGTTCCAGACTCAGACATTTTTTAATAGATTTTATTTATGTCCATTTCTCATCCACACTTTATCCTTCATTTTTGCTACATGTTTTAAAGGGTAAAAAGAAGCTCACAGAGCTATCAATGGCAAGCTTTCTTTTACATTTGGAAACTATCATCACATACATCACTGTTTTACCACAGTGAACATTATATTTCATATTAATTTTTAACACAAACAAAAGTGACCCATTTTTCTTTTTCAGTGCCCTCCCTAGTTCACCTTACACTTCTTGCATACTTATTTGCTACTTTCTAGTCTCAGCAACATCAATTTAAAGTGTCTTGAAAAATAAATCTGGACTACAGATACATGCTGAACAAGTCAGAAATTTTCCTCCAAAACAAACTTTGCTCGAAAAATGTCAGTGTGTTGGATGCTGATGGGGAAGCAGGCATCCAGGGTCCACAGCAGAAGGGTTTGTCACCACAAGGCTCACTGGTTCATGAGCCACTCCAGGCTTCGGGGTCTGGGTATCCTGCCCTGGGGCACCACGCTCTCTGGGTCTGTGAGTGAATTAGCTGCAGGCCAGGGTGACCACAAGAGTCAAGGGTGTAGGGAATTTAAGGGAATGGGAGAAGGTGGCTGCTCTGTGTAATATGGGGGGAGACAATGAAATATTTCAGTTTCCTTAAGATATTACTATATTTTAAGTGCTTCCAGTCCTGAAATTCTTCGTTTGCTTTCATTTCACAATTAAATTAATTGTTTCTCTTTTGTTGTCACAAAACCAGTGATTTCCCCCTAGCTCTGTGTTCCTCTTGCAGAGCCCCTGTGTTATGACATAGCAAGTGGGGTTGTGATGACGGTGGCCGTCCTCTCCCCCAAGCTGTGGCTCTGTGAGACCCCCTGAGCACTGAACCCTTTCACAGGAGGCAGTGCAGAGGCTGCCTGACAAAGAGCTTCATGGTTTGGTCCCACGAGTCTGAGGGAGTTTAGCTAATGGGGAACTGGCAGAGTTAATGTGGTGCAAGAACCTTCTGCTCACTGCCCAGTGCTGGGGCAGCCAGGTTTCTGCCTTTGCCTGTGAGTGGGCACTTGCAAACAGATTTCCTCACTGAGCCCTGGTTCCAGTGGTGGCCCTGAAGCTCGGGGACTGTCACCTGCAGCAAGGAGGGGGAGCCTTTTTCACCTGCTCCCAGTGCCAGCACAGCCCCTGTCCCCTGGCCCCCTGTGCAGCTCCACCTAAGAACATGGAAACAGGGAAGCGAGAATTTGTTTTTAAGGGAGAATTGGATTTGAAAACTCCCCCACATCTCTGTCCTCATTTGAAGTTTAACACAAGGTATTATTTTATCATGTCTGCAAATGTGGATTGTGTCCTCGAGGGAAAGAAGTTATTGATACGGAACAGAAATGTCAGGATTTTAACTCAATTCATGGTATTCATCTAGTAAATGTCATTCTTGTCCCATACGTATTGTGTCTTTATTTTCATATTGCTCAAACTTTGGATGAAATAATACCATTATTTTGACTTCCTGTGTTGATTAGCTGATGAAAAAATATTTTTGAGAATTTCAGATCATGAATCCTATCTGCAGATTAATTTTTTCACTTTTCATGACAAATGGAAATGCATATCTTGAAGTGCATTAGAATATTGGTCAGAGGCTTGCTCTAAGCTAAGCACAGTATGAACAACTTTATGTTTGCTGGCAGTAAACCAGCTTCTCTCTTTTCTCTGTTTTGCACAGTCCTACTAAGCCAATCCTCACTAGAATGAGCACAAAACAAATGAATAACAGCTTTTGTACATCAACATTAAAATGGGAAGAAGCTTGGGAGAGGGCCTCCAACAGAGAAGAATGCTGACAAGTGCAAAAATGCCTGATGGATAAGCACCACCTTCTAAACATAGTTCAGCCAGACATGGAAGTGATTTCAGAAGACAAATGCAATCATGGATTACACACCAGCTCATTAGAAACTGTTGCTGAATACAGCATCCAGAAGACATGCATGAAAAGTCACATTTGGGGAATAAATTAAAAGGGGTGTAGTTGTTGCTAGATAAACATATGTAATATATATGCATTGAAGAGGTTTGTAAATGTCTTTTTTTTTTATTCAGACAGAAAGCAAAAAGCTTTAAAACCTTTCACAGTAGAGAGGCAGTTAACTTCAGACTATTCCTATCCCAGTAGCCAAGAAGCTGTTAGGACATCTCTCTTAAATTAGCATTTATAGACTCTGAATGTTTCCATCACCTAGTGGAAAAAGCATAACTTTTACTGCTACATTGCTGCACTTCATTTACTTCACTAGTTGACTAAAACTGTAAAGCTTCTCAATTTTTTACTGCATATGTGTTCCAATTAATATGTCTGTAACAAAACTTAAGACTCAAAAATTATTTCTGACCTATATTCTAGTTCTATGAAGCGTATATACTATAAGGTATGTCTGACTGAATATCATAATGCTACAATTTCCCAAGATGCATAGAGTTGTTTGTATTTGAAGTGACAAAATAAAAGCCCTTGATCTCTGTTTTTAATAGGAGAAAGTAATTTACCCCTTAAATGTAACACACTGCTGCTCACTTCAAGGGCATTTCTTTTCCCCGTTCTGCCATACAGCTGTGGAGTGACACTCTCTGGCCCATGCTAATGCCAATCAGACAAGGTGATCTAATGAGACCTTCTGGCCTTAAGTTTAAACTCAGCACAACTCAATAAACCCTTGAGTTTAAACTCAGTACAAAAATTAGGAGACTAGAAGCAAGTACATATTGCAAATAGCCACGTGAGGGCTGGATGCAAAGAGCCCTGGGGCACTGGAGGAGAGGTGATTCCCTGCCAGGTCCCAAAGGCCACTTCAGTTCCAGGAGCCACTGAGAGGTAGAACAGGAGTGGGCACAGAAATCCCTCTCAGTGGGAGGTCTGGATGCTGCCAAGCACCAGGCCCAGAGCAGCAGAGGGAGGCGGGGACCCCCTTTCTGCTCCTCTCTGACACTCCCAGCAAGGCACACGTCTGTCCTGGCTCAGGACTGGCCACGAGCACGTTGCTCCCTGCATCACTCCAGGTTCTCCTGTGCATCACAGATGAATCCAGCACAAAATGAACACTGCAGTGCTGATTTCTTCAGGGCTTTTTAAGCCTGTTGCTTCATTCTTTGGCTTTCATGGGAAATGGCTAAAAAAGTAATTAATTGCTAGCCTTGGTCCCAAATAATGCAAAATGCTGAAGACATGAGGTAAACATGAGTTAAAACTGCTTTTTAATTGTTCACTGCACAACACAAATTATTCCACAATTTAGTGCACGAATCTCAAAAAATTTATTTTATTTTGAAACCAAAATTATCATTAAGCAAACTGCCAATAAACAAATACAGGGAATTAGATAACTTTTCTATCTAACTACAAGGTACCAATGTGGCACTGACTTCACCTGGATGTCAGCCATCAGCCAAGTAAATTTATGTGTGAATCTGGGCAGCATTAAAAAAATAAAAAGACTATTTTTTTTAATCTGAAACTGCTCTTGTAGTTGGATGTAGAAAATTCTCCTGACTTCTAAAGGACCAGCACTAGCTGGTGAAAAACCCCACCCAAATCAGTCAACCACCATAAACATTTTCCCAGTACCTGCTATTGACCTGAAGGGGATGGAAGGTAAAAATCAAGTAGTTCACATGAGGCAGCATAAACTCATTTAAGGGCCCAATTCAGACAAGTTTTTAAATCTGTGATTAGTCCAACCAGTGTCAGCTGGAAAATGCACATCCTCAGGGGCCAGATGCATTCAGGAGTCCCTGTTAAGTGGTGTCTCAGTGAAGCTCATCCTCATTCTCTGCTCCTGTTGGCTCACAACCACACTCACACCTCAAAGCCTGTGAAAGGGTTTGTTATCTGGATGTGCTCTCATATCACCATCTTCATTTGCTCCCTGAGCTTACCTCTATCCCACATTATTGCAGTTATGGCACTT
Source organism: Bombycilla garrulus (assembly GCA_013400315.1). Classification (NCBI taxonomy): domain Eukaryota; kingdom Metazoa; phylum Chordata; class Aves; order Passeriformes; family Bombycillidae; genus Bombycilla; species Bombycilla garrulus. The sequence goes on along the minus strand of VXBU01012608.1, from coordinate 827,520 downwards.
TTACTGTGACAGGAATCACCAAAACAGGGTTTCTCTGTACTGTATTATTTTGGTTAGCATCATGGTGATGATGTAATGTAAAAGCCCTTTCTAAATATACACCAACATTGCAAAAAAAAAGTGCCATCCCAAGACATCACAACCCTGTCAGGGCAGCTCAGTGAATATGTACCATTTGTACACAGTCAGAAGGAGAGACGTACCAGGATGTACATCATTAAATGTTGACTCAGTAAGAATAGTATGTTTTATCTTTTTAAATGTTAACACCTTCCCATCCCACTCCATTGTAACTTGTCAATTGTAATTTCTTTTTAAGTCAACAAACTGTAAAGAAAACTGTTGAAATACCTGATTTTCTGTAAAAGTAATAATAACAATAATTTTTGTTACTTCAAAGTATGCTTGGTATTAAAGTACCTAATAAAGTTCAACAATGACTTTTGTAGCATACTAAAACAAAGTGTGATAGTGCTTTTCTCCAGCTCATCTGTGGTAAGGGCAGCTGATGTTGGGATTACTGCCTTCCTAAACACAAGCCTGGACACCTCCTTCACATCTGTAGCTACAGAGAACCCATCAGGTATGTAAAATCCAAGCAAAATCAGATCTCCTAATGAGGGCAGGGATTTGTATGCATGGGTCAAATCCCTAGCTGTAAGTCATCTCCACCTCTGGTGCCTGGCTACATATCCATGTATGAGCAACATAAAGCTCCTTATTGCTCCGTTTGGTATAAAACTTGGTTAATAGTAAGAGAAAGAAGAGTGTAAGTCATATATAAGTTAATTATGGGTAAATAGAGAACTGACAGGTCTATAGGATGCTGTTCATTTTTACAGGCAATGCATTTCAGTTATCTATAAATAGATTGGAAATCCCAAACAAGTGATTTGGACGACACAGTAAAGCTCAGAAGTTGATCACTCCCTAATTTTCCTACATGAAGGTACACTGGAGCCATCGGGGGCTGTCACATCATTCCAGAGTTTGCACCAATAGGAGGTAAGTACTTGCTTGTCAGAGATGCTGGATTTGCCTCCATGCTGCTGATGCAGCAGTATCTGCATCGGGAGATGATCTAGAAGTCATTGTGCCTGGGGTCTAATTATGCCCACACTCCCAGGTCTGACACATTTCAGTCAGAGTAATGGATCAGCTTCCCTCACACCATCCATCTTTCCCTGTTCTAGGGAGGAAAATGTAATGCTGGGCCCAGCTTTCTGCCTGTTTCCACTGCTAGGCTGATATCCTTCAAACATTTTAAAGTTTTAGTAGTTCCATCCAATTCTCCAAGAATTTGAAATGGAATAAGATCTAGACAGTTTAAAATAAATAAAAAACCCACTCCAGATTTGTCCTAACTAGTTTATACATTAAAAAGACAGCCATATGCTGATCAGGTTCTGAGGTAGTGCTAGAAAGCAACACTTCTTTCCCCATGTGCTAAAGTCAAGAGATTTACACATCTCTCCTTCCCAAGGAGCTCTGTACAGCACAGAATGGCTTTGCCTGCTGTTGGAGTAGCTGGCAGTACCTTCACACATTAGGCATGCTTGCAGCCATTCCACCTTGGTCTGTGATTCTCACTGGCCTACATTAATAATTTCAGAAGAGACTTTCACAGAAGGCCTGGAGTTCTGCAGAAGGTAGAATATGTAATTTAAAAATCCATTCTCTTCCCTTTAGATCAAATAACGTTTGTGTCGTGGTGCTGAAAACACAAAGCCAAGGCTTGCAGTGATCAGATGCTTTCTATTACCCATCTGTCTCCCTTAAATTTTTGCTTACTGTTACTTTATGCTGCCTTCTGAAATGTCTTTTGCATTTTTAAAAGTAAAGTGATATAGCCTTCCTTTCTTCCAGATAGTCCCATAACCCCATGGGGAGGGGGAGAGGGAGGTGGGTGAGGGGCATAGTTACACAGCTTTTCCACTTCACAAAGTGACAAGAGTAGTATTTCCTGTAAATCTCCAGGGAAAAAGGTATAAACAGACTCAATGTGTTCATCAGCTCCCAAGAGATGTGGCCCCTAATTTCTTACGAGACATTACAAAGCCCTTCTCCTTTTGAAACAGCTCCAAAAGCGACTGCAAAGCACTTCCTGAGATCACCAATGTGAGACCAGCCTCCAGGTTTGAACATCAGTTCAGTCCCCTGGGAAAACAGCCTGGGAGTGAAGATGCTCCAGAAAGCTAGGAGCTGGGGCTGAATTCACCTCCACAAACCAGTTTTAAATTGGTATAACAACATGGATTATTACTCCTGATTTTGTCAAGTGTGAGGTAGCTTTATATTAGCCTAATAAAGCTGTTAGGATTATTAATAAGCAAAATTATAGATTATTGTTAATAATTTCTTAGTGGAAAAATGAAATATTGTCAAAATCCTATATGCTAGCATGAAGTCTCTTTGATATGATTACCACATATTTTTAAAAGTGTTTCCACAGTTTAACACCAGAAGATGCTCTAGATCATCAGCAACATCACCAGTTACAGACTCAGGATTCCATGTCAGATCCCAGCACAGGAAGGTAGGAATTTTGCTCTACCATAGCAAAAACCAGGAACCTCATCACTTTGACAACTCTCAAGCATGGCTTTCTCACAAGATATCAGGCGAGACTCTGGGATGTCAGCACAAATGGCAGGTTTACAGGTATGCAATTAGCTCCTTGATTCTCCCTTATATAACTTTAATCCAACACAATGCAAAATTAGTAATAAGCTACATATTCAGTCTGGAAAAGAAAATTAGGTCTCCTCTCTATTTGCTTCAGTTTTTTTTTCCATTAAAAATTAAATTAGTTGAAGTGTAACTGGAATATTCTGAGGGTCTACAAAGTGCCTGCTGTATTTGTTGAGTTTCTCAAATGGCTGCTGGAAGTAATGTAAAATATTGTGCTCCTGAGGCCATGGGCTGAGATGGCTGGTGACAGAGTATTCTAGAAGAGCTTCTAAGTGATAAGCTGCTATACTTGTCATCAAGAAAGGAGCTGTTTTAGTCAGCATAGCTGAATTTATGTATGCCTGAGAAGGATAAAGAATAAAATAATTCAGAAATTCTGAAAGAATTTCAAGCTTAATACGTGTCACCACTCTTTGGGGGGAGGGGGTAATTTTTATTTTATATGCTTTAATATGGTATGAAAATCCTCATTTACAGGTTTTAATTTATTTTGCTCTAAGTAATGTGAAAATTCTTCACCCATCAGATACCCTGGGGATGCTGAAAGCAGCGGAGGGGCTTTCCTGGAACAGCAGCAGGCACGGTGGATGTTGTCCTTATCTGTGCTGCCATCTAATGGCTCAGCAGCCTCTGCGGGCATTGCTCTCCGGAGTTGCTTAAAGGCAGCTTTGCATTTGCGTTCATAGAGACCAAGGTAACAAAACCAGCGCACACGTTACCTCCCGTGCCTCCCAGAAACAGGGCAAAAAGCAAGAGATTAATCCATCACCATATTAACTCACACTGCATAAGGTTTGAGAGGAAGTCTGAGAACTTCTAGGAATTTGTTTGAGCTTCTCAAGACTGAGAACAAGCTTTATCTCTGTAAATGTGGAGGAGAACTTTACTTAACATTTTAAAAGTATTTTCCAGGCCTATTGAGCCCAACAGTTCCTAGGGACAGGCTTCTGCATTTCCCAGATACATCAGACTCTAATTTCTATTTATCCCCCCAAAGAATCACAGACTCATAGAATGGTTTGGGTTCAAAGAGACCTTAAAGCTCACCCACTTCCAGAACGAATCAGAACGAATGGGAACGTTAAGGTAGTTAAAGTCAAACCCCTGTACCAGGAGAAAACCATAACTGGTCAGCATTCCTCCAAATTGTTCTTGTTGAAAAAGCACTGGTTAAGGAGGCTACTGAAATAATGACTCTGAGATGATACTAAATGCGGCATTGTTGAGCTATGATCATGCAATAGGAGACTATGAGCATCTTCAAAGGTGACAGAACATAGAAAATTATGGTCCCTAAAGGAACAGAACATCAGATTTAGGTCATCCTAGATTGCATTTGCTCTGAGAAATGCTGAAAGGGTGAAATCTGATTATGGATTACCAGGCTGAGGGCTGGGAGCAGCTAAAGCCCCTAATGCCAGGGGAAGAATGCAGGGACTCTAGAAACCATTAATACATTGATCATGAGAAAAAGCGTGCTGTGAGAGTGCAGTGAGACCCAGGCTGTGGCAGGAATACCAGTAACAGTGAACTCTTCCTGCCTGGTGGGGCTGTGCAGCCTCCCAAAGTGATGTCCCCAGGCCCCTACCACTGCCAAAGGAGCTGGAGAACAGGAACCAGAGGCAGGACCACCCTATACAGGCATGGCCTGGGGAAGGAAATGGCTGAGGATATAGCAAAGCCCAGAGATGTAAACTGAAAAAAGTCCAAAGCCAACACTAGAGCTGGGATAGGATTTTTAGCAGAGAAGCTCCAAAAGCAGTAGGAAAGTATCACCACACACATGTAATTCATGTATTTCATATTAAGGCACCTGGTAGTCTTCTTAGAGGCCATAGACAATGGGCCTTCAAAATGAATTTGTTAAATAACATGGCATTGCATGTGTGTGAGCACCCTTAATAATAACTCTGCCTGCTCTTTAATAATAACTCTGCCTGGTGCTTTTGCAGGACAGGAGTCACTGCTTGGTGTTGAGCTCTGAGGAACTACCGCAGCAGGTGACACTGAAATTTGACAGTTATTTCTAGACTGTGCTTCTGTTCTCAAAGGGACATCCCACCTCCAGCTGTCACCAAATAAAACATATATTATATATGCTATATGTAATTATATATTCATTATATATTTCTTCACCTTTTTGCTGCTTTTCTACCCTTACAGGCTCCTCCAAAGTAGAAAAGCAAAATACATATATATCTGTATTCAGAACCCACAAAAAACTCACAAACACATCGCGTTTTACCGTCTTTCAGTAGCATGTATTTTTTTTTTTTCCTTTTTACAAGAACTACAGAGGATGAAGAGCCTCAGCTGAACTTTTATAGACTGGAAAGTGCAGGGAAGAATCTCAGAACCTGAGATGCATGCCTGAGAAGCATGTAGTCTCAGTACTGGAGTCACAGTACTGCAGGAACACTCATGCTGGATGGGCTTTAGGAGGCCTCTAGTGCAACCTCCTGCTCCATGGGGTCAGGGCACCACCCACGCAGGTCCTGTAAACATCAGTGGTGAAAAGCGCATGGTGTTTCTGGGCAGGCTGTTCCAATGCTTAATTAATCTCACAAATGAGTCAATAATTGAGTAAATATCAACGGGGAGATGCTGACACATGATATCAGTGCAGCTGCTGCATGTGTGGCTACACTCCTAAAGGGTACCATTCCAATCTTCTTACAGTATGTTTTTAACTGGTAGGCATGTGCACACAGGCCAGATTTTAATGTATTAATAGCGCTAACTTGTCATTGGTACTGAATTATATTCTTGCTGTGGTTGGAAGGGATGTATTTCACCTAAGCCTGTCCATTCTACCTGTAAGAGGTAAAGTCAAAAAGCTTTATTACTGTGTTGAGAAGTAATAAAGGTACACAGACCAACAGAGAAATTATTGGTGCACAACCCTCACATTTGTAGCTGTGCCTTCTCCAGAATTCCCCAGCTATAAAAAAATCAGGTTGAGCTAACACGTGGTTCCCAAACCTGTGCCTGTAGCCTGGACAGTACATTAAACACTCTGCCAGCACACAGTACCTCTGCTTCATGTTGTTCATGTTTCAAACACCAGGTTTTGTGAAAATTGTTTGGCATTGCTGGGGTAGATTGGAGGATTTGCAACAGCTTGTCGGTGAAAACTGAAACCCAGAAGGCAGTGAAAGAAGCTAAGCCCAAGCTGCTGGTGCTGGTACGACTGGGTGGATGTAGGAGCACACAGGCTGGCTTGGTGGTGTAGCAGACCAGTGTTACGGCCAGTGGTGTCTGTTTCCAGACTGTGAATTCTGTTCACCTAGGACCCTTCTCTGCTACTGGGAGAAGTCTTTCCAGACACTGGGAAAATACTCAAAATCTGGAGACAACTGTGTGGTCATCACAGCCCCTGTTTCTTTCTGGATGTGAACAATCTCTTGAAGGTAATGAGTCTTCTTCCCCATTTCTGTGATTTTTCTCTTCCCATCTCCCTTCTACTTTCTATTGCTAATTACCCTATTTTTTTAACTGAGAGTTTATAATAACTAGTGTTAATCTGAAAGCCCAAAATAATTTATCCTGGACTTCTCAATAAAGAGGTATGGATATATTATGTTTGGTTTATTTTGTTGGTTTTGTTGTGGTTGTGGTTTATTTAGTGGGGTTTTTTTTCCTATTCTTAAGGTGGCTTCTGAGACTCAGTCATGGTGAAATGCAGGAAAATATGGACATCACATATTGTAAAGTTTTTTTAACTCAGAAGGCAAACAAAAAGTACTCAAAGCTCAACTGCACTTAAGCCTCGTTATTTTTAAGCAGATTTTATGCTGCTTTGCAGTCTAATTCACTATATTTTAATGCCAAGTACTGCAATAAATAGCTAAAAAAGAGCACTCATCCAGGAGTTTGGAAAAGAATATGCCAGCCAGATGTCGTCCCAGGCCAGAAAATGAAGCAGCACACAGCAGGGAAAACAGGCTCCAGGTCTGAGCTGCCTGGTGCAGTGCCTGCTGGGCTTTGTGCCAGAAAACTACAGCTTGAAGTGGTTTTCCCAGTTCTCACTCCTGTTCCCTCCTTTTTTCAGCATGTGTCCATGTTAGGATTTTACAGGTTAAGCTTTTGACCCACGGTCCAGCACTCAGCTTGTTGTCTTTCCTTTGTCTCCTCTATCCCAAATGCCAGACAGTTAGTCCCTTTTTAAGCAAAGAGATTTATTGAATACAGGAAGTAAAGGGAAATTACTTTCCAAAAGGACAAGGGAGGAGAAATATTTATGAAGACAGAATATTCCAGAGCCTCGGTACAACCCAGACCAAGATTAATATTTTGCACACCATGTTGTTAGGGGAGAAGCCCAGTGATACCTCCAAGCCCCCAAAGTTGAGGGAAGGTCCAGTCAAAGCCACTGATATGCTACAGTTGTTTTAAGGTTTTGGGGTCATCACAGAAGGAAGAGATAGAGAATCAGCAGGGCTTGAGCACCACAACCCAGGACTTCACTGCCTGAGTTAAGGACCAGATGTGCTACATGAAAAAACTCTGTACTTGTATGCTACATCTGTGAGAGATCAGTAGGAACTTTTTTCTTGGGACTGGTCAGAAAGTTTAACTCGGAGAAGATCAGCAGATGCATTGCTCAAACCAGGTGCAATTTCTGTCTCCACATATGTCCAGCCCCGTGGTTTGGTGATCCTGGCTCTCTCCTGTGGCCAGGGATTAGTCCACCCTGTGTCCAGGCCAGATCCATAAGAACTACCGGTTGTCCCAGTATCCCACTTATGTCCTCTTTACCAGACAGATGAAGAAATTTGTCTGCTGGTCTCAAGTCTTGATCAGCTTCATCAAAACATGAGCCTCAGCCATTTTTTTACTTTGGCTATCCAACATGCTAAAATCCCAGATGAATCACTGGGAATCTGGTGCCATGGCTGGCCAATGCCAATCTAAGTATGAGCCCTGCCTGCTCCCATCACCTCTCCAGTATCAATAGTGGTGCCTGTCGATGTGCACAGTCAGCTCCACCACTGAGCTGGTTCAACCCACTCTATGGCCACTGGATTATCAGTGCCAAAATGCATTGAGAAGCAACAGCTTGGGGACTGAAAGGGAAGCCTGTAGTGGGTTGACATATTTTGTTCAAGCACCCTACACGATGGCTGTGTGTGCAGAGCTAAGTCTGGTACATCATGATCCCACTGGTGACACTGTGCATAGTATGGACAACCCACTCAGCACTTGCACAGCTGGTACAAAACACCTCACAAGGGTCAGACATGAAGGACACTTGCTGTGAAGTCCATCTCTGTGTGACCACTAAGACCACTGAATATGCAGAGACTGTACTGGACAAGTCTGACCACTCAGCAGGAGGCACTGGATGCGCCCATTGCTCCCAAGACACAGCAGGATCTCTCATTTGTCTATGGGAATGGCAGCTCCTCCTAGGACAAAACCACCTCTACCCATGATTCTGCCTGCAGCATCCCAACTTTCCTACCTGTAGTTGACTGTCCATTCTCAGGACTGTCCTGAAAGCAATTGCTGTGGCATCAGGTGAGTCAGACACAGATGAGTCAGCTGTAAATGCTACCCAAGACAAGGACAAGAGATGACTTTGACTACAGAGGTTTTTAATCTGACAACAAAGCCTTCCATACATCTAAAAGCTGAAGCTACTCAAAAAAATATGACAAAAATGTGTAAGTAGGAGGGTCATTCATTGCTAGTACATAGCAAGCTGCCTCCATTTCAAGTTTTGAATCAAGATTTTCAACAAAGTAATATTTGGCCTTGATCAAGGCATTTCTGAGTGCAGTGGTATGTGTACAGACACTGTGTATCACAGCATGTAAAACCCAGACAGCCCTGAAAGACAGGCTTTAGCAAATCTTCCTGCTGTTGTTCAATGAGGAATTGCCTCCAGCTCTTCCCTGCACCTCCCTGACAGGACTCGGTGAGCCTATCATGGAGCTCACAGAAGGGAGTTCGCCACTTACATTTAAAAAGTCATGATTGTTAGAAACTGGCAATTAGGATGAGTATACAGGGTCATCTAGTGACTCCTCTGAGAGCATTAGCATCTGCAGAGAAGTTGGGAAGGAGGGAAAGAGCCACAAAAGAGTTAGGAGGGAGGAGTCATGACTTGGGAAAAGCAACTTAAACTGAAGGAAGGGGACTTACTTTAATTTACCAGAGCCCTCCAGACAGCTCACAAAGCAGCCTGGCTTCCAGGTGATGTAATAGATGTTATGCGAATGCAGTACAATTAACATTATTTGACTGGAAAAGAAGTATTTCCAAGTTTTATTAGGCTTATAAGGGAAAAAAAAATTAGATTAATATTCCTGAGCAAAGACAGAATTGTGGATTCAGGGTTGATGTTTGCCAAGGCACGTTATTCATGTATAGGTGCTAGTGAAATACTTGAAGGAGGCAGGAGAAGCAAAAAACCTTCGGCCAAATGTGAAGCACATGCACTGCACTGAGCATCATGCTTCCCTCAATGTGTTCTGCATTCCCTCAGTTTACATTTTATCAAAGCTTGATTGAACCCAAAGTTCTCAAGAAACATGGGATTAAGTCCCAGCAAAAGGATATTTTCCTCTTGTTTTCCTGTGCTGTATACAAGCAAGGAGCAGTGAAAACAATGAAACACAAGCTGCACCCTTTTGCTCTGCACAACTTCCTGAAATTTCTCCTGAGCCAGATAAACTAGGCTACAGAAAAACACAGGTCAAGGTTAAAATGGCATCTGCTAAGATGCTGTGGAATTTGGGAACAGTCATATTTTCACATCATCTGCTTCTTTGCGATAAATTACTTCTTGACCCAGGTATATAGAAGATGTAATGAGAAAACTGTAAGATGAATATCATTCTAGCCTTCACTAATCTCACCAGAGAAGCAACAGAAGTCTTGTTTTAACCTAAGGAAGGAGAGAAAGCACTGGAAGCTGCATGGGAAAGGGCCCAGAACTGCAGAGGACTTGGACGAGGAGCTGTCAGGCTGCAGCAGAGGCCCGGCTGGGGAGGGCAGAAGCAGCCGCTTTGTCACTGCCCTGGGGCGGCCGCCGACCTTCACCCAGAGCGGCTCATGTGTCAGCGCCCGCCAGCCCGGCCCACCCGCTCGGATTAACCGGTTCAAACTGCGCAGTTGGAATAAACCGCAGGAACCTTCCCGGAGGGGATTAGCGAGTGCCTGCAGTGCCTGTCCTGACCTGAACGCAGATCTGAGGGCATCCCTGGCATCGCATCTGCAGCGGACAGCTGAGAAGGGCTCACGTCTTCGTCAGGCAGCGACCACAAACGTGACACACAGGACGGCTCCGCTGTGTGGGGAGCGGGGCCAGCTGATGCCTTTCGTTCCCACCCCAGCTGTCACGGCCCTGCCTGAGGTCACCACACTGTGCCACTCACTCCTCCGGTCGCCCACCGAAGGAACAAAAACAGGGAGTTGCGCCATGGGATGACAGGAAGGCCAGCACTCCGTTAAGGCAGCAAAAGGACAACCCACCGACAGAGGCCCAGGGGGAGCTGCGACATCCCAGAGAGATGTCTGCCCACATCCCGCATCTGTCCAAGAAGTGCCTGAATCTGTTTTCATTTAAACCAGTTTTACAGTCTGGGCTGGACTGGGACTCATATGCATTTTATGTGGCCTACACAACCTGCTCTGCCCTGCAGGGGATGACAGACAAGCCACGAGTGGTTTGCAGTCTCAGAGCGACTGCAAATGCCCAAAGATCAGGGCGAAGCCTGCTCACTTCTTTCTTTCTGTGACTCTTCCCACGGCTGGCTGGATCACTTGGTGGTTTCTATGTCCCTTCCCTGCCTCGAGGCAACGTCAGCTTCTCCATACAGGCTGAACAGGCTTCACACACTTTCTCTGGAGTCTGAAGCAGCTTTACGAACCTCGAAGCTCTGCAAAGGTATAGGAAATGTACTGCTGGCTGCTGCCACCACCCAGGAGGCACGGTGACGGTCTGTGAAGCCAGCCAAGTGGAAGATGGTGGTGGCAACCTTCAGAAGGAAGTCTGGGGAAGGGGGAACCTACTTGCTACCAAATATTGCAGCATCTCTGGGGGTTTTTTTCTGTTTTCTCGTGTTTCCTGCTTGTGTCCTGCTGCCACCAGTCTGTGCAATTCCACAGATTAAAAGTTGGAGGTTTTTTCAGGTGAATACTGGGGAGTTAGGAACACAGCTCCCAAGAACACAATTTCCTCAGCCCAGAACTGTACCTGTGGACTGATGACCACTCTGTATGCACACGCATGAACATCGCAGCCTGTTGATACATTGCTCCTCTGTAGCTGCTTTGGGACATGAATACATTAGTGCACACCAGAAAAAAAAACCAGCATTAAAGGAAAGCTGTGAAACAGAGGCATGTTGCACTTAAAATAGCATATGGGGTCATCCAAGGAGACAGGATGGAGGGCAGGTAGAGCATATACAGCATATTCCCTATTACCCTCTTGTGAGGATGTTCAGCAGTTTATAAAGGTACCAAACCAAGGCCAGATTCAGACTGTCTCACCAAGATCTGACACGTTACAAACCACATGGTAAAAAATCAAACAGAATGACCTCACCTTCTTGATAAAAACATGAGAGTGGTTTCTTTATATCTTACCTGCCCTAAAGGGAAGAGATACGTGGTCTGGGGCAGCAGAACTGGAAACTGTTCCATAGGAAGTAATATAATCCAAAATCCTATGTATTTTTAAACTGTAAGCCCTGCCCCCTCGTAAAGCAGGTATTTCAGTGTGTGGCACTCCTGTTAATTGAATGCCCTCTTAAACACAAATGAGAAAAGCCACACTAAAGTCTCACAAGGTTCCAGATACAATCTGCAGCTGGTATAAATAAGCAAAATGTCACTAAAGCCAGAGGATTCGCTCTGTTTCTCCCTCTCCTGCCGCTGCAATCCCTGAACTTGACCCTACATTTTCATGCTCCTGCGAGGAGCGGAGCACGAAGCACATCGCTGCAATCGCTGCTCGCTGCCCTCAGTCTGTCGGGCCGCTGCAGCCGAGCCCCGGCCCTTCCCCAGGGACACGGCGTGTCAGGCGGCGGGCAGGGAAAAAGCCAGGGAGTGTCTGGCCAGGCCGGGAAGGGAGGCCAGAGTTCCTGTCATTTCCTCTGTGATTATTTCAAGATTTTTCAGTAAAAGTCTTTACAGGATGGGTTGGGCTGTTTTATCAGAGCCAGATTTTGGCAGGCTAGTTCCCAGGGAGGTCCTTTTCACCCCACAGCCCTCAGCCAGAGCCTGCATACCTTACTTACCTCTCCGAATCCAGCACAGCCTGGCCCAGCCAACGGGCAGATTCGGGCCTGCTGAGGGAGACAGCAGGGACTGCCAACCCTCCCTGCAGGAGGACAGGCTTTTGATTTCATTTAAGAAATAAGCACTTAGACCTTGGCCGGTGACAGACCATCCTGATGGTGCTAATATAAATCTCCCGGTCACTTGCTTGATGAGGGCAGGGTTAATCCTTCACAAACAAGAACATTTGAAACTTTCCAACCAGACTTTGCTTTCCCAGTCTCTCTCTTTTTGGCCTCACATTTTAAGCAGAAAAACAGCTAGCAAAGCGAGCAGGAAACAACAGCTCCTTCCTGCCACACAGCCCCAGCCATCCACACAGGGAGCTTGCCTGCCCTGGGGCTGGGTTTGGGTGCAGGCCAGCGCTGACCAGCATCCCTGTCTGAATTAGAAACATACAATAGTTTGCGTACAAAGGGACTGCTAAAGGTCATCTAGTCCAACCTACTGTCACTGTCCTGTTGCCATTAAAGCTAAAAGACTGGGAGAGAGATTATCCCAGCTGAATCCCAGTAAACAGCAGCAGAGCAGTAGTTCTGTGGCAAAAGGGATAATGATTTCTTGTTTAATAATTTCTAAATTTTCTACACTTCACATATGTGTTCCTGTTGCCTGTAGTGACAGGACAAGGGGTGATGGTTTTAAACTAAAAGAGGGTAGATTTAAACTAGATATAAGGAAGAAATTTTTTACAATCAGGGTGGTGAAACACTGGCACAGGTTGCCCAGAGAAATTGTGGATACTCCATCCCTGGGAAGTTCAAGGCCAGGTTGGATGGGTCTCTAAGCAACCTGGTCTAGTGGAAGGTGCCCCTATCCATAGCAAACGGGTTGGAAATAGATGGCCTTTAAGATCCCTTCTAACCTAAACCATTTTTTGATTCTATGAGAAAGCTTCTGTTAGAAGAAGGGAAGGTGCTGTGCCAAAGATTTACTACAACAGAGAGCATTTATTTGAAGAGAAATATAATAGTGAAGCAATTAAATCAGGAGGTTACCAATGATTTTCAAACAGAAAAAAAATTATTGAGAGAAGAACTCAAAACACAGTGGATTAGAGGGTTAGTCAGCATGAGGGAGGAAGGATGGAGGGATGACAGAATTACAGCACTATAGTGCAGAAGTTTTTAACATCCACATTAATTTTATTGTGCTCATGCATCAAAGGTCCCTATGAAGACATGTAAAACCTTGTGTCCTGACTGAAGAGAGCAGAGTTGACCTACATCCCTTCCCCTTCTCCATGGTCTAGCTTTTGGAGTGCTACATTATACTGCTTTGCTGGATGCTCTTCATCTTGGCTGTTACAAAGCCCATGTGGGAGAGCAGTACTGGGCACTTGGGTATTTTCTGGGCTTTCCACTGCCCAAGGGTGTATTGCTTGTGAGGATGCCAGAACTCTTTCTCTTGTTCTGTCTATAATCCACTACCTGAAGGGTCTGGCTCTCTGCCTGGGCAGCTGCAAAGAATTAGCCCAGCTGAGGTTCAGCACACAGGGAGGGAGTGCAGACAAAACTTCTTTTTTTGCCTTTCAGTCCACTCAACCTTCAAGAAACCTTGGAATTAAAAGTCCCAAGTACAAGTGTTGAAATTGACTGTAAGGTCAGTGCTGCTTGTGGCAATCTTGGTTCCACTGATGCAGATTTGCACCACTTCAAAAGTGCCTTGAGAGGCCCTATTTTTTATTTTTGCCTTGCATTCCATCCTCGGGATGTCTTTGGTAGTTCATATTAACTTACATTATTTCCTATGAGTTATTGTGTCTTTTTTTCATTACAAAGAACTTTAGGTATTCCTGCAAAGGGATAATCTGTTTGTTTCAGATGGCTTTGCTGATTCTCAACACCAGTTTTTCCCAACATCAAGCTGAACAGTATTTTGTGTGCAAAATTTTCCTTTCTGCTTCCTTTTCTGGCTGTACTGGTACTCACAGATTTTAAGTATTTGTTTGGACTAAAGCATTTTAGAAAGTACATTTCCCATTCATCATCAATTCATTGGTCTTTATCTTTCACAATGCTTCCAAAAGTTGCAATTGAATACCGGCCTTGAGAACTTCTGAAGTGCCCAAATGCTCAGGAGTTCCAGAAAAAAAAGAAAGGCGAACTATAAATCACTCCCTGCTGAAAGAGAGGCTTTCTAAATAAGTTCTATAGCATTATTCTTAAAATCATACCTGGAAAGGGCCTCAAAAGTATCCCAGGCCACTATCTTCCCCAAGACAAGGTCAGCTATGCACTTTAGATATGTTGACCTCTTAGCCAGTTCCCACAAGGATAATTACTTGCTGATGATCAAGTCAGAAAGTATTTCTCCCTGGACAAAGCAGTAGATTATTTATTTCATGCCCTGTTGTTGCTTATTTTTAGTAGTTCTCATGTTTCATTTTCAGAGCTGACAGGAATTGGTTTGAGGTGAACTGGATAATTCCTGTGTACAAAGGGGTTCGATTTCATGTCTGGCAGGAAGCGATATGAACTGGAAAAGGAAACCTACTAGCAAATGGAGGGAAATACAACCTTTGGTACTTCTCCCACTATTTTCTTCAATATTGGTTATCAAGGACACCTCCATCTTCTTGCTAGTCTTCTAGGACTGATGCACAAATCTGCTCTGTGATTTGTCCCTTTGCCAGCATCCATTTACTCAGGGCACTTTTGTCGCCCTCCTGGGGTCTTCTCAGGGTTCATACCAATACAAACCTGGCTCTGAGGATCATCCCCATTATTAACACCAAAGAAAAAAGCAAAAGAAGATGTATTAGTGAACAAGATGGGGAGAAGTGCATGTCCTTGTACGGTCCCAAAGAAAGTCTTTGTAGTGTTCTCGCTCCTACTTGCCATTCTTCTGGTGAATTTATCCACCCTTACACAAATAATCTACAAACAGCAAAAACCCCTTTCTAGTAATCTGTTGCTTTACAGGAAATAAACCATGGCACATTTACCCACTGATATCTCATAGAAGTCACACTAATTGCTTCTGCTGAAACTCCAGGCCTTATCAAATCTGCCAGGCTGAAGTAACTGAAAGTCTATAAACAAGTAAATAATTAACTTTGAAGATTTCCTTCTTGCATCTCCTGGTGCCTCTTTCACCTGCAACAGTGAATGGCTGAGCGACAATTCACAGGATTTCTGTGGAGAACCTGTTTGCTCTTTGTGCCACCTTGATGTGCGCTTTAAATCAATTGAACACATCCAAAGAAATTAAGCATGTAAAAAGTAATCCAAAGAGCAGGGTCTGGGCATGGTGGGGACATCCCTGCACCCAGCTCCTGCTATGGCAGGAGTGAGGGCTGCCAGGGTGAGGGGGCAGTACCAGCCCCTCAACCCCATTTCTCTGGGTAGGTTTGCTTGTAACACCTCTGCATCCTTATTCTTGTTTGCAGGAGGATGCCAAGGGCTGACATTTGGGCCAGAGCTCCTGTCTGAAGCAATGACTTCTCTCTGATCCATTGCATTCGAGTCCCATGAGGAAACATCTCAAGATGCTCTCCTTCCTGAGAAATATCTGCCTTCTCTTCCTCTCTGTGGTTTAATTAAAGCATTTTAGCAATTTCTGCTCAGTGGTTTCACCCTGCAGGAACTCTGTCAGCTCCAAGATTTTGCCTTAGGAGTGCAGCCATTTTGGGTGTTTGCCAGGGCACCAGGGCCTACCCCTCATTTACTTTTACCAGCTCAAACATGCTTTAACCCACAAAAACTCCTTAATGAAGCTGCACATTCTTAGCAAACCCAGCTCCTTCAAGACTATACTGGTACTTTATCATCCCAGACATCTTGTTTTCTGATAGGGCCCCAGTGCCTGCCTGCCAGCATGTTTGTTTACACAAGGGATGCTGGTCCTCTGCAGATTTCTTAGTCCTGTCTCAAAAGAGCCACTGCAAAGGTACAGCAGTGGGAGGTAGAAGGGGTTTTGTACCTGGCAAACAGTTCATGTGCTTACTTCCACATATGCAGCATAGGCACCGCAACCTTTCCCATCCTGCCAGTCTGTGTGGGTCAGTAGTGATGGGATCACCACAGAGAATGATGCTGAAATATGCCTCATGAGTGACCTTCATCAGTGATTGATACATGGTCCACAGCTGGTCCCCAGCAGCACAGGCACAGGACAGCAAGTCTCCACATGAGTTCCTACTCCTTTTGGAAAGGTTTACCTTCCCTCCCAGAAGCTGATCTGTAGCTGGGGCCTCTGGCAGGAAACCAACAGCACAGGGTAACACTAATGCATTTGGGTATTGATACCACTCCTGCAATGGCCACCCTGCTTCCTCACACCTCTGTTTGCTACCAAGCTACTCAATACTGGGAGCAGGAGACACTCTCCTGCTGTGCAGCAGCAGAGAATCCATGAACACCAAGAAGATCTGAATTCCCCTTGGGCTGAAGAAAAGCCAAGGAAGCTGCAATGCCTGTCGCTCTAAGGTTTCACCCACACTCCACAGTTCCATGTATATAAATTAAAATTAACTTATTAAAGTAAATTAAACTTGTCTGAAACCATTCTCTGGCAGAGGATGGCCCACACCCTTATTATTGAAGTCTCAGCCTGTAAAGCAGCATGGCTTCTTCACCCAGGCTACGCACTGGAAAGGGTGCCTGGCACATGCTAATTCTCAGATCTTAGCTCAGCCTCATCTGGGTGACCATCTTTGCCTTGGACCAAAACCAGGCAAGGAAACACTGTACTGGTGTAGATGGTTTAGCTCCATGCCACACAAAAAGCTCCCTGATGGTACTTAAGTTTGACATGGGACATTTTTCTCAACCAAATTTACCTCCCTACTGGACTGTGACACCTACAGAGATGAGGTTTAATCCTGAATTCAGTGACCCTCTTAGTTGACTGCTCTTAATGAAGAGAAGGCATTTCTATGGATGAATGTTCTTTGTGGATTTCTCAGGTCAACTTTGGTCTTAAAAAAATCCAGTTTAATTAATCAGTATAGTATGACCAAACTTGCCTTCCCCGTAAGATACTGCTTTGCATACAAAACAGCCCACCTGGTGCTCTCCACATTTGGGACAAGAGAGGCTTGCAGCTGACCTAAAAGCATGTTATTAACTTACACCTTGTTTGGGTTCTCCAGAAACCAGTCCCTTGGAGTGCAGATCTGCCACAATAGATCTGAGAATGGCCTGTGGTGCCCTGTGTTCCCCAGGGCTCTGCTCTATCCCGTAGGCAGCTCCCCACACACGTGACTTTGCTCGCAGAAGAGGGAGTATCAATGCCACAGAAAGCTGTTACCCATTAGTAAAGGCTGTTTTTTACTGAGGGATGATAAATCATTTCAAATAAGTTACAAGTGTTGGTCAATCGATCTTCTAGCAAAATTGTCTAAACGAGCTATTCCTAGTTTGTTTCAAATGGCAGTACAGACTTTCAAAGCACTGAATACTGAGAAACTAAAATACTTAAGTGTACAATGAGTTGCATTATTAAATATATTGATAGTTATTTAATCAGTTACTATAAATCTCAAAAGTGCTTTAAAAACCTGAAAATAAAAAAAATGGTGAAAGAATGTAAGAAGGACAGTCTTCACTCTTTTGTGTAAAGCATTTAATACTTTAATACCAAAAAGATACTGCTAGATCAGTATTAAACATCCTTTCTGTATGCTAGGGGTAAAGATGAAGGGAATTAATGCCACCAAAACAGCACAAGCTGTCCCTTTTCTCCACAGAGCTTTCTGTCCCATGTGCTAATTGTGCTTTGCAAAGGGCTGAGAGACACTTTGCTGGAAAGCTTCTGAGGGAATTTATTTTAATAAACAAGTTTAATTTTGAGTAAGGATGGTAAGAAGTTTGGGAAGTGTTATGGGCAGGCGAAGTGATAGGATGAAATATGAAAAAAAAAGTATACATATATATACATTAAATACCCTCTAGTACTTGAGAGGTAGGAGTGATTTTCAGTAGTAGTTGGGCAAAACCCCCAATTATTAAGAAAAGCACCAAATGACTAACACTGACTCACTCTCTTGGCATGATGTAGGTAGACTTCCTACTGTTGTTTGTAGTTGTATTCTGGTCTGGTTATGACATGTTGTCAGCAGAGTGGTTTGAAAAGTGTTCACCTGGGGTCCAGTAGTTCTTTTGTGCCATTCAGTATCCTATAAAATACAGATTTTTTTTTTTTTAATTTCTTCCCATACCTCAAAATTCAGCCACCTGTTTTCTTCCTGCAGTCCTCCATCACCTCCACAGTCCCTACAATTTGGCTTGCTAGCACTAGTGGAGTTCAGTTTATAGGTATCTTTCCCTGTTAGCTGTTAGGTCCTGTCTCTTCCTGGCTGCTTGCTCCAGGAAGGGCCTTCTCCTTATCCTGGCTGGTGACAGGAATCCTTGTGAGACACAGAGATTATCTTGTTTCGTCTTGCAAATTCACCACCAAAGAAGCAAATTTCAGCACAGTTTGTTTGGTCTGCATTTCTAAAAGTGGTCAAGTACTTTAGAATCTATTTTTGTGACTACAATTTTTAAAGTAATTAGGTGCTTATAGTTTTTAGGATCTGTGGCCCTCATCCAAAATAAAAGAGCATCTGTTTTGGCATTGCGATATCCAATGTGCTTAAGAAGATTTAATAAAGAGCAATGGTATGTTTTGCTTCATCTTAAAGACCATAGTAAGATATTTATATGAGAATGAATTATTGATTAAAACAGAGATAAAAATAGGGAATTTTATGTTAAAGTAAAATATTAAACAGAGAACTTTACCCAAACAGAATATAGAGAAAGAGCCCCAGAGCTGCACCTAGACTTAGGGGAACTGGATGCTCTGACCTACATGGTACCTGGCCAAAGCATGTCCTGGTGGCCAACATGCCTAGGCTTCCTTCTCTGGGGAGCCAGGAGAGATGGAGGGGAATGTTTAGTGAATAGGCATATAATTTACTGAGTGAAATACAAGAAAAAGAAGATGAAAAGTGCTTAGGAGCTCCAGGATGTATCTCGGTACAACAGGTGAATAAGGGAAATACAGTGAAATGGAAAGTGAGCCAATTACAAATGGCAGATTTTTAAGAGCAGAGGAAGGTGACACCTTAAGCCAGCCAACAAAATCCCTGTCAATAGGTATTGTTGAGTCAGGTTCCGAAACATCACTGGACAGTTAAGAGTGTAATGAGAACATTTGACATTTTTTTAGACAGGATTGAAAAAATTGCTAGAGGTATAAATCACTGTGCTTCAGAGCCCCATCCCTCAAATGCTCAGAGGTAGAATTCAAGAATATTTGATGCTTGTCCTCTAAGGAGCATCTTAAACCTTCTGCTAAAGCCTCTGGTATTGGCTGCCCTAAAACCAAAATTCTGCAATCCATGCACTGGGTTGGATTTTTATCTCCATTTGAGACTGCTGTGAATTGACTGACCAAATTCTGATCCAATATTTAAGTTAAACAGTATTCTAGATTAAAAGGCAGGAAGAACAGCCTGTTTTCTGTCAAAGAGTGGTGGACTACAGCATCAGGGGATAGATACAGATGTGAGATACAGAAGTGGAAACCTTGTGTTTTTATGTGCACAAAGCTGATCTAACCCAATCTACCTTTAAATGATAAAAGGCCTATTTGCTCTGCCACAGTAAGAGCAAACAGGATTCATGGATTGACTGTTTAATTAAGCACCATGGCTTCAAATAAGTGCTTTTCTGTGTTTGGGAATCAGTTTCAAGGTCATTTAGCAACTGGCAATGTCACGGAAGAGAAGGAGCTCAGCCCAAAAGCAGGGAAGGCAGTATCTTTCTCTTGACAGTAGATTAACAAAGAAAATGTTGATACAAGGTAATGACACACTGTCCTGAAAATGCAGGTGAGTTACATAATATTTGGATATGGAAAGTGCAGTGGTTTTATCAGGACCACTTGGAACCACCATATTAGAAATTTGGTTTAATTAAGGCCATGTAGCCACAGAGAGGAAAGGCCAGGGCAAAATGTATTGACAATAAAGTATGTCTAGTAGATTGTGGGTAATTTCAGCCGAGTCATTTGGACAATAATGGAGTAAATCCCAGCATTGTGAAGAGCAATCCCACCTACATATTTTGGAACTATTCCAGTTTGTTTAGCACTTTTCCACAAGGCATTTAGCAGACATGCCCTTTCAGCATTTTGCTACATGAATCTTCTGCTTGTGAGGTTTCAGTCAGCTCCTACAACATAATTTTTAAGTCTCAGATGTTACATTTATGCTACAGTTTGTTTTCTTGGGGGTTTCATGCAATATTTAATAATTACAGTGATATTTAACACTGTAAAAATCTGAGAAATTCAAGTCTTTACAACTTGTCACACGGAGTCATATTACTTCTACGGTTTATAAACTTATTTCCTCTAACTTCTAGTTCTACTGCCCAGAGGGTATAATACTAGGGTTAATTTAAAACTTTTGCTTTACTGCATGCTAACTTGCACTGTTTGAGAAGGTCTACCAGCATGTGTTGCTGGTTGATGAGTCCTGCCATAATTTAGCTCCCTATTGTATGCCTGACCTTATTAATCAATATGTCTTGTTTACATTCTGTTGGAGAACAGTTCTCATGTGAAGCCTTTATAATTCAATTGTCTGTCAGATGAGATTCATTTGATCCTCATCTTGGAAACAGAACCTCCACATAAATTGGATCTGCTTGGATACTAATGAAATTATAATAAATGTTGGCATGCAGTTTCTCTCATTTTCTTTGTAACAATAAATGTCATAGAAAAATAAGCTTTTAGGTAATTGCTTGTACTCATAGTTGACTAGAGTAAAAGAGCCTTCTTTTTTATTTTTAAGCAAGCGGTTAGAAGTCCAGACTTGTGTTACAAAACTTGAAGTAGTTCTATCTCACCTATATTTGCAGTACCTGAAATGCTTCCTATCTCCTCTCCTGCCCAGTATGACAAGAAAAAGTTATAGCTGTTTAGTAGATTGTATTTCCATCTTTGTTGAATTTAAATTTTTTAACTCTCCTCAAAGTCCTGTTAGTGAATGCAGTGTTGTGACAGTGCTGTTCTATAAAATAGGTGACAGTACTGAGCAGTTTTGGTGGAGGTCAGACAACAAATTATTACCTACACCAGAACCTTCCCTATGCCTCCTCAGCTGCTCTGAAGTACAGAGACACTCTATTTTATGATGCTTCATTTCCCAGGATGGTGATTTGATGGAGTTGAAGCTGGAGCAGAGCCTTCCAGGACGTACCTCCAGGCTTAAAGCAAGGACCTTATTCAACACAGTGCACAAGTGCACCCTTAGCACCCCAGCGATGGGAGAGGCCATCACCCACATGCAGCTGCTCCTGGAGTCATGCTGTAAATCATCAGTGCTGCACTTTAAAGGACACCCTGCCCCGTGAGTGTTCTGGTCTTCAGTGCTGTTTGCAGGGAACTGCTTTAATCCAGCCACAAGTATTGTGTCCCATGGCATGGAAACCATCAAGGAGGGACAGAGAACAAGACAGAGGTCTGTAGGCTGGTATTGCCACCAGTCACCACATCATTGAACCAATGGATGACTTCTGCTCTGCCAAATTGTCCCCTGAAGCATCTAAGGCGTGAAACACTCTGTGATCCCCCCTCCACTAATAGCAAGGACATCTTGCTACTCACAGATCCCCTGTATCCCAAGTTCTGGGGCTGGAGTATCTAACATTTCAGTGTGGGAATGCTTCTGGGGCAAGTTCAGCTTTCCTTTTGCTCCATCTGATGATATTTTAGATTGAAAGGGTGTAGAAAGGATTTTCCTTCTAACCATATTGAACAGTTCAGGGTGAGGGTGGGGTGGAGAAATGTAAGAAACTAACAGAAATTTTTCTCATAGGATTTCTTACTTTCATCTTACTTTTAAGTCTCCCTAATAAATAATTCTTGAATCCAACCATGCCAGGGTGTTTCAGAAGGACAAGCCGATTTTTTTCTTACACAATAGCAACTGAACACCCTTTTCTGAATACACTTAATCAATGCATGCTGATATCTTACCATATGCATCAATCAAATACTCCCCAAGGTATATATGTCAGAGCTAGGAAAGAAGAATGTGCCTTTGGAGTCACACAGCCAGTGAATCCCTTTGGGTTTGTGCCTCACTCTGAAGCACATGTTGAAAGTATTACTGTAAGACAGATGATCCTGGGAAGTCAAGCAGCATCCAAAGGGTACATGGATGGCAACAGACCCATTTTTTTCATACCTACCTAAGAGTTTGAATGAATCCAGGCTGAAAAGTTCAAATGCTTGCTAAATTGGAGTAATCTAGCAGGTGAAAAAGGCCATGGCACTTCCATTTCTGCAGTTAACCCTGTCCTGAAGGAAAAAGATTAATATACCACCTGTCTTCCTTGGACTTCCCTGATCCCAAAAGACCTCTTTCACCTTGGTGAGGGGCTAGAAAATGAAGACATAAACTTGCACATCTGGCTGCACAGTGGGATGCTTTAATTATTCTGCTTTACCACTCTCTCCTGTGCAAAAGACTGTTCACAATACCAGCACAGGGACACACAAACTCCTTGTGTCACTGTATTTATCTTGTTTAGGAGATTGAAAAGCTGACAGCAAATAAACCAGATACTCCAGACATTCAACATTTCCTGTCCCACATGAAAAGTCAGCTTTCAAGTGTTGACTCCAGACTGCTTCTCTTACATAATTCTTGCCAACTGGGCTTCTTGATTGCAGGTACCTCTTGGGATGGCACCTTTTTTTTTTCTGTCCATTGCCCTATGCAGTGGACTTCCATGAATGCCATTTCAAACCAGGTTTAAAACTGGTTAGTGCTGCTAGAATCAAGCAAAACTTGTTTACAGGAGTTACAGAAGATTTGGCCCCAGTATCTTCATAACTGGGCCACCCCCTGCAATGATGATCTTCAAGCAAATCACTTTTTAATAGAAAAAAGGCTAGGATATAATGTCTATAGAGTAAGTAGACCTTGGTATCAGTGCTATTTATAAGGCTAATGTCTTGGAAGGGAAAAAGTTACTCACAAAACTATTCTGTCAGAAACATCCATGTCTTTTCTTTTTCCCAGAAGGGTGACTTGCAGTCCAAACCTGTATAGTTCAGGAGACTCATATACTCGGGGTCTCACTCGTGATAGCAGCTCAAGCTCCAGATAAACTCATGGGAATTACCAGGCTGTGAATTCTGCTATGTTCTGCTTCCTTTTTCTAATAATTTCCCCAATCTTAAAATTACAGGTCAGATGACTGCTGCCAGACTCATCTTGCGCTATTTCTAAAAGCTTTTATTTGTTAACAAAACACCAGTGAATAGCAACCGCTGCCTCCTTTAATGGGCCTCAATGTATTTCATTCCTGGTAAGATAGGATGACTATAAACTTCTGCAACTCTCAGGACTGAGAGAACAACTAACCTTTATTTGCTTCATAGATCCTGTCAACTACTGGTGCATTTATGCTGGAAAGTTCGTCAGAGGCCTTAATTAGGCTTGCTTACAGCTGTGCATCCTCATCCCCATGACAGCAATCTGCCCTCTGTCACCCCAGGCTCTGCAGACTGATGAGTTTTCACAAGCAGATTAATTCCTGAGCAAGAAACCTCCAGGTGAAGATGCTTCTGGGAAAGCTGCACAGGGGACATTGTTCTCCACTGCAGAGCTGTCACTTGCCTTAACACATTAGTGGAGGAGTTGTCTGACCAAAGGATAATTCTCCATGTACCTCAGGTGTGAAACTTCTCTATAGCTCTGCATGGTTCTCTGTATTTCTACAACCCTTCTCTTATAGCCTGTGCAAAACTCCTAAACTTACCATAACAAAGCACAGAAAGAAGTGGAATATGGTGACCTGATCTGCACAGCAGCTTCAGCTAACTGACAAGCCTCATGTCCTGACCTGGGGTAAACTGCTGCCGCTCCTGCCCAGGATGATGAACTGTAAAAGCTCTTTCACCTGTGTAAGAAACAGTCCCAGGACAGTGAAAGCCTGTGTGAAAACTGAACCAACAGCTGCTATGAGTATAAAAATACAAACCACAGAGAGAGCAGGCAAATAACAACAGAGAGGTGGGACTGACACACTGACAGGTAAGAGGGCAAATTATCGAAATCATAGCTGAGGCAAAAATCTCCCTTCGGCAGCCTCCCCTAAGGAGCTATCTATACACCAGTTTACCCAAAGGCCTAATACTGAAAATGCTGCCTTAGAGTTCTCTCTGCATAGCACAAGAAATATACAAGCACATTTACATCCAAAAGCTTATGAGCTTCAAAGATGTCCCCAAGTTCTTGTAGAATACATGTTCCTTTCTAGATCTTACTCCTAAAGCTGCTAAACCAGAATAACTCATGGGTGGAGAGGACTGGAAAAATAAAAGCAGACCACTTAATAGGCATTGTACTTAAATCAACTGTTCTACACATTCCTTGTGATAGCAGACTGTATAACAGACCTTCTGCACAACTGAAAAGATGTGTACAAATGGACAGTATTCTACAACCAGTCAGTCATACAACCATACCAAAACCCGTATCTCCTTCTACTGCTGTTTTCATGATCTCAAAGGCTGTCAGACTGTGCAAAGCACAAGACTTCACATATACCGTTTATCAGTCCCCAGCTGATGAAGACAGGGCAGTGAGCCTGACAGCTTCACTGAGGCTAAACTGAAGAGCAGTGAAGTTCCTTTATGGAGGAAGGTGGTTGGATACAGCAAAAATCACTGCTGAAGTACACCACGTGGGACATAAATTTATAATAGAGAGAGGAGCATAAAGACAACTGCTTGAGCTACATGAGCCTGTGTGAAAGAATCAGCAGGCCAGCAGACAGGGTAAGCAACTCCAGTTTTGATCATGAAGGAAGCAGGGGCTTTTTGAAACATTAGCTTAGCTAGAAATGGAAGGTTGGGCATGGCCACTAAAAAAGGTACTAATTTTGGTGTACTCCATTAATAGATACTGCACTAAAAATGTATGAATTTATCAAAGGATTTATTCTCCTCCTCAAAGAACCTGGGTAGCTGTTCAGGCCAGGAGAAAGCACTGTGTGTGGCTGCAAGACACGTACACTGAAACACTGCAAATGCTAGCACAGAAAAACAGCCCTTCCCTGATGCATTATCAGATCTAAAAATGATATCACAAACTCCTCTACAGATACTAAATGGCCTGTAAAATCAAGATAAGGTATTTTTCTAAAATACAAACTGCAGTTGAAAAGGAAATTACTGACTTAATGAAGAAGTTAGTGAAGAAGATTCTACAGATTATATTGTTTGGGAAGAATAAAATCATACTTGCACCTCCTGATCTTAACATCTATGATCAAAGTAGGCATCTTGTCAGAACAAATATTTTGTTTACTCTTTACTTTTTCTTAGAAAAAATATGCATGAAAACCAGTTGATCTACACTCTGCCTAAGGGGCTGTTTTGCAAAGGACATGAATGGGAAGAGATGCATCCTCTCCCAAGCATAGCATGGGGGAAGAGTGCTTAAAAGCAGAGGAGTTACTTAGCCTGATAGTTATTGGGAGTATAAGCCTGATTTGACAATTCAGTTAATAAAGATGAAGTAATTAGTTAATACTGCATACCTCATTAAAAGTTATTAACACAGTTTTGGGGTTTTTTTGTTTTGCTTTGGGTAGGGCTTTTTTTGGTTTTTTGTTTGTTCAGGTTTTGTTGTTGTTGTTTATCCCCTATTCATTGCCTTGCTTGTATCTGCTTGTGGATGGCTTTCTGCTGGGGTAACTGCCCCAGAGTTTGATAATCTCATTGCCTCACCAGTGTTGCATCCATATGGATCAGGACATAGCTTCATGGTCATGAGCAATACTGAAGGGGATGCCCACACCTACTCCACCCATTCCCAGCCAAAATGACTTGTTTCCTTCCATCTGCACTAGTCTGCGGACACTATATGACCACAGGTTTGGCTGTAAAATAATACAACTCTGCAAATAAAAAGAGTCCTTTTCAACCAGAACAGAGGAAAAACCACACGAGCTCCAGAGTCAGTACAATACTAGTTATGTGCCCCTGTATGGCGGGGAAATGATGGGCAGTAAATGTATAGACATTAGATGCTGCAGACAAATTGTGCATATAAAAAGAAGTATCCAAGAGAGGAAACGGTGCATGGAAGAAATCAGCTTTAACGAGACTGCGTGGCAGCCACATTAAGTGTAGAATATACAAGAGACATTCCTTTGCACAGCTGATTAATTTCTAATATTTCATATATCAATTAACATCCTCCACAATCTCTGCCTCAAGAAAAGCTCAAAGGTTTTTTCTGTTTCATCTTTTCTCTAAGCACTAGAAAATAAATTATCAGTTTGCAGTGCCAAAAGGCAGGTTTCTTTTTATCATTAATGTACAAGAGATTACTTGCATGGTGGGGTGAGAGACTGTTTTACACATTACAGCTCTGCTCCCACAACACTTGGAGGTAGTCCTGGACCTCTGTATGTGTATGCCTGATTGAGCACTAGGAGCTCTGATTTGCTCATTAATCTTTAATAAATAGTCCAACTTGCCAGAGTACTTAGCAGGCCAAATTCCATCTTGTTTTTCATATCATTATAGTGTAAAAATTCTTGGAGTCACCAGAGGGCATCATTACAGAGTGTTTTTTAAGTTCCCTATAAGAGATGCTGTAAGAAAGTAGATTTTGGGAAAAGTGCCTTCTTAATAGTCATGGGAGTCCTTAGAGAGACTGTGGCATTCACAGGACAAGGGAGTATGTCTGTTTGCCCTTTCCTTAGACTCAGCACAGTACCACACATACTCTGCATTGCTGCAAATACTTCAAAGAAAAATTCAATCGAAAATAGTTTAGCTTAATTATAAGCAGATCCAAATCAGAGAATTAGCAATGGAGCAATTAAAAATGTGTGTTTCATCTCCAGCCATCTCTTCCTTTCCCCACCTTCCTCATACGTCTTATTTTAGCTGAATTCATTGTGATGAATAAGACGGATAAGAGATTATGACAACCTAAAAGAAATCAGAATCTTACATACCTTATTTCACTTGAGTTTAGATTTTTTATTTCCATTCAACACTTACTTTTTTTCTTCCCGAATGTAGCTTTGCCTCACAATCTGTTTCATCAGCAAAGAAAAATAATTTACCTTCCTTTATCCAAAGGGACTTAAAAATGAGGAGTCGGTCTCCTATCGGTAGCACACAGCCTCCCAGCTCTCCTTGCCAGCAGGGAGTCTGTTCAGCTAATTCCCACACCTCTTCATGAGCTGCTGCTGCCAGACCTGCAGCTATGTTAAGAATAAAGCAGTTCCTTTCCAAACACATGTTTTCAAGGACTTGTATATTTTTGCACAGTATCAAACTTTGCATTATGACATCCTTTTCACTGATTATTGATAGATTCATTTGAACTCTATTCATGCTTATCTGGAAATGTAATCTTGCACGCAAGGACAGAATGTGGCAACAGTCAGATCTCAGAGCTGGCTCCTGGACACATCTAGGAAAGTGGAATTAAACAATCCATTTTTTAAAAGGCAGAAGTTAACTGCTGCAATACTGTATAAGGATTGCTCCAGGCCAGCAGCTCTGCTACACACTCTTGCTTGCCCCCTGCCTTCTTCCTGTAAATGCAAGTTGCTATTTTTCAGTTATGTCATAAATTGTGTAATACTAAACTTTTGCATTCACAGCATCCTTGTTGCACTGATAAACTCTGTCCATTGTGAGCACTGACCACCTTGTCTCCTACATATACAAATACATTGTATATTTTATGGAAAAGCATACATACACACCTACTGTGATACAGCAGAACAGGATGTGAAGCAGCAATTTGGATTCAGTCTTTTACAAAGTGTTGCTCTTCTGCTTCCGCAATGTCAGTTCTTGTACTTGCTCAGTGCACACATTTGAATCCACAGACATATCAGACCTATGCTAATACATGCATTTATTCATCAAAACATTACAGTATAGATAACAGTCTTCTGCAGATTGTTACTCCATTACTCACTGAGCAGTAATTCAGATGTTTAGAAAAACTACAAAGATTACTTACTCCCAAGTTGCTGGATTTGTCAGAGCATTTTTTTTCCCCTTTCTTACATTTTGCTTCATTTCATTGGGTAATTTAGGACTAAATCTGTGAATGATCTTTCCCCAGCATCTACATCAGACCTGGCACTGTAAAATTTTTAAACACTGACATAAAGCTGTGCAGCCACAAGGAGCCTTTTGTTGATATTTTAAGGAGGGTAGGGTTAATGAAAGACAACAATGACCAGACACTTTGCTCAGATTATTAATGACAACATTCTGTTCTCAGGAATGGCTGATTTTGCTTGGGAGATCTGTCTCTGAATTCATTTACATTAGCTATTTAGCTATGCAAACCACACAAGTGAAGTCCCGTACCTTTTTAAGAGCTTCACACAGTACTTCGCAAAATACCCAGAAAAACATTTTCCTTTCTTAATCTCTGTCTGAAGACCTTGCCCATCCTCTTCCTGGAGAGAAAATGTAAGTGCAAAGACTTCAGTGGGCAAAGGAAGGATACTTCCCCACTACCCCCTCCCCCAGTGGTACTCCACAGATTCCCAAATGTCAGTCTGGATTACTTTTCACATAGCATCAGGTATGGTCATGAGATGGTCCTTTTGAGGCAAGTAATTCTTAAAAACAGGAGACAGGAGACGAGATAGTTTGTGCTCACAATGGACCGAGTTAATCAGTGCAACAAGGTTGCTGTGAATGCAAAAGATTAGTATTAGCTCAATGGAAGACTAGAAAAATCTTGGGAATTAAATCTGTCAAGGTTTGCTAAATGCACAAACTCCACATTCAGCTCAGGACATGAAAACTGTAGGAAGCTGAGACAGCAGTCCAGGAAGAAGGATTTGTATCTGCTCTCTTAGGCTTTTATCAAGGCACCTGCTTACAGTGTCTGCTGCAGGCAGGATCAGTATCAGATATGGATCTCATCCAGGCCCAGCACAATCATTCTCCTTTTATATTCTAGCTGCTGCTCTGTGAAATGGTCATAATCCTCAGGAGCTTTCATGCAGAGAGAAACTTGACAGAAACTACTATTTTGCTATAAATGTCACAGAATGGCAGGTACCCCACTCTAAAACTGCTCTGGGTCAATAAGTCTGAAATAAGCAACATCTTTAATCTCTGAAGAGTCAGAAAAGTGCTGGCAAGGCACATGTTATGCTTAGTTGTGTTTGCATCCTGGAGGTACCAGTAAATTTGAGACTTCGCATCAGGCCATAAAAATGATGATATTTGTGTCCTTTGAATGACTTTGAGTTCTACATATCAAAAAATGGTGAGACTTTCTTTCAGCATTAAGTCACCAAAGACCCATGTTTTCAGATCTGACATAGCTGTTTGTGCAGTTAACAGTGCAAATTGATGTACCTCATTTACTCTGGAGTTTGCACTTCTGTTTATAGTCTGGTATCTGGAGAAGTTAGGTATTTTCAGCTGCAGTGAGCAATCTGAAAAAGTATTGACTAGAACCACAACTGACTTCCAAGGAGGTGAAGAACATTTTCCTGATACTATTACAGTCCAAAGAGGTGAGTGATTATTAACATACTGCACAATATATAACAGTGAAGTTTGAAAATCAACTTAATATCTGGTCCATCAGAGAAATTTAGTACTTTACAGACATTGCTACTTTTGTGTGAATCTAAAGATTTTTCTGCTTTTGTCTTTTGGAAGATGTAAGTCTAGGTCTTTTTTTTCTGTTCAAAGCTTCATTTTGAATGGCCACACTGTATAGCTAAAGTGAAGTTTGTCGACCCATCAACAAGTAACTCCTACACATCAGAAACCACACTGGATCAGGATTAGGTCCCAAAGCACACACCAGTTACCCCCCAAACTAAACTAAAACCAAGGCTGAAGCTTGGCTCAGCCTCTGCTCCCGGGAAGCTGCTAACCTTATGCTGCTCCGGGAGAAACAGCACAAGAGGGCGCCTGATGCCTCCAAAATCTCAAGTTCCACAGACTTTCTTTACTGCAGTGATGTCGTATTTCCAACGGCATAACAAAGCCCTGAGCAATGCCATAGCTACATATGGTTTAGCTTCAGTTTTGCTACCCTCCTGAAACATTTAAGAAATTTTCATCATATTAAATAAAGACTGGATTCTTTATTAATAATTTCAAAGTTAGTATTACTTTTTTTTTGGGGGGGGGGGGGCAGGGTGCGAGGGGGGGGAAATTCTGCCATATGTGAGAGGTAAATGTTAGGAAGCAAGAGAAACATCTCCAGACAAAAAGACAAAAGCCAAAGAGGCAAAATAGTTTTATGTCAAATTTATTCTGGAAACCACCCAAACCATGGACTTTGGCAGATTGCTCGTCAGTTATAACAGAAGCCACTTCCGCTGTAGCGACAGGCATATCAACACTATTGTCTGCTTCCTGGGGACAGGCTCAGGGTGTTTCAAACTGCACAACGTTCTAATGTGGAGCTGAGGGATTGAAAAACAGAGCCACAAACCCCACCAGTGCCCCCATGGAGAATTCTCCCATGCATACCTTGTTAGGAAATGAACAGGGGTATTTTTTCTCCCTGCCCTGGCTCTGAGCACTCTGACAGCTCCATTCAGCAGTGGGGAGGTAGGCTCTGCCCAGGGCTTTTCCACAGCTGCAGATGACTCATGCTGGAAGAGCCCCTTTGAGCCAGATTTAAGTTTTCCCAAGTTCATTTCAACAACACTGATTTCTACCACTTTAAAGCTCCCTGCTGAAGTGCAGCTTGCACAGCCCAACCTGGCCTGTGCACAGGTACAGACCTCGGGCAGGCCCAGGCTGTGTGCCTCTTGAAGCCACACTCCTTCCTTTCTTGCAGCAACATCCCCAAGGACAAACTGCTCCATCCACGCTGCCTTCTTGGGACAGGCAGGAAAACCAGAGAAACAAACCATGTTGCTCTTCTGGTCTGTGAAAGAGCACTGGGCAAACAGGACTTTATTAGTGCTTTCCTCCCATGAGCAGGGCTGCCTGGCCAGAGGAGCAGGGATGTGTTTGAAGCTCCCATTCCTGCTTTTCACTGTGTTGGTCGCTTAGGGAAAGAAAGCACATTCCTGCCCCTTGCCTTGTCTTCTACAGCTCCACACAGGCTCTGGAGGCACACAGAGCTACGCAGGCTCCAGGTGCTCACCCACATTAGGTGAGCAGAGATATTCCTGTAAGCAGCTTGGCACTTCTACTGCCTCCTGATCCGCTTCCCGCTTCCATGCAGGGGAGGCTCAGAAAGGGGACCTTCCATTTGGATTTCAGCCATCACAGCAGGAGCAAGGTCTTCTTGTAGGGGCATGAGAAAGCCTTTCTTGCAGGAGCTGGGGCAAAGCACACCACTGTGCTCCTCCCCAGTGGTGTGTGAGAATGACATCATTATGCCAATAAATGAGACAGGAAGTGCAACCAAGCAGAAAAACCACGGAAAGTGGTTGTGAAGTTCTGCCAAGAATGCTAACAATGGCGCTAACCAGAAAACAAGAGAAGGGTTTGGTTCATCTAATTTGTTCCAGTTTTAGTAATCTCTAGTGTCACTTGTAACAGTAGATAGTAAAAAAACAGGTCCTTTGAGAGATAGTGCTTGGGGCTTTTTTCTCCCCAAGGTGATGGTGACCTTCTACAGTCTTATCCCAGTCCACAAATTTCAGTACTTTGACACCACTCTAACAATCCAGATAAACTGGCTGAGACTTCTGAAACTCCCTTTTTTCTTTTTTCCTCAAGTTATACTAGTGCATTACCAACTGTCTTGGTAAGCCATTCTTACATTTGTCTTTCTACTGTGTGGATTCCTTTATTTTCCAGAAAATTGCACCTACCCAGGTCTGGGGCAGCTAATGCTTTTTTATAGTCACCTATTTCATCTGGTAATGTCAACATACAGGCCCATCTAAATTTGATGTGTTAAGCAGTTCTCTCCCCATCAGTCCTAAAAATTTCTAAACAGATCCTAGAAGCTCACAGAAGCCAAGTTTGTGTCCCCTACCTGCCTTTTTGTCAAGCAGCTGACAAACAGTGGCAGTGCTTAGGAGAGGGGTGGCACTTGGTAGCAGGGAAGCAAAGCCTTCAACAACCATGGCTTCCCACATAGTTAGAGACAGGACTTCATGAAACCATAAAGCCAACTTGACTGCCAACTGCTGCCAAAACTGGAGATTCTCCGTCCTGATTCCCTTGCACTGCCACATACTTGACTCTGTAACAAGCCATTCACAGAGCTACACCGGCATCAATCAAACACTGCAAGGAAAGTGAGGTTTCTCCTGCTGACCCAGCTCACTGCAACTAAACCTTCCTGATAGCACTGGTAAGCAGGTGGACTGTGAAGGGAAGGAAGCTGACAAATCCTTTGAGTTATGATACAGAATGTGTACAGTATAATACAAAATATTGCAGCCTTAGCAATGTATCATTCCCCTCAGAAGTGTGTTCATAAACTACCATATTCTACAACATAAACAATCCCACACTGAAATTAAATGAAACACAAGCAGGTGCCACTGTTATTCACATGACATTTTCAGTTCCCTGCAGTTACAGGTATATCATCTATATCTATATTTTTTAGAAAAATACAGTTAAGTAAGTTGATACTTCCCCTCATAATTCAGCATCAGTTTTCCCAAAACCTGCAGGTATTAAAAACATTAAATAATCTCCATGACCTTCAGAAAATTTTATTTAATAATCCTGTTTAACTCTCATACAGTTAAAATATGATGAAAATAACAATGGAGATGTAGCAAACAACAGATTTATTCAGAGCCAGCTCTTAAATGGGCTCCTCTACAAAATACACCAATAATCAGACTTTCCAAAAAAATCCAACCTTAGACAGGACTAAGCAGTCTTCAAATAACTACTACTGTTATCAAC
Organism: Bombycilla garrulus; assembly: GCA_013400315.1. NCBI lineage: Eukaryota > Metazoa > Chordata > Aves > Passeriformes > Bombycillidae > Bombycilla > Bombycilla garrulus. The sequence continues at coordinate 794,670 of VXBU01012608.1, read as the reverse complement.
AGTCTGCCATCAAATTAAGTCAGCATTCCTCTCATTTATACCCCCCCTATAGTTGAGGGCAGAGAATCTGACCCTCTAGAAACAAAAGCTGTGTACAGCTGTGACAATGACATTATTCCTGAGTGCAGTCACCTGTGGTGCGAGATACAGGACCCAAATTTACCTCCCTTAATTTTGTAAGCATGCTCCCCATTGTAAAAGCTTTCAAAAGAAACCAAACAAGAGAAAGAATACCTACTCCTGATTTAGAACCCATACCAAATAATTCTTTGCTTTAGTTACAATAGGAGGTACACAAATGAATGGATTTGCTGCTTTTGAGAGTGGCAGGAACTGGGTTGTCCTGCTTGTTCCCAGGGCTGTTCTTCTTTGTACCAGGTGCAGAAATAAAAAAAAACCAAGTATTTCTGATGTACATTTCTTCAGATAACTGAAAAGTCTCACTGCTGCTAGTGGTTCAAAGCTTCACAATTACAAGAAGTTTAACTGTTTCTCTTCAGTCACCTCTAAAGAAAGGTAAAGTCAGTACAGATAACGCTTTGCTGACCAAATGCAGAGGGCAGTCTTCCACTCTGGAGGCATCTCTTGTCATATTCCTCACAAATGCCCAGTAGCACATCAAGGACATGACAAACACAGGCCATGTCTGGAATACAGTCACCTAAGAGAATTTATGAGTTCCAGCTGTTTTAAGGATAGTATTTACAATTGCAGCTTTCCCCCTGCACAAAAGCAACCATGCTGTGGTGCAGAGCAGCACCTCCAAGAAGCCAAGACAAGACCACTAGCATTTGAAGCCTTGCTACTGGCAATTAAGAAGCCTTCCAGTATACAAAGGGACCCTAGAGAAAAAACAGAGGGACTTACTACAAAGGCATGTAGTGACAGGACAAGGGGGAATGGCTTCAATCCAAAAGAGGGCAGGTTTAGATGAGCTGTCAGGAAGAAATATTTTACTGTGAGGGTGGTGAAACACTAGAACACTTGTCCAGAGAAGCTGCAGGTGTCCCATCTCTGCAAGTGTGCAAGAGCAGGCTGGATAGGGCCCAGAACAACATGGTCTAGGGGAAGGTGTCCCTCTCCATGGTCAGGGGGGTAGGATTAGGTGGTCTTTAAGATCCCTTTCAACCCAGCCCATTCCATGAGTCTATGAAAAGGGGAACACTACTGACTGAATCATTCTCCTGGTGACTAGCAGCCACCAGATAGGCAAAAGGAAAACATCCATTTGTGGCAAGTTCTATGAAGCCTGAAGGCTCTGTGTCCTGGTATCTCCCACAGCATCATCCTGTGGAGCAGCAATGACAGCCTGAGTTATTTAGGCCAGGATGGATGCAGAGAACAGGTCTGGAAATGTTCCCTTGCTGAGACCAGTAGAATTTAGTCTCAATAAAGAACTCAAACATACTCAAACTACAGATTGAGCCTGCCCAGGTTGTATACTTTCAACAGAATAGGACCATGCAATCACAGCAATACACTATTATCCATCAGTGTAACTGTGTGCTCGTAGAAGCACAAAGCTTTTTATCTTTAAGCAGATACTTACCCTTGAACACAACTCACAAAAGCACCGAGCTGCTTCAGCAATACTGTACAATTAATGACTGATACAGCTGTAGGTTCACTGCAGATTTCTGGCAGCTACAGCTGCATCATGAGACTGGTCATTTATTGTTACACAGAGACACTGCAGAGACACAGAAAGAAACTTGCAATTGGGTGTGTCCCTCTAAAAACACTGCAAAGAGGGACTTTATTGTGCCAGCCAGGAGACAATCCCCAAAACATGAGAGTGGCCTGGGTGCTCTCCCACCCTTGGGATCACCAAGAGGAGAATTCACTCCAGTGCTAGGCTACAGCACACAGGAGCTCCACATGAAAAAGCAAATCTCATCCTGAGGGAATTTCTGTTTATTTGAATGCCTTCCCTATAATCCCATTTTATGTGCTACATGTTTTGGGAATGCTGTACAGTCAGGAGACCAACAGAGACTAAAGGGACATGATTCTTTTCAGAGGACTGCAGAAAGGCAGGACACAACTTCAAACACTCTCATGGCAGCCTTCTGCTTAGCTACATCTGTATAATCATAGCAAATATTTTAGTCTTAAATGGGTAGTGAATTCTAGCAAAAAACAGAAATGATGCTTTTTTGAAATAAGAAAAACGTAATACAAGGAGTTTAAAATTAACATTGGAACACTTTTCCTGTTTACAAGTTAAAAATGAAAGCACTTCAGCTTTTTAAAAAATAACCCCCAAGACGATAATGTAGATTCAAAAAAGGGAAGAGTTACCAGGTTTTAGCAGTTTTGAATTGACAGCTCCCTTTATGCATAACTCCATTAGACTGCAGGTGGAGCAACAGAACTCAGCAGTAAGCATGGGTAGAGATTCAGAAACACTAACCACTTTCTGGTGGGGTATCAGGTCTGGACACCCCACATTTTCTCTGTCTGCAGTAAAGACTGAGCAGAGGTGAATCACTGTCAGGGAGAACTTGCCCTGCTAGAAAGAAACTTCATATCCTGTAACTCCCACTCTGGCATGGCCACACACAATCGACTTTCAGGTTGAAAGTATGTCAATTATCAATTGATTTACTCACCTGGTAAATACTCTCAGCTACTTTTACCAACACAAACTCTTTGTTCTCTAGCCAGGGAGCCTAATGTTTTAATCCCAGTCCCCCAGCCTTCTGGTAAGAGCACAGTGCTCACTACCTGGCAGGACCAAGCACTTGTTAAGCTGCTGCAGTTCCTTTGCATTAGTATTTTCCATACAATATTTTGAAATAGAAGCGAGGCACAAAATACAGTGACTTACAACCCTGAAGAACAATGAGCATTTCTATGAGCTGGTTTTCTACACAGGATGTGGGCTGGGCCTCCCCAAGTTTGTGTAATCTGTCTGGAAGTCCAAAAACCACACTCTGAAAACATGCTTTTCCTTTAACAAACAGTCAGTCACACACACACACAGAGTCTAACAGTAGTGTTTACACGTCTACCATTCACCATTAAGGAAAATTTTCATTAATATTATTTTTTCAAGCACTTTTTATGTCAAATTAGGCACACAGAGTGCACCTAATTAAAATACTAAGTATTTAACACAATTTAAAATTATTATATAGCCTTTTTTAATCCAGCAAAAACTACATCTAGGGATGGAAGATTCAGTTATTTAAAATTATGTCAGAAGTCACACTTCTGATAGTGCTTTAGGTGCCAGTTCACATCCTAGGATCGTTAAAGCCCAGAGACAAAAACTCAAAGGCACTGGAAACAATACCATGGAATGTGCTGGGAAGGATTAGCTTGTGAAGTGACTTTTCTAGATGCTCTAAATCACTATGTTTAACAACTTAGGGCAGTCCTCTGAAGTCCCATATTTCAGATACTCATCTGGAGATCAACTCTTTCCCTGTTCTCCAAACTGCACCAGAGGACAGTCCACCAGAAGGAACTGTTTGCTGAACAAGGACTGGACAATGGACAGCAGAGTTTAAAACACAACAGAGAAATGGCTTCATCTAGAACTCTCCTCTAGCACTGCAAAAAAGACAACAGATCTGAAGCCAATTTTGAAAAAAGAGGATACAGAAGTGGTGCACTGTTTGACACCATTCCACATTTGGGGAGCTTAACTCCAACTGGAGTCAATCTGCCTGAAAATCTGAATACCACTCCTCCATCCTCTTCCTCTTTGCTGCCTGGAGATGAAGACCTGGTTTGTCAAGAACAAATGCTGAATTAGTAGAGTTCATATAAATTCTCTTAAAGCTTGTCTTTATAGAAAACATGCTGATCTTATACTTGACACTGAAACTCAGTACTATTACAAGCTGTTAGGAATACTTCTCTTCTATGAGAAAAGCCAGCTGTATGAAGCAGGTATGTATGTCAAAACACTTGATTTCAATTTACTACCATAATTTCCAGGATTACATGCTTTTAATTCCTAGTGAAACTGATAATTTGAAGCTCTATCATATTTAAAGTGCTCGCAGTTTTCCGTTAATATTTTTGAAGCTATAGCAGGTAGCTTTTCTTTCTTTCTGTGGGAAATCAGAAAGAATGGGAGTTAAGACTGAGCAAGTGGGAAGAAAACCCATGAATACTCCAGCATGCTGAAATTTATTCGCACACAATCAGGTTTCAAGTGGCTAGAAAACAACAAGAAATCTTTCCCCCAACTTTCGTATGTTAATTCAGATTAGCATAATATACTCATTCAGGCAAATTATGAAGGAATAAATCCTCAGCCATGTTTGACACAGCAGTTCCTACCACACCCTGTGATATTTTCACAATTACCACACAATTTGAGTCAGAAACTATAACAATCAGAACTGGCTGGCTTCCGTCTTCGTCTCCAGCAAGTTCCTGCCTTCGAATATGCACTATGCAAAAACAGCTCCTGCAGCCACAGAGGGGAGAGCTGCAAGGAAATCCCAAAACCTAGCAGGAAGTAGCATCTCTATGATTCAAGATATTGAGTCTTTTCCCCTGTGAAACCAGCAAAAAAAGCACAGCATTTAACTGCACAGAAAAAAATCCTTATCCTGTCTACATTACAGATCCTGGAACGACTGGAGTTTGAGTGACTGAGCCTGTCTCCTTCCTCAGATTTCAGCAAGTCTTCCTTTAGTGTACTTTCACCTAGGGTAGTTTGAGAAAAGACTTGTTAAATATTAAAAACAATTGCATTTCACCTCCATCAGCATTGCAAGAACAGCAGAAAAAAAACATTTATGGATGGACAAACTAGTTTTGATCCTTTTACTTGGGAAAAAAACCTGCAACACCCCACAAAAAATGTAATAAGATTATACCACAGTCTGTTACTGCAGTGGAAGTAAAGCAACACATTTCAGTGGAGGGTTTCAGCGTGCTGGAGTAAGTGCTGTAGGCCTCCATATTACAGAGACTGGACAGAAAGAAGGTACAAGCCATTTTCTAGGGAAAATAACAATAAAAATACCCAAAGAGTTTTGTTAACATCACAAGCCACATAAGAGAAATAAATTCCATTCTGCTCCCTGCCGTTCCCATCTGGTTTTAATTTGCTAGAGAAGACTGAAGCCTGTACTCAAAAAACAGACTGAGTTGTAAACATTAGCTTCTGCCAGCATTACTAGTAACTCATGAGGTTCCGGAGTTACCATGGAAAGGCAAGGGAGGGTAGGAGAAAAAGGTCTATGAAAAAGCAGGACTTGCTCTGTCATTAAGCTCATTTTATTGCATTGTTTTAATCCATTAAATGAAAAGTGTTTGATGCTCAGAAGACACACCTGCAAAAAATCCAGTTCTACTCATCTCTGTTGTTTTGCAGCACTATGAAAACAAGCAGGGAAAAGTTGAGAAAAGTCAGAACAGACTGCCTGCGCCACTGGACACCCTTGTTTTATATGGCTTGTAATCACAGGTTGCATACTGTTGCCTAATTTATTTCTTGCCACGTTATCAGTAAAAGATCTCTGCTTCATTTCCTGCAGGAATAGTTTTGTTAAATTGTGACAAAACAAAACAACTACAGTTGAGAGCATCTATCTCATGGTAATATTTAACAATATTGCCTTTAACAAGACTTTGCCTGATCTCTGCCTTTTCTTCAAGCCAATAGTTTCTAGTTAACTGCCCGACAAGAGGCACTGATGTGCTTTGGAAATCCACTCACATGGTTAAACAGAGAAAAAAGGAGAAGGATATTCCTGCAGCAGTACGGTCCTGGAGGGACTGTGTTTCACATCATACAAAATCTCTGCCCCCAATTTGACTTGTCTTAGGTCCACAGTCAGCCCCAACCCAAAAGCTGGATACAAGAGCAGGAATAAACGATCTCATTAAACATAACAGTCCTTTGTTCACAGCATAGTCCCACAAATGATCAACAACTAAGGTGATAGAACACTACATTGTGGTATCAGACTAGCCCATAGGGCTGGTAAAGAGGAACTAAAGAGAACATCTCAAGCCATGATTGCCTCTGGCATCCACAACTGCCCCAACATAACATTCCTAGTTCAGGCACATTAAGAAGCTGTTTAAGGCTGAGTTGAACTCCAGTCACCTCGATGAACATGGCCCTACTACTAATCACTTCTTACTTAGCTGGGTTACTACCCAAGTAGTTACAGTCTTCTTTCCAACCACCTACACAGCTCCATGACTCCTCCTCCAGCCCACAGGCCAAGCTGAAAACCCCACCAGCTGTCTCTGTGCTGTTTTCGGCCATCCCATGATTCCAGACTTCTGCACTGACTCCCTGATGACAGGTATCATTACCTAAGAGACATTAACTTTCAGCAGGTTCTCATGTAAGGCTTCCTGTTCTTTCACTATTTCTAAAAATGGCTCCCTTCACCATAGGTGCTTTTCTTACTCTTGGATTAGCTCTTCACACTTTTCTTCTTGATATCATCTCACCTCATCAATTTCCCCAGCCCCTGTCCTCTAGCTTTCAGTTCCATCTTCCTAACTGGAAATCTCTAATTTCCTCTTAATGCACCCACTTTAGCCTTACTGAGTGTAATATATATAAAGCTACCACTTGCATCCTATTATTGATTCTTCAACACCACCAGAAAGCTGTAACCACGGGTGTTCTTTCCTTTCTTCTCAGACATTGGTGCAGTCAGGAATAACTACAATTACACATGCTCATACACAGATTAGAGCAGTTCAGAGGGACCATTATATGAAGAATTTATCCCAGTCTTCTATATCTAGATAATGTTATTCTCAGCTTCCAAAGGACACATGCCAACAGGCTACATTATACCTAGCTAAGTCACATGTTTCACACATGTGAAGTATGTACAATCTGAGCAGAAGCAGGAATTGTGAAAGGCTTAGCTTGAAACACAAGCTTCTTAAAACCACACTCCACTACCCACCCACACACTCTTTTCCCATGAAAGGTTCACAGCTTGGACAAGGTTTTTGGTGAGTTTCAAATAAGCAGCACAAAGCTTTATTCTAAAGCATCAAACCAAGAACTGGAGCATGATTCACCTTGCAGCCTCAATTCTACTATCTACAACTTCATCAAGAACAACAGGAGAAGGCACCAGGACTGCTTATGTTCACGTCCTTCAATACCCACAAAGAACTTGCCTGCAATGTGCAGACCTTACTGTCTGAAAGCAGTGTGTTTTGACTTACATCCATCCTTCATGTGATTTAACACTTCAGCTTATATTTATACAGTGCCTAATAACAAAGGCTCATTTTCCTATTTTGATAGGGATACTCCTACCAATATTTAACTAGCAAAGTGTTCACACATTTTTTAGTTTATTGTTCATTTTGTATTAAATAAAACTATTAGGAAATGGGAATCCCCTGCAGAGCAAACTGCACAAGTTCATAGAACTACTGACAGAAAAGTTTAACTAGCAGCAAAATTCTTGATTTTTCATGTGCAAATTAAAAATATATTTGAAACCAACTGGAATTGATTAACTTTCTCATTAGTCAAGTAAACATACTCTGCTATGTCTTTTTAACTGAGTAAGTATAATTCAGATAGCAGATTAAGATTTGACTGCTTGTGCCTAATTAGTGATATGAGAGGTTGCAAGTCTCTGTAAGCAGACACTCCATTTTCTCCAGAATTCAATATATCAAAAAATTGCATTCTCAGTTGGTATCCTCTCATACACAGTTTGTTTACCAAGGCAGCTAATACCAGCACAATTTTTGCTTCAGCAGGAAGGATCAAGCAAGAACTGCTCAGTTTTCCAACATCTTAACTTTAAGTCAAACAAAACCCTAGATCTAACTGCAAACCAATATCCCCAAAGAGCATAACCACTGTCACTAAATAAGTGGAAAACACACAGAAGTCTGGGAAAAAAAAAACCAACAAGGCAGCTCTGCATGGCAGTGTAGCTAATTTCTGTGTAGCTGCCGGAGGAGCATGCTAGGACAAGCCTGCTGTTTGTATCCTGGATCCACACATGGGGATACTTCTGCATGCCAGAGCTAGTATTTTTCTGCTTCTTGCCTGAGTGATTCTGAGCCTGCTCTGCACACGCTTCACAGTGCCAAGAAGCTCTGTACTTCTAGGTTGATTGCTGCAGACTGGTTTTTTGTCAGGAAGAGTAATCACTCTTATGAAGCGTAAGTGCTCATTGATGGCAAACATGATGAGATTCATACAATAGGCCCAGACATTCTTCCTCCCAAAGTTAACACCTGTGAACTTCTGCCAATACTCAGTCAACAGAAAGAGAAGCAGTTATACTGTCTTACACAATTTTTACAGTAAGCAGGACCACATGCATTTTTTGCCTCTCCCCCCTTTGGAAAAAATCCAAGACACTGCTACAGCTTTCTTTATGACTATGGATCAAAGTAACCAAAAAACCCCCCAAACTGCCAAATGAGACAGTCTGGTATAGCTTGAAGTACTAAACAAGTACTGCTACCAAGTTATCACATTCCTTTGTTTTATAGCATGGAGATGTACCAACGCCTACAAATAGGATGATTTTTTCAGCTATATAAGAGAAACAACAGCTGATGTGAAAACATTAATGGTTATTACCTAAGAGGAACAGGAGTACTCAGTTCCACTGATTTCTCAAGCTTAGTTATTCCTGTGCATAGCATCCAAGTTCACAGAACAGCAACTAGAGGACTAATTCCAGTTATAAGCTTTAGTAGTCATTGTTTTGAAGACTATTCATATGCAACTATCAAATAAACTGTGGACTTGGTTTCAGCTGAAACTCTCAATGCCCTTGTGCTGGTTCAAAATGGTGAACACTGTCAAAGCGGCTGTACAACCCCCTCCACAAAGCAGGTCAGGAAACGTTCTGACCTTGTTCAACTGCAACTGGTAAACTAACTAAGGGGTTGCAATATTTCTTCTTCTCATTAACAGACCCAAGGTTCCTGGGGGAGGGGAAGACAGGAAGCAAGTACTCTTCCTGCTCCCCCAACCTAAAAATAACTGAGACAGTCCTTCCGTAACATTTAAGCCACACAAGCATCCAAAGCCTGAAATATTTATACTCTGGGCAAACAGTCGCAGAACTCTTGTGTTTTCCCCAGTATCTTTTTATCATTATCCAAACAGATCTGGAGATTGTGGCAGAAAAGTTTACTTTTCTGAGGGTAGACATGAGCCCGTTGCCAGCTGTGTTCTTAAACTATAACTTTTTTCCTGCCAGTCAGTTAAGCTGTAACTACAAGCCTATTTTGATTTGTGAACTTGAGCACTAGCTTCCCCTCTTCAAGTACCTCTTGCTCTCTTGAAAAATCTGCAGGTTTAGCAGAGTTTCTCTTTCACATTAGAAAGCAAAGGAAATAAATACCTCAATAATAAAGTTGGGTTCAATGTCATAGAAAAAGAAATGACGTTTAACAGCATGAGAAAATTGCAGGAAAAATACTGCATACATTACAGAATAGGTAAAAAACATTATCTATAAACATGGAAATTAAATTCCCAGTAATTGAGCTGTAAAACACAAGACTGATTATGCTATTCAGACAAATGTAAGTAAAAGAACATTTGCAGGATTTTGGAGGCATGCATGCTCACAGGCTTCCTTACTCCAGTTCTCCTGCATTTAAAAAGGCGACTAATTTGGTTGTTAGAAATTGTTCCCTTTCAAAAAGCTACAAAAGACTGGGCATGAACATCTAGTTCCAAAACTGGATTCAGAGTGAAACACATATCTAGTTACAGCACCTTCCTTTCTGTACTGCTATCCTTCATTCTTCAGCCAGTTTCCATGATTTCTTTATATACTTCTCACAATCTGTTCACTGCACGGAAAACCTACAAGCTGATTTTGGCAAAATCTGTTTGGCAGGTGAAAATTTAGGCATGAAACTGCCATTCTTTGAGCTAGCCTTCAGTCCAGCATTTTCTTTCGATGTTTAGAAATAACAATTTCATTCAGATACAGCAAAGCTACCTGAAGTTTTGAAAGTTCTTAAGTTTAAAAACAGGGAAGCTAAAACAAATCTTGTATTCTGTACTGTCAGCACAAACATACTGCCAGCTGACCATGACATACAGAGTATGCCCAGTTGTACACATGCAAAAAGCTGGGGAAGGAGACAATCATGGAATGACTTTCTACTTCCACAGAAAGAAGTCTCCTAATCACATCTCCACCCCCTGAGACTCCAAAGCTTACTCAAATTTCACATATGGGCAGGAAATCAAAGTATACCACATGGCCAGAAATCCGCAGTAGTTCAGACATGAGTTCCCAAAGGGAAGGAAGTTATAGTTAAATACAAGTCCAATCTGTGTTTCCTTCCATGAGCTTCAGAGTATGAATGGAAAAAGGCTAAGCTTTCCTGCTGCACAACAGCTAGGAATCATGTGATGTAGGATGTAGCATAAGTGCTTGAAATAAGGATGTTACTCACATGCAGATCCTCTCTAAACTGGTCTTTCAGAATTCCACAGCTGCATACAATGCCTCTTTTCCATAATTTCTATGATCAGTAGATTACAGACATACATAACCTTGAGCTACTTGAAAGCTGTTGCACTTTTCAAGAACCACAGGTTAGGCCTGCTCATTTTCCAGCAAAGACAGACAGATTTCAGTCAGGTTCCCTTCTTACACATCTTGTTGCTGCAGTTAGGGGCAACCCCTCCACCTATGTTGTATTCAAATTCAAGCTTTTTTCAGTTCCCCTTTTTTAAATACTAAGTGAACAACTGCTTAGAAAACCTACAAATGCTGATAAAAATACTTTTCCAGCAACTGTTCTCTGGTTAACATCAGGAGTACACGTTTTGGTTCTACCCACCCCTCTCAAGAGCTGCAGTTACCAGCAGAGGCCTCCATCATCCTCCCTTTGGCCATCTGTAATCAGAAGCACACGTCATTCACACATACTGGTATTTCATGCTTTCACTGTTTTTGCTTCCCTGTGCTGAAAAACAGCTAAACAGGCTAAATGGACCTTGGGTATATATTGTGCATATACTCACTATTTACAAAAATATATTCAATTCTTATTTTTCCTTGAAACGGTGAGGAAGACCAGGAGTCCCCATTCAAACATTTCCAGTTGAGAATCAAAACTAAAGGCATTTCAAAAAGGTATCACATGTCAGACATGCTACTGCTTAATGGGGACTCAAAAATACATATTGAAATAAATGCTTACATTAGACTCCTGTAACAGAAAAGTGAATGAGCTTACTGAAAACCTCATCTTTATTTATGATATGACAAACAGAGCAAGACTTCAGCTTATGAACTACAGTAGAAGTGTTTCTTAGTAGTAAAAACCCGTCTCCTTCACTCCAGTGCCAACTGGGCATGTCCAAAATTTAGATTCAACCAAGAATCTTAGAAACACACAAGAAAAACAAGGTCTACCGGACCTGGTTTTTTGGCCAGCCAGTTCAGCTTTCTTTCCTCTTTGCTGATCTATTTCTACAGTAGGGACTGATGATGCAGAAGGATAACACCAAGAGTAAAACAACTCATTCTTGCATCTTGTAAGAAAACCCCACTACATAAACTGTTACTTCAGATATCCCTTAAAGGCTTCAGATCTGAAACATGATCCAAGACTGCAGCATGCTATTTCTAAAAAGATGCAACAAATTTTCTGCACATATTAATGCACACATCCAAAACAGAACAGAGAGCTTACTGAGTGTAATCAGTACATCAATCTTGCTCAATGCTGTTCAAGCAAAAAGAAGCACCCAGAGCAAGCCACTTTGTTCAAAACATACATGTGGGCTACAGGGGAAAAAAAAAAATCTAAGCTTAATGCAGCATCTAGAGACACACAGAAGCACCTTTCAACAAGTCACTGCTATATACAGGGAGCAGCTGTAGACAGCTCAATACCTCAAAGTTGTAATATGCTATCTACAACTACATTGGAAGGCTGCAAGGATCAGTCACAGGAGACATTTGAAACCTAAGGCACAGCCACTACACTGAACAGGAAGTAGTATATTCTTGTTAGGTTACAGAAATATGTGGAATTGCTTAGGTTTGTTTTAAATGAGTTAACAGTTCTATAGCCCATTTCAGCATCATTACATTACTAAAATTCAAGGGCACATTTAAGTAAACAGTCAAAAGGTATCATACCCTTCAAAAAGATCACCCTGCTTTGCTCACTAGGATGAAGTTAAAATAGGTCCAATGCTAAGGTCCTCTCCTTCCTTTAAGCAGGAACACTTGGCCTACAAGGCAAAATTTAGGTAGCTCCTCTTCTCTGTGGTTCCTGTTAACTACTTCAATTTACTTAAAGAGGAACAAGATTATTAAATAGTCATACCATTGAAACAGAAGACAAAACAAACTAATTTAACTAACAGCTGCACTTACAAGGCCACTAATATTAGTAGCATACAATCTATGGGAAGTATGGAAGAAGAGCTTGCCTGTTCTAGAAAAAGGGAAATCAGAAGACCCAGCGCTATCAACTCCTAGAAGCAGAGTGGGTTTGGCTACAGCCCTCAGGTGTCAGTCCAAATAATGCTTTGAAATTATGATTCCCTCCAATCAATTAGGTCTGCACTAACAATTGCAGGGTCTCAGGAGTGTCTTGAAAGAGTTCTGAGACACACAGAACTCAGCAGGTTCATTTTGCACTGAATAATTCATTTTACAGCAGAATGATGTTTTTCTTCCTGTTCATAGTAGTTCCTCCAGTTTGAAACATCCCTGCTTGCCAGTTTTAAGAGACAAACAAAACCAAGTCTAAATGCTTGATTGGTATTCTTTATTTTTTGACCCAAGCTACATAATACATATTCTCTGAGGTAGTCCTTCAATTTTGAAATTGCCTCTCCAGCACAGGAGTATGTGAACACACATAAGTAGTGTCTGTACTTTGGGCCTAGACTAAAGCAAGCAATGTTAGCTATTGGCAGAAAGCCTTAAAACACTAGTTGCCTACAAAACCCAGCTGCATTTTTATGTAATTTTCCAATGTTAGTGAAAATTTAGAGGTGGAATACAGTAGTGTCACACAATTATAGAAAATGGGTTACTGCAAATCAGTAGCAGATTAAGCAAACCTGGTACGTTCAAGATTCACCAGGAGACATACCATTTAAAGTATTAAAGTCTTTAAAGCTCTTCAACTCTTGCACTCTCCTGAACATAGCAAAGCAGGTGATCTGATACTAGGCATCAGGACTCCTACTGAAGTTTGGCTAGGTTGTCAAGCACCACAGACCTAGAATCGTAAGAGTATGCCAAGTTGGGAGGGATCCATCAGGATCATGGAGTCCAGCTCCTGGCCACATGCAGGACACCCCAAGAACCACACCATGTGCCTTAGAGCACTGTCCAAACACTTCTCAAACTCAGGCTGGTGCTGTAACCACTTCCCTGGGGGAGCCCATTCTAGTGCTCAACCACTCTCTGGGTGAAAAACTTTTTTCTGATAGCCAGCCAACACTTCCCTCGCCTCAGCTTCCTGACATTTCCTCAAGCCCCATCACCGGTCACAGGAGTGAACATACCTGCATCTTTTATTGTTTGCACCTAGAGTCAAGGAGTCAATAGCCCACTACCACTATTTCCTAGTGATTCATCATCTCCCCTCCACAACAGCAGTCAGTGCAGTTCAATTTTACTATCTCTGAAGAGGACACACTTAAGTTGAAAAACTACTGTTAGCTGAGCCCAGACACTGTGGCTCCTGTGAGAAGTACAACCTTTCCTATGACTATGCAGAGATAGGGAAGCAGAAGTGTTTCTCAGAAACAGTTTAAAAATAGGATCTGCCAACTGCCCAGCATGCCTTTATAAGCTTATGAGCTTGTTCCAGCATATGTATGCTGGGGTAATGGAGCACAGCCTTGGAGATGAATTTGAAGTAGCACCACTCTGATAAAAGCAATAGCTTCATTTTATGAAGGGTAGTCTTCTAAATCAGGATATTTGTGACCATGACATTCAGTACTATTTAATAAATCTCTAATTAGAAGACCCATGGTTGTTCTGGATGGAATTTGAGACAGCCTACCCTGGCTCAACAGATAAGACCATGCTGCACAATCTATCATCAGCCTGACAAACTGGGTCACAAACACTGTGGCCCAAAATTAAGCGGCACAACCATCGCTTAGCACGTACCAGGGAATAAAGCTGGTAAAACACCTCTTAGGCTAGAGATTAAATTACTATCTCAGTATCATGACCAGCTGCAGGCTCACAGTCTCTTTGAGGGATTGCTTTGTCTGCATTAACAAAGTGGCACAGTTCTGTACTCCAATTTCTTTTACCTTACTTCACTAAAATTTGGGAAATCACATGACAAGGCCTATGTCATGACTAACCTGCTAAGTAAAGGCAGGAACATGGAAAGGGGGAGTTTAGCACAAGAACTGGATGCTAATGCTTGTTTCCCAGCTACCTCCTCAGCTTAAGGTCTTGTGCCCTGCACATTAGTTCTAACCCCTCCTATCTGCCACACAAGCTAGTTTTGGACTTGTATTTTGTTTGTCTGTAGCAGCTGTATTAGCACTGGATCAAACAGCTATCAAAAATCCATATACAACAGCTAACTGGACAGAAAACTAACTTCTGTTAAGAAGAAATACTAAAAGAAAGCTCCATTAGTTGCAAATCTACTGAAGCCTGCTGGAAACAAATCCATTACTATAACCAGTGGTACTCAATGTGAAAAAGGTACCCATTCTTACACACCTTTCTGCTGTCAGACACCACAGAATGGTTTGGGTTGGAAGGCACTTTGAACATCACCTAGTTTCTAGCCCTACCACTGGGATGGACAACTCCACTACAGCACGTTGTGCAGGGCCCCATCCAATCTGCCCCTGAGCACTTTCAGGAACAGGACATCTCTGAACAATCTGTTCCAATGCCTCACTATCCTCTAAGCATCCCTTCCTAACATCCAATCTAAATCTCTAATCTTTTAGTTTAAACCCATTTCCTATCACTACCTGCCTACATAAAAAGCCACTCTGTTTTTCATAAGCCACCGTAAACACAAAGTCTGCAACAAGTGCTCCCCAAGAGCCTTCTCTTTTCCATGTTGAAAAGCACCAGCTCTTTTGGCATATTAAGTACTTCTGTTTTGAGTCTTAACAGACCACACTGAGTAGGACTACAGCAGTCTTCACAAGCTAAACCTTTGAAGAGACATGACATACTGCTGCAATAAAGTTGCTGCATTTCTACTTCTGATTAACATCTACTGCACAACCATGCCACATGAACAAGCTCACAGATGGAGCAGTCACAGTAAGAAGTTTCAGTACAGTTTTGTTCGTCCAACACTTAATAAGCACAAAAATACAGCAGCTAAGCTTTGCTTGGCTTCTGAGCTTACACGAAACACAAACTCTTGCTTTCTGTGACAGGACCACCTTCAGCTGTACTTCTGGGATGCTAGAGTCTCCAGTGCAGTGATGTCCCAAGTCTGGCACAGTCCAAATCTCTAAACTGGCAGTACTGTCTCCCATTTTCTTACTGAAGAAACCACCATTGTGTATAAACTACTCAGGAGCCATTGAATCACTGGTTATTTTCATCAAAGAACTGCTATTGACAGTATTTCAGGGTTAGTGCTGCATCATAATCATGTCTGAGCACTACTATGAAAGTAGCTACATGGACCTTAATACTACTCTCCAAAGCAACTTGCAGCTCATAAGACTCTACTTTGTGTAAGAAGGTCATGCTAGGAGAAAAACCAACGCCCCACTTCACTACCCAAAGGTCACAGCAGTGAACCTAGTAAAAATTCCCACTAATTCCAGGATTAGGAGGCCACACAACAGCATTAAAGTTTTTTAAAGTTACTTCTTTAAGTGAGGAACTCAACTGTTAAGAATTGTAGAACCAGCTAATAACCTATTTTCCTGCCAAAGCATAACCTTACTCATCTCAACCTTTTCAGAAAGGTTCATTATAACACAAAGGCCAAAGCAGTGTGCTAAGGAAGTTCTTGTCCTGCTGCTGTTTGAGCATTGAACTTAGTTCGTCCAAATCCAGGTGGAGAAACTCATCAGCTGTCACTAGAACCCCTTTACTTCAGGCAAATAATTAACATTCATTTGTCTAGTGACTTCTGGGACCGACAGGTATCACTTTTTACGTTTAGCTATGAACTCATCCTGTAGGAATAATTCTTCACTGAATACCCCAGCTTTTAGATTATCAGCCACTTCTGGACAAAACAAGCTTACTTCAAGTCTTACCCTGTTCCTACAAAACAAACTTAAATCTAAAATTCTATGAACACTTAACTAGCCTGTAGCTGAGAATAACACTTCACTTAATTTTACAGGCTATCCATTCAGTGACTCCAAAGTGCTCTTGCCACCCACAACTGAAGGTCAATCTACCAATGACATACTCTGAGGGCTTTTTTGTTTAACTTTTTTGGGGTTTTTTCTTTTGTTTGTTTGGTGGTTTGGTTTTTTTTGGTGGGTTTTTTNTTTTTTTTTTTTTTTTTTTTTTTTTTTTTTTGTTGGTTGTTTGTTTTTGCAAGTACCTGGCTCACTAGCTGTCCCTGTTTTGAGAGCTGTCCCTCAAAACTCCCTAATAACTGCAGCTCTCCTCAGAAGAAGCATACCTAACTTCACTAACAATTAAAACCTGCATATCTCCATTTTCCTACAGGTGCTTCATTCTTCTGTTCAAACAGGAATGTTTGTAAAGCCACACAATGAAGACTCACATTAGAAAACCATCCATTACTATTAGGCTTTCGTTTGATCCATTCTTCCCTTCTACCTCCCCCATGATCACTTGCAGAAGCAAGAATGAACAGCTGAAAAAAGGTGCAGGATCATCTTTCAGCATGAGCACTTCAACTGTCTCAGCTATGACACTAATGCATAGTGGCATCTATTACACTGTTGGTATCTCTCTCCTTTCTCCCCTAAATACCCTTGAACTCCTGACAGTCCCTTTGTAGGGCTCAAGGCAAACATCTGTTTAAATAACAGGCCTTACTTAGCAAGGGCTCAGACCACACACACGTGCACAGACAGGCTATCATGGCAGCTCAGAACCACAAGTCTAGCTGCTGGAGATCATCCAGCCCACTGAAGTATCCTCATTAAGGAACAAACTGTAGTTCAGTAGAAATTGTTAGTTTCCCTGGTAAGCTACCACAAAAGTAAACTACATGCCATTTTTTACCCAGTCTCCCTCTCCTACAGCCCTTTTCTTTCCCTCGAGATTAAAACAGCTTGCATCAGACTGGCTGTAGGGCAAATGCCCTGTCTTGAAGAAATACACACATTTTGTTTTTACTCATCTTTCCCAGCATAAATAATTCAGAATACTTAAGACATTATTTTGAGACTACACTGCAACACTGCTGGAGCTACTGCTTCTTTCAAGATAACTGCTAATAAAAAAAAAACTTGAAATAAACAATAAATTATTACCAGCTCATTAAAACTTGCCCTCATTTCTACAGCTTCATAAAAGCACAGGCACACCTCCATTCAACTACTGCTGCAATAAACTACGAGTCACAGAGAGAACTTTTTAAGTAATTAATTTCTTGTTTTCCAAGCAAAATCTGTTATCCAAATGAGTTACCTAAAAGGCTGGTTTAAGAATTAAAATTCTAGCCGATTTTCTATATAAATTATTCTCTAACAAACATTCAAACAGTCCTTTTACAGTGAGGCAGACAATTACTGTTTCATAATTACAGATCACATGCCTAATGCAAGTACTATTAAATTTTTTTCCTTCATATTTTGTTGAAATTGATGTTCTGCCTTTAACACATCTGCAGTGTAGTATTCACAATGTCAAATCTCAAAAAAATCAGTACTGTGTTACAAGAATCACTGTACACAGAAAGCCTCTCTGGAAGCTTCCATTACAAAGGAGTATTTACCTTGCATCATACAATGCCTACACAAGAACAATCAGCAATCCAGTAATTTTAATGTTTTATCAACAAACCAACTGCCTCCTCCTAACACTATCTCCAGTAAGCTTCTTTTTCTTAAGAAAAAAATAGCACAGCCTCTAGGACTCAAGAATCCTGCTCTTTATAGTCTGCACAGAAATCTGTTGGCCCAATGCTCAGCTGACAGCCACTTTCTGACACTCAAAAAGCTCTTTTAGAAAACTGAACTTACATCCTAAAACCTAAACTCAAATGAGATTACAGACTTTTGAAAGCTTCACACTGTCATTCCTAATTACTGTCTTCTCCCTTTCTTTCCTGGTATCCTCTATAAACCTACAAAGAAAAAAATGTAGCACTGTTAGATGATTCCAATCCTGTTTGTCTACTCCTCCTCCCACAACACAGGGATGCCCTGCAGGCTATAGATGCGACCAATATGAACTACTTACAGTAACTCCCAAGTCCCCAGTCAGTTCTTATGTAACTGAACTCCACCTCACCATATTCCTTATGTAACACATATTAAAGAGCATCTATTATACAGGAATCTTCTCTATTAGTCATACACTCAGTTACTTTCATTCCAGTTCTCAAGCAGCACATTTGTGAAATAGTCAAGCTTTATGCCCTATCAGGTTGCTACTGCGGAGGTAAAAAGAAAAAAAATCCTATGTATCCAGGGACAGACTATAATAAAAAAAATTTAAACATTTCTAAATAGAATAAACTAACACCCTTAAATCATCAACCATTTTAACTGTAATTTGTTCACTGAGTTAGATGCACTGGCTAAATTTACATTCTTGCATACAAGAACAAGACACGGCAACTGGCACTTAATTCCTTCGAAAATGAGAACCTCAACCAAACAGTAACAGGAGTTGCATTCCTTAAAGAAGAGAGTTAGGATTGGAAAACACATTTTTCACTTCCCATCCAGCAAACACTGAAATAAAAAAAAAAACAAACAAAAAACCCAAAATATAGTTGCCAACCTTCTTGACCTATCCAGACCTGTGTAACGAGTTCATTTTCCTATGGGCTTCAAAGTAAAACATGGGGAGTCCTCACAATATTCCCAGACCATGTTTTTCATTTGCACTAAGCATACACATCAACTCCTGTGTTAAAGATTCAGGCCATCTGCGGCCTGACTTTGGAATACACCTCTCACTCCACAGAAAGCTGCTCAACCCCTGCAATAGGATTCAACGGCACACAAAGAACAGCGATCCACTTTTCCTATCCAAACAGAATAAAGTCATGAACACCAGGGACATTTTCCCTTGGCCCCTCCACCCATACTCCCGACAGAGCAAAACTAGAACAGCCAAGACCTCCTCGTCAGAAGAACAACTCCACGTAGCCTGTGCGTTTTCCTCAGCGGCTTTAATGAGGTCATTTAGACATCGCTTAAAACGACTGTTCCAGTAAAAACCACTCCATAACCCCCTGTAACTTAACTTAGAGCAGAGTGCCTTCGCACCGAGCGGGCGGCACTACCGCGAGCGCGCCCGGCTCCCACGCTCGGGCGGAGCCAGCAGGCGCCCAGGGGGAACTTTCCTTGGCGGTGGGTAAAAGCCTTGCGCAGAGAGGGGGCGGAATGGAAAGCTTCCCCCAAGAGCAGCTACACCCTGGAGGTGGGTGGAGAGTAAGAAGAGAAGCGAGAACCTTCCTCGGAAGCAGCTACACCCTCGTGCATAAGGCTGATGGGGGAAGGGAACCAGCGCGGGACCGACGACATTGTGCGGGAGGAGGGGGAGGGAAGCCCGGGCTCTCCCGGGCAGCCGCCGCCGCCTAAGCCAGCTTGGTCCGCAGCCAAACCCCACAGGAATGCAACGCGGTCACATGACCTCCGGCGGACGTGCAACTCCCTTCCCTCTCCAGGGATACCCTGCGCCATCTTGTACTGACGCAGTTACAAAGGCAGGCACGAGTTGCTCCCCTCTCGCTCATTCCCCGCTCCTCTCCGCACAGCCCCGGCACTATTTGGAAAGGAGAAGGCCAGGCCTGGTCCTGCTTTCCTTTTCGCCAGCTCTTCGGGGACGCCCTGATCGCGGAGTCCTCCCTGGCGCTGAGATCATGGCGCCCGTTTACTCCCTTTGCCTCCCCCGGCAACTCCCGACCCAGCCTAGCTGCGGCTGCCCCTGCTGCAGGATGATGTCAGCACGAGCCAATCAGGGCGCGCCGAGCCACCCGGGCCGGCTCAGCCATTGGCTGCCGCGCCGCTCCCGCCCCCCTCCTGACTGGGGCTCTGCCGCGGTTCGCTGCGGAGCCGCAGCCAAGGCACAAGTGCGGGGAGGGGAATAGGAGGGGAAGAAGGAAAAAAAAAAATTGAAAAAAAAAAAAAGCCCTACACAAAAAACCGACAACCAAACCCACCAAGACGCCAGCCGCCATTTCGCGCAACAGGCAGAACCCGAGCGAGCAGCCCCAGCCAAGCGCCCTAAGGAGAGAGAGAGAAAGAAACAAGAGACACACGCACAGAAGAGTTAGACAGGAAAAAAAATACCCATAGACTCCGCCATGATCACAAGACGTTTAATCGCCCCCCCTCCTCCCTCAGACTTAATGCCCCATTACAGCCGCCTCCTCTGCGTCCAACCAGCTAGCAGATCCCTTCACCTCGGCTCCCTCCTGCCGTAGCAGCAGCTGTTTAGAGCCCCAAACTCTCTGTGCCCAAGGTGTGGGGGGACGCTAGTCTATGGCGCTGCTGCTAACTGCTTCTCCAGTCACCCGAATGTGGCGGCTCCATCGAGGCAGGGTAAGAGCTGCCAGCCCAGCTTTTATCTGGTGCCCCG
Source organism: Bombycilla garrulus (assembly GCA_013400315.1). Lineage (NCBI taxonomy): Eukaryota > Metazoa > Chordata > Aves > Passeriformes > Bombycillidae > Bombycilla > Bombycilla garrulus. The sequence continues at coordinate 773,989 of VXBU01012608.1, read as the reverse complement.
AGTTTGCGCACTGAAAGAGGCTCGCTCAGCCCCTGGTGGGCGTCGAACGAAACCCCAGCCGCCGCCTCCCCTCCTTCCATCAGCCGTATCGCTGGAGGGGCTGAAGCCGGGCAGGGGAGGCAGGCCGGCGTACGGGTACAGCGGCAGCTGGGAGGAGATATGGTGCTAGGAAGAGGGGCTGCTTACAAATGGCTGGGGCTGTGCCTGCCCTGAAAGGCTGAGCGAGCTCCAGTTCCTGGCTTTGGCAGCGCCCGCTGGTCTGGATGGAAGCGCGCCATTCCTGTTCCCCGAGCGCTGTTCCCTAAAGGGCAAACGAGGCTCGTTCGTGTGTTGGCTCCTTCCCTGCAGAATAGAAGTGCCTTCAGCGAGTGCTGTCCCACTCGCTTTAAGGAAGGAAGCTTTCTGCCACTTGCCTTTGAGTCCTAAACGCTTCGGGGAAGATTCTCAGCCTTGAGTGTCTTACTGAGAGTTTCAGTCAAAACCTCCTGAGCAGGTCTGCAAGAATTCCCGCTCCTTTCTCGCTCCCCTCTTCCCCGCCCCTCAGGTAGTTCTTCTGCGTGTATGAGATCCGGCAGGTCTGCCTGGCTTTTCGCGCAGTGTAGGCCGAAAATGTGCTGTTAGAGATTCATAAAGAACACGTATGCTGACAGCATCGACGGTCGTGAGGAAGAAGCCGTAGGTTGGGAGTGTGAGAGCGGCCGAGGAGGGAGTTTTGGCGTTTACTCCTCCGAGGATGCAGCTCTGACTCACACACCCTCGCTCCCGCCCGCGCTCGTCCCCACAACAGGCCGGGACGGAGCCCCCGCCCCTCCCGCGCGGGCTGCGCCGCCGGGGCTGCGGATCGCCCCCGGCGCCAGCCCCCGCTGCCGCCGCCCCTCCTCCGCTGCCCTACTTCCCTCCTCACGGCCCCCCTGCCCAGCCCCTGCCGCAGTCTGGTGCCGCGACCGCGCCCAGACCCCGGAGCCGTTCAGCGTGTCGCAAAATGGACTCTGAGGGCTCGGCGGGCGCGGGCTGCGCTCCCGGCCCGTAAGCAAAATGGCGGCTGTTTGGCTTCGCCTTGGTAACCCTGCCCCTGTCAGGCGGGGCGGGTGAGCCCCGTGCAGGGGGAGGGAGGGGAGAGCGGACGCCATTTTCCCAGAGAGAGGCAGTGACATAGAAGGGAGCGTAGGAGGCTGGAGGGAGGGAGGCACGGGNCTGCTGTGGGTGCTTTGGGGGAGGGGGGGTGGGAAATGGGAGTGAAATGCGACGGGAATGTCTCATTACCTTCGGTGCGAGTATAACTCCTTCCCACCGTGAAATGTGTTTAATTTCTGTTTAAGTTGCAGCAGCAGCAGCGGGGTTTGTACACAGGTCCCAGGGCAAAGGCTCCTTTTATCTGGTCCCTGTAGGGTTCTGCGCACTGAGCTAGATTTGGGGGGAGGGGGGGTCTCCTCTTTCCCTTTCTTTTTACTAGAGCCTACTGAGGACTGAGTCCTACCTAGGGTAGGGATATCCGCAGTGGGGCTGTTGCATTGTTTTGGTTGGGATAGAGAAGGGGCTCAGCTGAGGGGTCCTGCTGCCTGGTCTGTGACTATTACAGGTGAGTCTTTGGTTATTACCAGCATATTCTGCTGTGGGTGCTTTGGGGGAGGGGGGGTGGGAAATGGGAGTGAAATGCGACGGGAATGTCTCATTACCTTCGGTGCGAGTATAACTCCTTCCCACCGTGAAATGTGTTTAATTTCTGTTTAAGTTGCCTTGAATTTGCTTTTCCTTTTGTGGGCTTTGGTTAAAAAAATGGCAGGCTGTCGCTATATCTTATGAATATGGCGGGTTACTGTAACTGGAGGAGCTGAGGAGAATTTTTTGGCAGTTACGCCAGATTTATGCATTATGCTCGGAAAATGAGCCAACAGGAGCTATTATGTGACAACATAGGCTTCCTTGGGCTGGCGGTTTTCAGAATGGGATTGTGCGTTATTGGGACTGCGTATTGAGTTTTACGAAGCTTGGGGAAGCCTGTTCTTTTCCTCCATCCTGTATATTTTTGCTTTGTGATACTAAAATGGCTCGTTATAGGCCTAATCTCTTTGCCTTCCACACCCCCGCCTCCCTGCCTGCCTCCCTGTTAATATCTCCGCTTCGTGGTGTAACCTGGACAAACGAAGGGCTGTCCCCAGGAGTTTCTGTGCCAATTTAAAAGGGGATCATTCTCCCCACCCCCTTTCTCGAGGCTCTAAGTAGTTAGATTGGTGCACCCCTTTCTTGCTTTAGTTTCTGCAGCCAGTGTTCGTGTTCCCTGGGTGGCATATTTCATTCTCTTCCTGAAGCAGTAAGTGTTGGTGGGCTAGACCGTATTGCTGCAGACACAGGGGAAGAGAAACAAACGGTTCACTGTGTACTACTAAATAGGGTAGAGAAACATAATATAGCCCGATTATAAAGGTCCAGTATTCCCCCCTACTCAGCTATTAGGGAATGTGCGGTGTCTGAAAGCCCTGAGGTCCCTAAAATGCTACATACTACGCGTCGTCAAAAGCAAAAGTTCAGTGCTGCATCTAGATTTAGGAATGTTTTAGTCTGTTTATTTACAGTAGCTTAAACGAATAATAACGAAGCATTTTTGTTACTCTGGGTTCAGATCAGAGGAAAGAAGGAGATATCCATGGCAGTACTTGCAGTGCATGATTAATTGGTTATCATCACTATACTTTTAAAGTTACTTTTAAAAAAATGTGGAGCAAATTTATTAATTTCCCTCTTTTGTCCTTTAGAGATTCTAAAAATGGCGGCCTCAGGCTGATGTTGTGGTAATCTAATCAGCTCGGGTCCTCCACACCCCATGCAGTGCGTTTGTCTGCAGCATATTAGTGTCTTACTATGCTTAAATGAAAAGGCTGTTCCCTTCAAATAACGTACAAAACATCTCTTGACTTTACTGCGATTTAAAAATGCTGTGTTCCAGCTGGTTAATTTTATTGGTTATGTGTGTGAAAGGCAAGTGAACGAGACCACTCTTGTCGGGGAGAAGGGGGGTAGAAAGAGGCAACAGACTCAAGCAGCTCCTTCGAGGGGTGTGTATATGGTGCTGTAAGGTAATATGTATGTCAGTTTAGTGGATTGGAAAAGCTCCTGCGTTTGTGATCGATACTATATTACTGTCCTACTAACGACATCAAATCAGTAATATTTATCAACTCGAGTAGTGGATGACGATCACCAAGACAGTCAGCTAAATTCTTTGTGGAAACACATTTGTGAACGTCATGTTCATCTTCCAGGAAATACCTTCACTGGTTATCAGTGTAGTAGTAATTCCATGTATTCATAGTTTGAGAATACAAAATGAATTTAAGGGAATAATGCACGCGAGATCATAACCTGTTACTTTATTTAAAGACACGGAATTTCTTCTGCCATGTAGTCTTGGCATTACATTTCTTTCTTCAATTTATTTTTGTATACTGCTATACAAATTGTATACATGATAATACACATACAAGTACTGAGAGAAGGTGCTGTTCGTAACCTCTAATTTTTTTCCTAAATGAAATATGAACCTTTTAGTATCACCACTATAAATATGTTTGAGTGGGGGGAAGGGAGGTCACAAGGATTCATTATTTGGTAGCTGGTGTAGTGTACTCTGATGCATACTGTAGAAGCTGCAAATTGAATGTATTAAGTAACAATAACAAAAAATAAATTTTCACCTTTTTTAATGCCTGTTTTTAATCACGTCCTTTAAATTAATGAGATATGAATTCCTATTTCAGTATAGCTTTAGAACCTTCTAGATTTAAGCAATCAGAAATGAGGTATTGAAGTGGCAAAGCTGTCTTCAATCTCTGATGAATTTTAATTCGAATACCATTTAGAAGCACTGATGTGGGATTTAAAGTGTACCTGAAGTTGAACAGTAAGATAGTTAGACTTTCAGGATATCGTTAATACATGCCTTTAGTGTGTTTTGAGGCCAAAGGCTGAGTGATTTTGTTAATTCTCCAGTAATCCATGCTCTCATCATTTTTATTTATATAAATATATTTTTTTTCTTCTAAACCAATTTTGTCTTATTATTTTTATTTAAAAGTACATGAAAAAGACTTTAAAGAGTATACGGGCTTTTATGGAAACTATTTGCCTTTTTCTTTCCTTGCCTTCAGTTGAAAGCTCCTGTTCTTGATGCTGTACAGTCTGCAGCTCTCTGTGNNTCTGTCATGTTCTCAAAGCAGACGTCTGATTCACAATTAGAGGAATATAACTTGGTAGACTCTACAAATTGGGGAAGGGTAATGAAATAACCCAAAAAATACTAATTTTCAAATTTTAGAGCTTATTTTATGCACTAACAAGCTCATGAGAATTTAGAGATCTTCCACAGTTTTCCTGTGTGAGTTTTAATGAGTCAGTTTGCCTTCGTGACTCAGTTTCTCCATTTGTAAAAACAGATCTGTGATTTGTTTTAAGGAGATGAGACTACAAAACAAATTCTACCTTTATTTTTTAACTCCACTGATGTTTTTATTTATATCGTCATAAAGAATAAATATCCCCCATCCCCCAAAACTAATGCAAACTTTTTGAAAGAGGGAAGGCTTGAAATCCAAATTGCTTTCATATTTTTAAGACAGGTTTCTATTCCACAAACACTGTGTTACAAATGCAATAGTATGAATTGGAGTTATGAAACTATTTATGTATCTTGAAGTTTTTCATATTTAAAGGAGAAATTTGCTTAATTGTGACTTAGTCTTTTGGGTGAGCGTTTTTGCTGTCTGGGAAGTTCCAGGGGGGAAGTAATACTGACTCTTCAGACTAAATCTAGGGCAAGTTTCTCTTAGGACTAAGTAACCTCTTCAGGTTACTTTGAGGTAATGCAGCTCCTGATTTCTCTTGGATAGTTTTAGCATACACAACTATTGAAGTTCTATTGGAAAGCAGCAGAAATACAGAAATCAGTGTCACATTGGAGGCTGAAGTGTTTCTCCAGTTCTGATCTTGGTTTGACTAAGGACAGGCTTAATTTTGCATGCATGATAATACTAATTTTAGTAAGGACTATTTGCGGGACTGAGTTAAGGAGTGGTGTATGTAATTGTGGAATCGTGGTATTGTTCTAACTAGATTAATGTAAATGAAGATTTAATGAAAATATTTCGCTGTTGTCACGTCATGCTCTAACAAAAATTAGTGGTAGGGGTATAGATGGGTGAAGATACAAAGTAAAACCCAATTCAGACTTCTGCAGAGATCCTAAAGAAGTGCATCTATGTTATTTGCCTCATGACTCCCATACAAATGAGCACTTGTGAATCTCAAAAGCAGATTTTGGACAGTGGTTTTTCAACAGGTACACTCTTTAAGTGTTTCCACTGTGCAAATAGTTCTGATTTATTGCTGAGAGTGACACTTAAGGCATCTCTGGAGGGAAATAAGTTTCCACTGATGTGGATTAGGGAAAAACCCCTCAATTCCATGCTTCCAAATTCTGGATTATTTAGAATTTTAGTTTTAGTGGTCTTTTGAACTGTGCAAGATGGATATTTCTATCAACTTCAGTGTTCACATTTTCTTGGTAACCAAAGAGTTGTACCCACAAAACGTAATCTCTTTGAGGATCCAAAATTCTGCTCATGACCTTCACATTACAGAAAAAACCTGCTGTAGTTGTGTTCAAAGGAAAACTGCTGTTAACCTTTAAGGCATAACAAACAAGTACTTAAAAGAAACCTTTTCAAGGTTTTGTATACTTGCTAGGAGATATTGAGATTATTTTTATTTCCTCTTGCAAATCTTAATGTACTAAGGAAACAGGCAAGATTTAAGTTGTGTTGGTTGTTAGAAAATTTTAATAAAGTTACCTGTAAACCTTTGAAGACAGCTAGTTTTACTACACAGTATATTTTTTTAACATGCCTGATCTAAGTGGTTTTCTGTTTTATTTTTCTAGATTAGAGTATGGGTAAGAACTATAGTAAATCAGTGTCCATTCAAGTTATGTGTGTCAAAAGTGCACGTGAAGAATATATGATAGTAGCACACAGATTGCATCCTGTGTATGTTTGTTACTTTTGCATGTTGTATTACCAGAGTGCTGCCTCTCTTATCATATGATAGCTCATATGCTGCTTAGATGGAGATCCAGTGCTGTAAAACCTAAGTGAGGCTTTGAAGGGACCAGCAATTCTGCAAATCAGGCACTTGCCAAAATAGTATTGTTCCTAGTTTTAGAGTTTAAAATTAGCACTTGAATAGTACAGATACTAAAATTTTATATTACAGGATAAGGAAAGCTTTTTTATTTTATTTCCATTTGCAGTTGTGTTTTTTTGTGTTTTATACCATCTATATAATTTAGGTAATCATTCACTTTTATATCTTTATCAGAAAAGTAAATCGCCATCAAGTTCAAAGACAAGATGATAAGACTAAATTTTAATAACATGATTGTACTTTATATTGCAACTTAAGAAGGAAGCCATATAATCTGTTGTTGCCCCCCTTATCATATAATGGTGTGAGTTGGAGGGAACCTTCAAAACCACTTTGTTCCAACGCCTGTGTCATGGGCAGGGACACCTTCCACTAGAGCAGGGTGCTCAAAGCCTCATCAAAGTGTGGCCTTGAACTTCCAGGAATGAGACATGCACTGCTTCCCTGGGCAACCTCCTTCTAGTGCCTCAGCACCCTCACTGTAAAGAATTTCTTCCTACCATCTAATCTAAATCTCTCACCTTTGAGTTTAAAACTGTTCCCCCTTGTCCTATTACTATCTACTCATGTAAAAAGTCACTCTTTTTTTGTAAGCTTCCCCTAGGTACTGAAAGGTTTCATTAAGGCATTTGGAGCCTTCTCTTCTCTAGGCTGAGTAACCCCTGTTCTCTCAGCCTTTGTAGGAGAGGCGCTTAGGCCTCTGGATTATCTTTGCGACCTGCTCTAACAGGTCTGCTTCTTTATTTTTGCAGACCCCAGAGCTTGACAAAGAATTGCAGGTGGGATTCGTTGGGAGCTGAGTAGAGGGGCAGAATCACCTGCCTGCTCATGCTTGCCTTTCTGAGCTGAGAGTGCCACTGCTGAGTGGTGTCCTGCTGCTCCTCAGCCGGCACCTGTGAGCCCCTGTCCTCCTCAGGGCTCTTGCTCCACCCAGGCCCAGCCTGTACTTGTGCCTCCCTGACATGGCTGCAGCACCTTGCACTTGCCTCTACTGAGCTTGATGAGGTTCACACTGGCCCACCTCTCAAGAGGGAGCCTGTCAGGGTCCCTGTGGGTGACAGCCCTTCCCTCCAGCAGGTTGGCCACACCACAGAGCTTCCTGTCACTGACAGACTTGCTGGGGGTGTGTTTAATCCATGTCTCCAACAAAGGTTTTAAACAGCCATGGTACCAGTACCAATTTGGGAGGAATGGCACTCATCACTTGTCTCCACTTCGGCATCGAGCTTGACAGCTTGCAACTCATAGAGTGCAACCGTGCAGCCAGTTCCTTGTTCACCAAATGGTCCATCCATCACATTCATATCTCTCTCTGTTTTCAAGATGTTGTGCAGAACAGTTACTTATCAGTCACAGAAACTGATAAAACTAATAGCTTGTATTTGCCACTCACAAATTTCAAGTTCTATACAGAATGACAGATTTGGGCCTTTTACCTTGAGGAGTTCTGAATGTTTAAATTTGTTTGGTGTTCATTAATCTTTAACCCTTCTAAATTGATAGGGCTGAAGATACTTCTTGAGTCGCTGATGCTCTTAGCCTGCCTTGAGTAGATGGAGGGACCTAACTTCTAATTAGAATGGTTACTGAGTTGAAAACTGTATCACAAGAGAGATGATATTCAAGTCTAGATGGTTAATCCTGTTGGTTTAAAGAAAGTTTTCCAATAAGGAATGGTTTTAGTTAGTTCTGCTTAAACTGAAGACTTGAGAATGACAGCAGCTTGTGTATAACTTTTGAGGAAGGTACAGAGTGATTACATGTCTCCTTTGGTTTCCAAACCTGTTGTTCTAGAACTGTGAAAGAAACGTGAATACTGTATATATAATTCTTAAACAATACAGTAGTTATTTTACTGGTTATAAGAGTAAGGTTCCTCCCTCAAATGCCTTACCGAGTAATTCTGCTGAATTTTTTGTTTTTTGTTTGTTTGGGGGTTTTTGTTTGGTTTTTTGTTTGTTTGGGGGTGGTTTTGTTGTTTGGTTGTTTTTTTTGTTTTGTTTTGTTTTTGCTTAGGGATAGGAACATTTGATATGAATCTCTATTATCTTTAATATTATTAAAAGTTCTTATAAATGACTGTGTTGTGGCGTTCTTTTAAATGTTTCTTCTCTGTCTTACTGTCCAGTGATAAATTTTGTGCTGAAAAACAAAAGCCCAACACTGCTTTTTGTTACCTTCTATGTGGCAGTAGTAGTGAAAATTAAAGCTGTTTATTGAGCTTCCATCACTGGGCAGAATTTCTTTGTGCTTATTTAAAGATCAGGTATTTTATATCTCTGTTACTACAAGTGAAAAACGTACTGAAACTTCCATTGAAAACACAAAGCTATAGAGTTAAAATACATTGAATCAAAATTTCTTGACCCAGATAATACAGTTTTGCAAAATAATTTCAATTGAAAATAAATTCGGTTTTGTTTTCTTAAACGTCGGAAGGATCTTTTGATCTTACACTTCTGTATTTTTGTGTGCCCTTGAACGCAAAATAGTCCTTCCATCTGTTCTCTCATTTTTTCTTGCCAGTATCCTCCCCAAGTTTTTGTAAAGAACATTGAAATACTGCCAGATTGTTACCAAAAGATGTAGTCCAGGTTGAACTGTAGTTAAAGTTACAGAATGGAGTTCTTCTAACTGCAAGAAGAATTAAAAAGTTTGTCTTTGAAAGAATGACTTTGTGAGTTGCTTGTGTTTAGATTCTGAGGCATGAGTGTAGCAGTTAAGGTAAATGTCTACAAATTGCTTCCATGAATAAAAGTAGAAGCACTGCTGAGCTATTTAGGTAAATCAAATGCCATGGATAAAAAAGAGGAGCTAGTTTTTGAAATCTACATAAATGAAAACATATCAGAACAAAAATAGGCTTAGCTGAAGTCTGACTTGAAATAGTAAAAAGAGTTTACTTCTTCTGTAGTGGGTAACTAATAATTACAGTAGATTCCCAAGTCTTACTGAGCAGCATAGAAAGATTAATTAGTTTATTTGGTATCATAAAGCCCACAGAATATTTATAATGTTGAATGCAATACCCATATCTTTTTTTAGCCACTTATTTTTTCACCCCAAAATCTGTACTTACTGGGAGGAATATTGTTGACTGAATCATCCTGAAGTATACTGTTCTATTTAATAAGAAATGAATAGACTTAGCCCATACAGTTGTAGATGTGAATTAGAGTGTTCTTACAGAATGTGGACTGTATATACTTGCAGAAAGCCTTTATATTTGTCAAGAATAATAGTGTAAGGTAACAGATTAAATGTTTTCTTTGAGGGTAATTGCTAAGTCACATACAGGCAGTTTATCTAATTTTAATCAATAGCTTTTTATCATTTTGTGCTAGATGGAGAAATACTCATTTGCAGTAAAATAGCTGACGCAAAAAATGACAAAGCCAAGATAATTTTACTGGGAAACTACTTCATTAGTATTCTTAGCCTTTGAATTTTTCTTTAAAGGCATTTTATATTTCTTGGTGACAGACTATAACAGGCTAATGTTAGGTAGCTAATATATACTTCTACAAGCAATAAGCAATATTGCTATGAAAAAATAATTTTACTCCTCTTCATGTGCAGTACTTGTTTTGTATTTTACAGTTCATTTGCTCTCCAGCTCAAATAATTGATGTTTTTTGAATGGCTAGGCCTTTTTTTGTGTGATCTATTTTCACAAGTATAGCAGGTGTTTAGTAAACTTACAGACATCAAGCAATTGGCAGTTAATTTTCAATCCTTGATGTTGAGTTCTGCAAATAGAAAACCTAAAGTCTTTGTGAGCATGGTGTGTGTTAGTATATCTCTGCTTACTGCTGCTTTGATAGATTCCTCTTCAGTAAACTAATTCTTACTCTTTCTGTAACTGCTTTTACCTTTATTTCCCTTCTACCACTCATTCTTTTTCTTTTCCTAGTCCCATATTTTGTCTAACTTCCACTGAGAGAAGAAAAGGAGTGAAGAGAGAGAAGAGGTAAGGTCAAGTCTTCATGTTTTAAGGGACTGGCATAAATATTTGAGGAAGAGACCTTGCTTTTACTCACAGGAATAAGGAACTGTTGGACCAGATAGTAAAAGAAAACAGCTGATGTCTGGTGGAAAGCAGCTTTGGTGTATAGCAGAGGCTTGGCTAAACTGGCAGACTGACTCTTGGTTTCTGCCTGAAAGCATGGCTTGCTTTGTGCAGACTGAAGTCTGGGTAGTGCACGTTATGACCTGTGTACTGATGGAAACTCAAGTTTTTTGTGCCTAAGTATTGGATACCATGAAGGCAGGGGATTTATTTTTCTGGTTTAAATACTAAACTATGACCAGTTCATAAAGTTTGGCTGTCATTCCAAATGTGACTGTGGCCTTTGTTGAATGTAAAATCCTGCATTTGTCTCGGGCTGTTCATAAGCTGAGGAAGAAGTTGTGGATGTCCCACTGCTGGAAGCGTTGAAGCCCTGAAGGGTTGGATGGGGACCTTGAGCAACATGGTAGCAGAGGTGTCCCTGCCTATGGCAGGGATGTTGGAACTGGGTGATCTTTCAGGTCCCTTCCAACCCCATGCCATTCTGTGAGTCTGTGCTAGTAAACAATGCTTATTGGCACTGTTTTAAAAGCAAAGTTGGAGGAGGAGTCTTACTTTGTAGTTGGTTGTAATGGCAGTGTTAAATAAATTGGTCTCATGATTAAGTAGGTCTGTGTCTATGCAGCCAAAAATGTAATGAAATAGAAATTTGCCTGGGCTAGAAATTTAGTAGTCTTGAGCTCTCTGAAGGTTATTGACAATCCAAAAGCAAATGGTGGCAACTATGAGCAGTGTCCTGTGAGAAACAGGGAAAGGACCCATAATGATTTTAGCCATTATCTGTCATGTGTGACTTCAAATCAGCCCTAGCAAGTACCTTTCTGGGTTTTTGTCTGTCTGACAGGGCACATGAGAAGGACTTAGATGAGTACTGACAACGTGTAGGTGACTCTGAACAGCATAGGAGCTTATTGAGGTGCATGTGACTGAGGGTAGAAGCAGTTAATATTGTGATGAGGAAGAAGATACTGCTGAGAGGGATATAAGGAGCATTAAATCAGGGAATGTTTGAGCACACACTACAATACCAGATTTCTTCTAGAACAAAGTTGTTTCTTCTGTATGATTTTCAGGGGTTAGTCATTAGTAGGTATTAATTTGTATATTTCAGTGTGCCTACTATGTCTTATTTTTCCTACTCCCCCTTTTTTTTTGCCTCAGCACAAATTAGAAGTAAACTGCTAACTTACCTGTCAGGTTACCACAGAAAGCAGCAAACAGTAGCAAAGGTCTAAATTTGGACTTGCAGTTGCTTTTTCTTCTAAGCCTGGACAGTTCTTACTGCAACTGCCGTGGTGTAACATCTGCAAGTTGGGTATCTATCCTGATCTCTTAGGAAAATCTGTACGGTTATGGAGCATGTTAGGGGAAATAGGGAAAACATCCTTGTATGTGAGTCATTTATTCATGTATTCTGCTTCTAGGTCTGATTAAAGGCGTTACCTCCTGAGAGACAGTGCCAAATAAATATTAATTACTTTATACATTTTTTATGGTATGTGTATATATGCCACATATTTTTCCATATTTGTGTGTTGATACAAGCATATACATATTTACATGTGCACAGTATAGTTCATTATTTGAAGGATATCTAGAGTGTACCATTAAAATGCCAGTTTTTCTTGCTAATTTAAAAAATAATCTAATTATTGTTAGACTTCTATGCTCAGAGCAGTAGTAGAAAGCAGCAGTTTAGAAAAGTATTCTTTTATTTAATGAAATCTTCTTTAAATCTTCTCCCTTATTCCTTTCCCAATCAAAAAGAAAGTGAAAAAATCAAACCCAGCAAACAGAACCCAACATGCACACACCTCCCAAACCAAATTCCAAAGGGGGGAAAAAACCTGTAGGTAGGAAAGCCAAGTAGTAAAGCTTAGTTTGCTGGCATTGTGACAGTTCAGGACATCAGGTTTCACTCTTGTGTTTGTGGACTCTGACAAACCATTGATAGTTGCATTTTTAGGTAGATTTCTGCTCTATAGTTTGTGGTCAAGCATAGGTGTATAAACTTTCCTGAAGTCCGTCCTTCTAGATTTCTTGTGGTCAAGGGTGGTTCCCATGACCATGGGTTAAAATTATTGGGCTGTAAATCTGAAGGAAAGTATGACAAGAATTGCTTTTGCTCGTGATTGCAAAACGTGTGTACACATATGATGTAATTGGAGGGAGGAGGAGAATGTTTAGATTGCATTCTCAGTAAATGCAACTTATGCATAGAAGATGCATGGTGAGGTAATAAAATACAATAAAACAGAATACTACCTTCTGGTCTTCTATTACCTGAGATGACTTTGTATAAACAAGTAACAATAAGATATGCAGGAGTCAGCAGAGGTCTGAAAGCAGTAATACAATCTTGGAAATCTTTGCGTCTTGCCTGAAAGACGTTATTGATATAGGAAACAATAATTAGTTTTGTAGTGATCCTTTGTAACTTTGGAGCCAAACTGGCTCACAGTAGTGTGAATTTTCTGCTGGGCGCAAATGGAAGTTAAGGGTTTTGGTTTGGGCTTAGTACTGTAGAACACTTCTACAGTCAGGTTGACTTGAAGTTGCAACCGGGTTAGCATTGCATGCTGGTTAAACTGAAATGTCTTTCTTGATTCAAGACTGTCATGCAGATAGATAAGGTGTTTTAACACTGATTTGTTTTTTTATCTGTAAATCTTGTAACTGTACTGCTCTTTCTCCTCTTCCTTGGTCAGTGCTTGAGTGGAACATTGACTGTTTCAGCAATTTCATTTGTTGCTGCAAGTTGATTCCATTGACATTTGTACACATCTCATGAAAATGAGCTTTCGTATATCCTGTGTGTGTTCTGATACTTAATACTGCTGCAGGAAATGGTCATTAATTTCTTGCCTGAATTTAAAGGTGTGAGGGAAGGGATTTACAAGTACTCGTAGTTTAGCGGGAGAGAGCCTCTTCTGTGCTTGTGTTCAGGGAAAATAAGCTTTGCATAAACATGATGTGAACTGTCCATTTCTGGGTAAATTGGGAAATAATGTAACTTTAAAGTTTTTGGGGGGTGTGGGGGGGATGACAATTATTCTTGGCCATTTCAGTTACTCAGTTTACTATATAGGAAAATTATCACTTTCACCTTTTATGTATTTTGTAATACGTATTTCAAGTTACATAATTTTGCTTTTAAGGGAAGATAGTTGTCATATGTAGATAGGTTAGGTTTTGATTTTTCTTCATCTCAAGTTATATGGATTTTGTATATGGAACTTGTGAAAATACAGAGTATAGAGATGGTAATTTGGTTAGTATATAAATATTTCTGTTATGATATTAGTTAAGGACTTAACGGTGAAGTTGTATGCATCAGTATAAAATCTAATTATTTATCTTAAAGTAGCGCTGTTGTGTCTAATGAAATGGGCTAATTAGAATTAGATTTTTCTCCTTAAACCTCTGTGTTTAGGGAAATCCTGGTAATTCGCTTTGCAGAGGCATTCTGTGATGAAATCTCTCACATCTTGAAACATCTAAACCATCTAATAACTATTTTTTTAATCTTGTGATTGTTGATGGGTGATGGCTGATAACTGCAGAAAAAATATCAAAAAACTTTACATGTATATTGAAGTCAGAAAACCAGGAAGAAAATGATTTAGCTTTTTTGTAATACCTAGTGATGTGAGAAACTTGAACTTATCTAGCAATCCATGTACTTAAGTTAGTGTAGTCTTCTGTGTATGTTGGAAAATTCTTATATTTGAGGTAGGATATAATTTAATTATAAGATTAATTCATAATTCCACTTCTGTCCCTTTAAAAATTAGAAAACAAATGTTAAGTTTCAAGTTGCTTTGAATTATGTTCCTAATTTCTATAGTAAATGTATTTTTTTCAATTTTTTGTATGCTTTTTACATTTGTCACATGGCAACAGAATCAGAAAATTAATTAATGGGAAGGGAAAAACAAGGAACAGTGGCACTGTCTAAAAAGCTGTCAGAAATGAAGAATAGCAAAACCATCTTTCATTATTTTTTTGTCTTTGGTTTTTGTAGTATTAGATGTAAAAATAGTTTAAAAAACCCAACAAACTCCTCACCATATTGTAATAAATAATATTACTGTAAGTATTTCAAGTAATAATACTATCTTGATATGTTAATGTCTCTTTAGGATTTTTTTATGTTTAGTACAAATAAATTTTTACAGTTTTTGCCAGCATCTCTTATCACTGATTTTTCTTAAAAGTTTTGTATCTGTGCATCGAGATGGGAGCTTTAGTACCCTTAGACATACAGCATGGGTCTAGAAGGTTTAGAACTACTGATGTAATTTCAAGAGATCACACCCTTACCTTCTGATTCAAGAGCAGAGCTGTCTGTATTTGGGGGTTTTTCTTCCTTTGTGTACCAGTGGAAAAGTTTTTTCTTCTGGAGTGAGAAAAGTAATCTTAGCAGGACATGACAGAAAGGAAACATGTGGTCTTTGTTAGACCACAGAGTAATGCTGTGTTAGTGGAGTACCTCAGGGATAATGTGAGTTATTTTCTGTTCTTTAATGGAGAAATTATATTCTCTGTACAAAGTCACAGAGATTAATATTTTGGAATGTATTCTGCTCTTACACTTCCGTTGTTTGAGTACAATAAATTTTTAAAAATGGGTCCTGGTGTCATAAACAAAGTGGATCATGAGAAGTATGGTGAGGCTTCAGATGCTTTAAACTTGATGTGGCTGTTGAGTCAAAAAGCTCCTGTGTATTCTCTAGAGACAACGAGAAGTGCTATTAAAAGTGTGAACCAGTATGAATGAATGGTGAAATGCGATGGGTGTGAAGAGGTTGATCTAGCACAAGATAAATGTTTTAACCAGATTGAACAGAAACTTGTCTGGGTTTTAAGATGAACATATTATTATTAGGGCAAAATAAAGTTGTTTACTACAACTAGGGATGCTTTTTTCTCACATGATAAAGCTGTAGGATGATTATGAGAAAATTTGGTGAATCTAAGAAATTGCCAAAATTCTTTCAGACTTAGAATGTACTTTCACTGAGTAGAACGTAAAAAATTGGAGGACCTCTGCTGTTGTTAATTAAGGGACAATAGATGAGCCACTTTGCCCAGTAAAGAGCTGATCAATGAACTTTGGACTAGCAGCTTTTATATAGTGGCTTTTAACTCTGTGACCCTGAAATTAACTGGAGAAACCAGTGTGGTCTTCCTGTCTTTCAAATTCATGTACTACTTGAAGAAAGACTTCCTTAAACAGTAAGTTGTGGAAATTAATGTACCTGTGAAAACAGTTTCTTAAGAACCATGGATGACAGTTTGTCAGAGTTCTGAAAGAATAACTACTTGAAATAGATGGATACTTGCAGGAATTGGAAAGTACCAAATCATGATAGCAGATAGTATTTTATGACTCATCTGAAATACCAAGCTTCAAAGGATAAGCAATCTCTTCGTAGATAAAATTCCCCAGTGGTTGTGTTATTTTCTTTCTGAATTTAAAAAAATACTGGCAATATTAGTATATCATGACAATGCTTCTGTTTCTGACATGGCAGAAAATAATTATTTTCTATTATTTCAAATTTGATGTCACTGTAGTTATCATAATTGGATGGCCTATATATAAGGTCACAGTTCTGTTTAATAAGTGGGTGTTGTGTTATTAATTTATCCTAGATCTCCCCCCACTCCCATTACGGGTGTTTGTTGAGGATAGCTACTCATAATTAATGAGCAATGTTTGTTTGAATGAACTTGGCTGTGCAGGTATTGCAAGCCAGTGAGTGCCTTCATTCTTCTGTGCTTAACTATAGACAAAGGAAAAGTTTTAGGGGATTTTGTGTGTGTGATGAAAGTGGTAAAGACCAGTGAGTTAGTGTTGCAATCACGGTCCACTTCCTTTTAGATAAAACATCTGTTTAATGCTCTTCAGGCAAAAAAAAATTAATTCCTCAGGTTTCTGATTTTTATTCAGTGTAGATCAGACTTTTAGTATTTGTGACTGAGTTATGACAGAGCTGTGTTTGAGTAGCTTGCCATAGGGTAGGAAGTTTGTTTTGGCTGTGTCCCCTCCACACCTTTTTGTTGCAGTTGTGTTTTTTTTGTTGTTTTGTTTGGCTTTGGGTTTTTGTTGTTGTTTTTGTTGTGTTTTTTAGCAAGAGTGGTGATATATTTGCTTTGTCAGAGATTGTCATTAATTGGGACATGCATTAGCCATTGATTTTCAGTCTGTACATAGCTCTAAAAATGTATGTACCGCTCTTCTTTTTTCTGCATTACAATTTAAAAAAGGCCCCAGATATCACTTGATTATCAGATTTGGTAAGCAAGTCTCTTCTTTTTGTGTTGACAGGGGAGGTCACTTGAATATATGATGATTGGTAAGCTCAGTTGTTTTATGTAAGTTTGGAGATGTCACAGCCCGTGAGGCAGCTGTCTAAGCATGTTCTTCACTTCATCAGTCTCCAGGGCATTTTTGCCTGTGTTATTTTACAGCTGATGCTCTGCCTGGTCAGAAGTGTTCAAACAATGTTTTTAAGAAAAACCACGCCACCAACAAAATGAAGAAACATCTTTCTAAGTGAGGATCTTGACCCCAGGCAGTGCTGTCCAATATGTCTTTTAGATCTACATTGAACCACTAAAGCTGGTTGTTAAGAGTTACCTAATAACAGGCATAAAGTAAAAACTCCATTCTGCTAATGATTTGGTATCAGAGGTCACACTGCAGGGGATAATGGAGCAGCCCTTAACCCTGGGCTAGCTGATTTACCTGGATTTAAAAAATTCATGATTTCTTTTCAGTTATTGGGTAAATTTTTTACTTTTCCAGAAGATGGGGACTAAATGGTGAGTTGATATTTCTTCTAACTTGCAGGTGCAGCCATTCAGGGCTCTGCCCTATGAGTAGAGTTAGACATATGGTGGGAAAATGAGTGCTCACTTAAACTGTCAGAGGGGCTTACAGTGTTTCCAAGCTTCTACTGGAAATACTCTATACCTCCTTCTGATTTAACATATTTTTCTTGATACTTATTCTGAAAATATGTTTTTTCTTAGTTTTTTTTGCATACCTGCTGATATGGCTTGTTACTTGTGGTATTTAGTAAGAAAAATCTCAGTGCTAAATGAGGAAAGCAAAATATTCCAATGGCTACTTGGCCCAGTATCTTTCTAGTTCATTGTACTTGGTGTCTCACATAATAGGACCAAAACACACTTTTTGCTGGCTGGAAGGAGACTGAACTATCTGTAGGTTTAGGCACTTCAAACATTTTGGCATGTTCTTAGTTGCCGGTCTTCACTAGTGTTATAAAATCTAGGAAGTTAAATGAAGACTTGCTGCCATCTCATACTTTAGAGATGTTTTGTACGTGCCACTCTGTCATCCTGAAGGTGCTGACCTATTCAATAAAAGAAGACAATTCAGATTTAATTTGCGGTGTTTGTCTGAGGACCGTTTTTCACCAGAGGCTTGTGCTTTTTTGTCAGCCTAGTGTTTGGCAAGGATAACGTGTTACAATGAAGTTCAACCAGGAAGAATGCTGGATTCTACACCTGGAATGGGGCAACCCTGATATATGGACAGACTGGGGAATGAGAGGCTGGAAAGCAGCACCACAGCAAGGGACCTGGGGGTCCTGCTTGATGGCAAGTTGAACATGAGCCAGCAGTGCCCTGGCATCCAGGAGGGCCACCCGTGTCCTGGGGGCATCAGGGCCAGCATCACAGCTGGGCAGGGGAGGGGATTGTCCTGCTCTGCTCTGCAATGGGGCTGCCTCACCTCGAGTGCTGGGGGTAGTTCTGGGCACTGCAATATAAAAACCATTAAACTACTGGAGAGTATCCAAAAGAGGGTGACAAAGATGATGAAGGGCCTCAAGGAGAAGCTGTATGAGGAGTGGCTGAGGGCATTTGGTCTGTTCAGCTTGGAGGAGACAGAGGGGGGGACCTTACTGCAGTTACAGCTTCCTCATGAAGGGAAGAGGAGGGACAGACTCCGTTCTCTTCTCTCTGGTGACCAGTGACAGGACCTGAGGGAAGGGCCTGAAGTTGTGTTGGCCGAGGTTGGGGTTCAATATTCGGAAAAGGTTCCTCACCCTGAGGATGGTTGGGCACTGGAACAGGCTCCCCAGGGCAGTGGTCACAGCACCACTCTGACAGGGTCCTATAAGTGCTTGGACAATTCTCTTGGGCAAATGGTGTGACTCTTGGGAGTGGTGCCATGCAGGGCTGGGAGCTGGTCTTGATGATCCTGGTGGGTTCCTTCAGCTCGGCACATTCTGTGAAAATACATTGATCTCAGAATTGTGCTCATGCGGACATCAGCTAAGATAAAATACTCTGTAGTGTGAGTGGAATATCTATTAGGTACAGTATGTGCTTCATTTCAAAGTGGTCTGTGGTCTTGCAACTTCAGCATTTTGGAAAGAGTTTGCAGTTATTGGTTATGTAAGTACTGAAGATACTGGGCTATTTTACTTAAATTACTAGTCACATGTGTAAAACCTGGTCTGAATTAATGTATGAAAGTGCATTATTTTACTGATCTGTGAATAGCTGAGCTCTTTACATTTCTCTTGTACTTGGTTGGGTGTTCTGCCCTATGCAGTAAGGGAAGTGGGGGACTGGTGGTAACTGGCATACTGATACAGATCCTGTATTCACTTGTGCAAGTCAAGCAGATTGTAGTTTGCTCTACAGTTAAAAACTGATTAAAAACTACTGATTATTTCTATTTTACTCCTTTAAAAAAGTCACTTCCAAAGGTGGCACTGAACAGGCATGGTATCTTTCAATGGTGATTTATTAAAATGGAAAATGTTTCCTATCATTATAGTGTATAAATGGAATGGTTTTGGTTTTTTTAAAAATAGTAAATGGTAGTTAAGACATTAGGTTTTTTTTTAAGTGCAAAACAAAAGTGAGCAGTGCTGCCTAAGACCCACTTGCAAATTCTCTGTTTCTGTTGAAAGGTACAGCAGCTAAGCTTTGACAACACAGGGCAGTAAGCAAATGAATTTCATCTTTATTAAATCTGCCGTAAAGTGGGTTTCTGGCACTTCCCCGATTGTACTGGGGTTTTTAATCATAAATTAGAATGATTGTCCATTTGTAATATTTTCAAGTTCAAGATCATCCCACTCTTTAAAGAAGTTTATTTGCAGTTAACTTTTAGAGAAGATTCAATGTTTTCCCTTCCTTTTGCTTATGTGAAATAAAACTAATGAATAATTGTAAGAGATACAAGTGTAAATTTTTTTCATTAAAATAAATACGTTATGTAAAATTGCCTGAGTTTAAAATTAATTGATTGAATTTTCTGCATGTTTTGTTTTGTTTTTGACAGGGTTTGTGGATGCACTTAGATGTTTGCAATGAGCACTGTGGCTGGCATGCCCCAGTGTTTTGGATACCAATGCATAGGACTCCGTAGTAATCGAATTTATCAGAAACGAACGTCATGAGCATAGTGATCCCATTGGGGGTTGACACAGCAGATACTTCTTATTTGGAAATGGCTGCAGGCTCAGAGTAAGTATGTGAACATAATCTGTAAGTTTTCTTACTTATTTTTTAATTACTTTTATTTTTTCCTTTGTGACTTTTAAAATACAGTTAGAGAAGCTAAAAGTTTTCTTAGTTTTGTTGAATCTTTATTTACTTCATAACTTTATTCTTATGTCAGTTTCTTCCACTTAAAGGGGAGCAAAGGAGAGAAGCTAAATGTTTCTACAAATGCATATTTTTCTTGCTTATCAGACTGAGAAATAAAGATGCTGCTTGGTTTACTCCTCTTACTTCAAGTATTTTGCCAATTCTGTTTCCTTTTTAACTACATGTAATTTTTTCTTTTTATTTTGCACATTAGAAAGATAAATTAATTTGGTGCATTAAACTGCAAGAAAGTAGTAGTAATCAAGACAAGGGTGCATTTCTTAATGAAAATTGAAGGCCTAGCTTAAATGGCTAATACTGAGTCTTCAGAAAGGTATTTCTAATTGTAAAGCTGGTAGAAAATAATTCATTTAATAACTGTGTATAAAGGGTTACAAAGAGCCAATGAAATCATGCATTCAGTAAGCTCTGGCTTTGCACAAAATATTGTAGCATAGTGAGTTTCTGGGTTTTGGGGACTGGGGAGGGTGGCTTGTGGGTTTTTTGTTAAATTTGGGAGTGGGGAGGGTGTTGTTATGCACGCGTGGCTTTTTGTGTTGTGGTTCTTTCATATTTTTTTCCCCCCTAGTCTTCTGTAGAGTATTGATGGGCTAAGGTTTAGGTATTGTTATCTCTGACCGGATACATTTCTTGTTGAACAAACCTTTCCATATGTGTAGCATCAACATGATTGTTAAATGTTTAAGAAGCAAGTGGTTTTACTTCCAAATTTTGAAGGAAAGTTTGAGCAGAACTCTGAAACAGCTTTTTAAACGGATGTTTCTCCACTGTGCTTTCAGTTATATATGAAGCTATTCTAGGTTTGTGCTGTTTATTTGAAGAGAACCAAGAATTTGCATTTCAAATTTTTTTGTTACATTAGATTTTTAAAGTTGTTTTATCTTTTCATATTATAAACACTATTTACCTTGGTGCAGAAATTTTTTTTAACTTTAGTGAACTGTTCATATTTCTTTTCATTATCTTTTTCCTGTGCTTTTCTTTTATGTTTAGAAAGGGTCATGATTCCTGAAGTTGCTGACATTCCTTGCAGACACAGCATGTCATGCTGAAATTAAAATAAATAAATTTAGTTATCAGTATAAACAAGATAGAGTTCACAGTGTTATTTGCTTGATACTGTGGCAGAGTGACCCAGTTAGGAGCTGCTTTTCTTCAGATGTTAAATGTCTGTTAGGAGTTAGGTTAATTCTTGTCATCTCTGCCGCACTCACACTGAAATGTGTGTAGTTGCATGATTGGCGTGCGCTGATTCAAAAGCCATGTCAGTGTCACAACACGTGTGACACAAAGGTGTGTCCCTAACCTACCAGCTTACATAGTTGTAAACCTTTTCTACCACCATCTGAGTGGTTTACCTTTTGTTCTTGTACATTTTCTTCCAGAGGAGTAGCATGCTGGATATAGGATGTATTAATTACAGTTACAGATGGTTTTTGAGCAAGTTCTGGGGTTTTCCCAAGAGGGAGGAGCTAGAATTTTTCCGCTGTGACTGGCAGGTCTGATATTGCTTCATCAGTTGGTGAAGCATGGGCAGACACAAGAATGGGGGAGTGGCAAACTTGATTATGCAGGAGAAGCAGCTTAGGAAAAAGCTCTTTGTGTAGTACAGTCTCTCAGTGCTGAAAGGTTTTTCCTTATGCTTCCAACCAAGGCAGAAGCCTATTAAAAAAGGGGATAGTTTATATTACTAAGAGTTCCACATATTGTTTTAATAATTGTAGCAACTAGCCATGTGTAGAATAGCCTAGTAAGAGGTTTAAGGGTCTTATTAATTGGATGAAATAGTTTGTTTCTTATGTTCCATGTACTTAAGTGGGGTCCCCAGATAGATCTTTGTGTCAGAACACACATCCTTCACCTTTACTTGTAGATCTTACTAAAAATAAGGATATGTGACTCCTTAGTGGTTAAGGTCCTTGTAGTAGTAAGCAGAACAAGCCATTTCTGGAGGTTCAAATTGAACTTCCTGGCTTCAGAAAGTGCTTGTGTAGCTTAGAGCACATTAGGAAATGCCATTGATGGTACTGCTTTTCTGGTTTTAGTAATAAACATGTTTTTTAGAGAGAAGGCCTGTATAATAAACTTAACAATCACAGTGTTCAGAACACTGTATTGAGTTCAGTATACAGGAGAAAAAGAACACTGGTGTAGTCTTAAATACAGATAATAGCGGGCCAGCTTGTAGGGCCTGCTACAAGGTGCTTAGGTAGCAGAACCCACTCCCTGCTAGAGAAGCAGTCTTTGGTTCTTGTTGTCTCAGTATTGAAGCCTGTCAAATGTCTAGATGAAGTATCTTGAAATAGAAAATGTTGTTTCTCATGCAAAATACATTGTATTCCTTTATCTGAGATGACCTTCAGCTAGATAATCTTCAGATGCGCTGGTACAAACAGGAAAGAAACCTGAACTCCTTGAAAATTAGACATATCAGACTGGATTGTGGAAGACTGATATTGCTGAGGTCGCTTTTGGAGTTCTGATACATTTTCAGGAAGTACTCTCAACTAGGTTTTCACAGCCTAAAGCTTGTATACCCCATCTGTCTTTGAGCATTTTATTTTAGTGAGATTTTGTTTACCATTTGAATATCTACATATTTATGGAAGTGGTTGATGGCCCCAAATTCTGACTGATTGTATTTCGGGTATTAGTCAGAAATAGTGTGCTTTTTTTATTTTTCTTTTCTTTTAACTTTTTAAAAATTTTTTTCTATTTCTTTTCCTTTTTTGTGAGAAACAGAAACAAAACAATGTTTAAAAGGAATGGGGTGGGGGAGATCACAGAGACAAATTGACTTTCTTTGCATCATTGCTGGTTGATTTCCTTAATATAAATTAACTAAACTATAAATGTGTAGGGACTGAGGTTTGGTAAACCTCGCCTTGCTTTTAGTTTCTCGCTAATGCCATCTGCTGGCAACATGCAGAATATTTTCTTCTCATTTTAGATACGAACGGTAGGAAATGACCCAGAATGTGTAGTTGTTTCACTTGCTAAATGAAAATTCTCTCAAGCCCTTTTTTTTTTTCAATATGAGCATCTTTTTTTTCTTAATTGATTGATAAAATATTATATTTCTGTTTTCAAGATACAGCAATGTCTGAAATCACTGCAGCCCAAGAGCATGTGGAAAGCTTTTGTGCAGAGCTTTTTGTTTTGTTCTCTGTGAATGTTTTGCACAGTTTTGAATTGCTGACCACAACACTTTAACAAGTATATGTTATTTTAGCAAAATACCATGGTCGGTTTATCACAGTAATGTTTGTTTATTTATGAAATAATATTAACATTTTGATCAAGCTTCATATATACTGTGTTGTAGTACAAACATTGCCATTTTCATGAAAACTAGAAACACAACAAATATCTTCCTTAGTTGCACAGTAAGACTGCATTTGTTTGAGGTGAAGCTGAAAAATGTGGTATGATTGGAAGGCTTGACAGGCTTAGTACCTCAGTCTCTGACAGAACTGGCTGATGTCCAAAAATACAAACAACGAAAGTCTTGCAGTGTTCTCACAGATCTGAATGCTTACGCTTTTTCCTCCTGAAAACTTGCTTTTCAGGATGGCTGCAAGAATGCCAGTGGTGAGATGAGGAGGAGGTATTTGTCTGTAATACAGTAGTTAGTGCTTTGCTGCTTGGGCCCTGGTACTTGAGCCCAAAAGAAAGATTTTTAAATTAGGCAATATCTCATGCTTTAATCATCTGTACAATTAAATACTATGCCAAGAGGCATTTTTTCTCAAAGCTGTGCAATTCTGAGATGCCTATTTCAAAAGAAGGGCTTGACCTTTGAACAGACAGGAGTACAGAGGGCGTATTTTCTGTGCAAGATCATGCACATGGCTGGCAAAACCAGGAGAAATAAGGAATTCAGTAACCTGTCTGTCAGAGTTCTTGTCTGTGACTCTTGGAAAAATGGTGCTCATTCTGTACTGCTTTATGGGGTCTGTATCACTTTCCAGTTGACTGTAAATGAAACCTGTGATGGTTAATTTCTAGCTTCAGTGAATGCTCTTGGAGCTCCTTCCCATAGTTCTTGGTTTCTTCCCCAGCCCAGTGCAGTGAGTAAATGGAACAGTAACAGTTACATTCAGAGCTCTAGTAAGCATCTGTTATAATTGAAAATAGTGTCTGTGCCTGGATAAGCATTTGAAAGAAGTTTTACTGAAAGCTGATAGTGCTTCAGATATTTTAATAGTTGCCTTTCTGTATCATCTGATTTTTCTCCCACCGTTTTTTTGGTCTTCCTTGTTCAGGTAAAGATGTGCTTTTTTTCTTAGTGACATTGTTTTCTGTATCTGCTTTATGAGTGTTAAAGCAGTTGGCAATAAATGAATGCTTTTAGAAGCTTTACAGTTCTGCTTCCCACCACTGTTATGCCTATAAATATTAAATTCTGTTCTCTTAAGTGGTTTATAAATTGCTAGAGTAATAAGAAATCGATGTAGGGTGTTTGGTGTATTGTCTTACCTCATATCTTGAAAGAGACCTGGACTATCTTTTTGATTTTTGTAGTCAGTTGATGAAAAACACAACTCTCTTTTTAGGACACTTTCATTCTGGTATCATTCACTGAATATTCCCATGTTTGAGTAGCTGGTATTTAGGTTATAGTAATACTTATTTTTAATGAAGGAAACTCTACTAAATTAATCCTGGATGGATTGTACCAGAATCTCTTCCTGCCTGTCCTTTGTTAGTAAGCCTTCCAGCTCTGAAAACAGAGTATTTTTCAGCAAGACATAGGTTGAGCATTGACTGCTGAGTGGATAAGAGTACCCATGCTGATGCTTGTCAGTAGCAGAATAGCAGCAGACTATTCTTACTAGTGGTCAAGACCTGCTTGTTACTGGACAAGCCGATTTCTGCCCTTGTCATGATGGATGCATAGCTAATGCCTTATTCCCTGGCATTTCAGTTGGCTAGGTCATCAGAAGGATTTCTGGAGCACAGTAAAAACATGTGTGATTACTGCACAAATGTGTTGGTAAATAGGTAAAAGCAAATCAGTTGGAGAGGCACAGATTTTTCATCTTTTGTCTTTATTTTAGTCATGAGCTAAAGTTCTAAGCTGCTTCTAGAAGCTAATTCTAACAAACTCCAAATAAAATTGTATTTTCAAGTTGTGAAGGCGTGTAAGAGAGTAAATGAGGATTTTCTGGCTTTATGAGGTAACGAAGAGCAAGTCCTGTCAGGTTTGGTTTGTCTCATGCTAGTCAGAAGTTGTATTTTTAATGTTAGTGCTTCACATTATTTGTGTGCTCACGTGTTTGTTCACTCTCTCAAAAAAAGGCAGCTGATGACTGTTGGAGACAGTAACCTTTTAAAAAATACTTTTTTTTCTTTTGACTCTAGAAACTAAAGCTCTCCTCCAGAAGTGTTTTTAACTAGTTTCTTCTTAAACACTTTTGTCATGTAGTAACCTCACATGGGAAAAAGCTCATAAGAAGAAATGGGCCACCAAACCCATTAGTAGGACACTTTCAAAGACATGTGAAAATACTGCATTTTGTTCAGGAAGTTAATAATTAATTATATCTCTTCCAAAAATTAACAAATGTAAATTGCTGGAGTCCTTTTAAATCAAACTAGTATTGCTTTATGGCATAGCACAAAAGCCTCTATTAAGTATCTTGAGGTGTAAGAAAAAGTCCCATCAATATCTATTTTAATTTAAGATTCAGAAATACCAAGTTTATTTTAAAAATCAGCTCAAGGAATTAGTAAGATATATGATAGAAAGTAGAATTTACACATAGTAAAAATGAAATTAGAAAGTTGAACCAGATCTGATTTGTAATGTGAATCAAGTCCACTTCAGTTTTAAATGTTGATATTTTGTGGTGCCTTTCTTTTGTTTAAAAAAAAAAAAAGATATTTTAGGTAACCTGGATTCATTTGTCTTAGTGTGATTAAGTCTTACAGTGAAACAAAAAACCTTTAAGTTATCTCAGTCATGCACACATGAACAACTGCTTGAGAAAGGTAGTTGTAGTTTTTTTGTGCTCAAATAGATCTTCCTATTCTAGTATTCCTTTATCTTTCTTGTTTTGTATTGTGGTTTAATGGATATAAACCATAGTTTGAATATTGAAGAAGGCCCTGCCTTTAATACAAACCCTTGTATTGCAAATAGTTATCACCTTTTTCGTTCTATTTGAAGATAACTCGATAGAAAATGCCGTGTTTAGATGACTTGCCTAGTTAGGCGTCTGCTTGCCGAGCAGCGAGCGCGGGTGGCGCCCGCCGCTGCCGCTGGGTGTCGCTGCCGGGCTCCGTGGTTGTGCGGCTCTCGGCGCGCAGCCTCAGCCCGCGGGCAGAGCTCCTGGCAGCTGCTGCTACCGCTCACTCAGGGGCTGCTGGGGGCTTGCAGCTTTGTTCCTTTAAACGGAAACAGCGGGGAGTTAATTCGAAGTTGTGCAGCAAGTGCCTCCAGTTTGTTAATGTAAATTACATAGTAATTGCATTTGTTCTTCATCTGTCTTTTGTCTTGCAGACCAGAATCTGTAGAAGCTAGCCCTGTGGTAGTTGAAAAATCGAACAGTTATCCACACCAGTTGTATAGCAGCGGCTCACATTCACACAGTTACATTGGTTTGCCCTATGCAGTAAGTTTTGCGTTAAGTATTCTGTACAAAATATATTATGTAAAAATCTGCTGGTTTTATCTGGAAAAACTGATTCATGCTTATATTTCTGTATCTTATTGGGAGTTGGGTAAAAGTGGTCTATCAGAAGCAGAACATAGTGCACTTAAATGTACGACATTGTTGAGAAGTTAGAAAATAAGATTGAATTGGGCTATAACTAAAATTTTAACCTTTTACTACGAAAATAAGAAGCCTGAAGTTCTTTGCCGAGTGAATTCTTACATTTTGGCTTGAATAAACATGGGTGTGCGAGCATTTACAATAAATTACCTTTTAACAAAATTCTAGGACCATAACTATGGTGCTCGGCCTCCTCCAACGCCTCCAGCTTCTCCTCCTCCATCAGTGCTTATAAGCAAGAATGAAGTAGGCATATTTACCACTCCCAACTTTGACGAAACCTCCAGTGCTACTACCATCAGTACGTCAGAGGATGGAAGCTATGGAACGGATATTACCAGATGCATTTGTGGCTTTACACATGATGATGGATATATGATCTGTTGTGACAAATGCAGGTAATGCATATTAAAATAACTTCAAAAGTAAAAATTACTGCAAACTTAAGGCTGCACTGAAAGTAAATGTAACTGAATGGTGTTATAACTACATTGAGTCACAAGAAATTTCCTTCCATCAGAAAAGGTCTTGAAGGTTGTGTAGTTTTTAGTAGTCAACATGGTCAAGGCCAGTGAGTATTTTCTAATTTAATTCAGTAGTTAGTCTTGCCTGCTCAGTAGTTTGGTCATACCTTTGCTTATGCATTGCTGCTTAATAAGGACATACCTTTTTCCCCTCTAAAAAGGCTGTCTCTGGTACTCTGTTCCAAGTTATTTGTTAGTATGGTAAAATGAAGACCTAGGCATGACTTCATCTGCATGTACTGAGTAGTAAAGCATCTTGGTGAATTATGTATATGTGAATGAAAAAAACCTGAAGAATACAAAATTAAGAGAAACTTCTGTCTTGTTCTCAATTGTGATAATTTACCATTTTATTTCTGATGTTAGAGAAAATTTTCCAAGAGAGAAAATGAGTCAGGTAGCAGAGTGGTGGCAAAGACAGCAATTGAGATGCAGTTTTAGGCAGTATTGAATCTGAGTAAAGATGGCAATGAAAAAAAAACACAAAAGAACTACTTACTTTCTCTGTGTATTGTGCACACAGTTTTTAAAATTGTACTTTAAAGCTGGGGTTTTGTTTTGGTGTTTTTGTAGTGTCTGGCAGCACATTGACTGCATGGGGATTGACAGACAGCATATTCCTGACATATATCTGTGTGAACGTTGCCAACCCAGGTAAGTGGTGGTGTTGATTTTGAGCTCTAAAATGGAATGGAGCAATGTAGCACTGATGTTTTCTTAAGTATCTGAACATTCAGTTACTTTACTGTTTGTTATGTAATAGTCAGTAGGAAATGCTAGAGGTCTGTTTTAATGCTTAAATGCGCTGATTTATTTTCTAATTTCAGGAGTTTAGATAAAGAAAGAGCAGTGCTGTTGCAACGAAGGAAAAGGGAAAATATGTCAGGTGAGTGAAATTTAAAGCTCTTTTCTTAGTAAAGGTCATAAAATAAGTATAAATTGCATATACAGACTTGAGAGTGCATACATGGTTCCCACAGTTTTGAGAGCCTTCAGCATATAAGGTTCAGTAAATCAATGCCTTTTACTTGACTGTATTGTTATCAAGATAACATCATACCAGAATTGTTATGGTTTGATATGTTTTATCAGTGATTTTTCAGTACTGTGTGTTTTTTATAGCAATGCAGAATAATTCAATTTGTTGAACAGTGTTCAGGTTTCTTAATAAGCAATGTTGATTTTATAATAACTATGACTCCTTTTACTAAGGTGCTGAAAATAAGGTAGAAAAGCTTGAAGTTTTTTTCTTATGGGATGAGAGAAGGTTTCTAAGTCTTCTTTCATTCTGGAAAAAAGTTTCAGGAAGAAAAGCTAATTCTTACGTGTTGGGTGTAGGTTGTGTGTTGTGGGTTTGTTTAGACAATGGGAAAAGTTGCTAAGCCCAGTTAATAAGATGTAGGTAATAACGATGTTGTGAGGGTTTCTTGTCTTTGATAACCACAATGGTGTGTAGTGCAAGTATCTGTTTCAGTCTCTGTATTTTATGCAAGTAATTCTTGTACCTGTTCACAGGATTTCAAAACTCATCTGGCCTAACTTGTCAGGAGTTCTGTCTGGCCATTACCAGAGTGTGTTGTAGAATTATTGGTTGACAGCTGGTATTTTCAAGCTCTGTTGTAAATGTAATAACTTGGGAGGAGATCATCCTCCTAAATGTAAGATGTTTTACTTCCAGATTGTGTCTCGGAAGTAGAGGAGCGTATATGTGTATTTGAAGAATTGTTTTAAAAATACCAATACTATGGTCCTTCTTCCCCCTTCATATGGCTTCAGAAAGTTGGGGAGGGGGGTTGTGGTACAACTGTGCATCTTGGTGCAGTTGACACTTGGTGTTGTCTGGTACTAAGCTGCCTAAAGTCTCTTAAAGGCATTAATGACCTACTTACAGAACCACAAACATTTTTCGTTTTGTCTGTTTTCATTTTAATAAAACCAAGCCTATTTTATAAAGTTTTGCTTGACCTATTAGGTCAACCAAATTTAAATCCTAAAAATTTTTAGAATTTAAAATTATTTTTGCTAATTCTATTAAAATAGTAGAACAAGTAGATTTATACCTCAATTGGAGTTAATAAGTTCACTGAATGACCTGATAATCCTGAGAGGTTGAACTTGAATTCTCATAACAAATAGAAGTTGATGATCTGAGCTATTGAAATAATCCCTTGGGATTTTTACTGTAAATTTAAGGGAAGAGAGATTAAGTTAAAAGTAACATTCCATTTCTTTTAACTTAATTATTAGTGATTTACAGATGTTTGATAAAAGATAAGACTGCATAATTTGGATGCTCTTTGATGAATAAGTCTATATATGAAGGGCTTTTCACTTAGGTATGATCATTCTTTTAGAGTATAATGTTTTTGTTGTAAGGATTTCCAAAGAGTTGTTGGCTTAGCTGTGTTTCATCCAAAGGTAAACAGTGGGGGAAAAAGTAGTTGATCATTTGGTTTGCTTCAAGAAAAACACTTGCAATTGAACATTTCATATGATAGAAAATTGTGTGTGTTATTATGTGTAACCACATCACCTCTTTTTTTCTGGCAACATTTTTAGCCCATTGTTCTAGGACCTGTGGTTGTATGAGATGTTGTTGATTTTGTTTTTCTGGTATAAAAGTCCAGTTCTAGTGCAGCTTATGGTGCAGTGTATTACCAACTATGGTTCAGTGAAGTGAGCACTTTTGTTACGCCTGTACTCAGTTGTATACTGGATATTTTTGGTATGTTTGGTGAGTTTGATTTGGGTTTTTGTTTTTGTTTTTTTTTGGGGGGGTTAGATGTTACAATATTTAGATGTGTAACTTACACAAGGATATTGCTTTAAGCTGTTAGGTCTTGAAATTGGTGCTGTCGAGATCAGTTGGTGCTTAAAGGAAAAGTGAACCTGGGCCCCTAACTTGTGAAATTTGGAGAGTTCGTATCTTGTTTCTGACATGCAAACTGAAGATCTCCCCTTAGTGTGCTTTACCAAGGCTCTTCAAAGTGAAAGCAGGTTATGTAGGTTAGGAAGGAGTGTCTCAAAACAACTCCATGTAATTATATGTTCAGTTGAGGTAATTATTCTTTACAGTAAGTTAGAGCATAGTGTAGACAACAATACTGAAATGTTGCTTCCCTGAGGAATACAGCATTTTGTGGGGTTTGGGGCAAGGGGGAGAGGTGTGTGGCTGGGATGTCATGATTCTGTGGGCACTAGTGTATGGACTACAGACACTGACAGTTTGAAGTCTCTGTTCTGGGGTTTCTGTTTCTCAGGCATTGGTTATTTGCTGTTTGGTTTTCTTTGATTAAACATTCTTTCTTTCTGTGTGCTTTTTATGCTTGTTTAGAAAATACTCTCAGCAGAGGTGTTAGCGACGTGAGAAAATATCATCAATTTCTAATTGTTGAAGTATAAGTATGTGCCTGATAAGGTGTTCACAAGAATAACCAAGATAGTAAAATGGGATTGTTTGCTATGCAGGGAAGAAGCCTGTTAAGGAATGTTGTGAGCAGGAAAAATCCAGAGTAACCAGTAACTTTATTTAGTAAAGAAGGTTTTGAGAATTAGGACTGCTGAGTGCACTGATTAAAGCAACATCCTTCTGAGATCAGAAGGAATGTTTTCTCTGCTCTCATATTAAGTGTGTGTAAAGCCTGCTTTTGTGCCGTGTGAGAAAGTTTTGGTTAGTGTGAAGTGTATTTACTGAATGCAGAATATTTGGAAAAGCTGTTAAAAATCTGAGAAGCCTGTACTGAGCACGTGCAAACAGCAGTTTCTTATCTGTGTGCATCATCTCTCTTCAATCCTCCCCATCCTTCACAGCCTTTCATCTTGACAGAACTAGGGTAATCCTATTTCAGGTCAGGGTATGTGTTTGTCTGATATAAATGCTGATGTATGCTAAATTTCAGGCTTTGGCCTTCAGGTCTGTAAGAGCACAGCATAAAGAAAAAGTATCTGTCAGTTTGTGTCTGATCCTCTCTTTTCTCTTCCTGAGTAGCAGAATGTTACTGTTAGGGGATTTTGAGTACAAAAGGCTTTTGGCTAAACTGTCATATTAACCCTGAAAAAGGCACTTGACAGTGCAAA
Source organism: Bombycilla garrulus (assembly GCA_013400315.1). Lineage (NCBI taxonomy): Eukaryota > Metazoa > Chordata > Aves > Passeriformes > Bombycillidae > Bombycilla > Bombycilla garrulus. The sequence continues at coordinate 742,685 of VXBU01012608.1, read as the reverse complement.
TTGCAGCTGAAATAGTTGATTATGGTTTACATGTGATTAATTAATAGAGCTTCACAAGAAATGCTGGTCAGTCATTAGTTTTAACCCCTTCTGGAATAGTCATCTGAGAAAATCCAAATGTCATATTAAAAATATAAGCTATATATAAGAAAATGAGTTAAGAGAGTTTTTTTTATCGTTTTTGTTCTGATTCTAATTTTATGTAAAATGGAATATGGTCATTAATTCCATTCAGAGTATGGAATTTTATCTGGTAGCTTTTTCTCACCTTGCCTTATAAACCTCTCCTAATTACCAGTTTCTCGTTGGTCCTTCATTTTCATGCTGTTGCAATGCAACCTTGCTGAATTTTGCATATGAGTGCTTGGAGCATTTGTCAGTATGAATTTTTGTGTTTTGAAAGCAGATGCAGAGTAACTCTGAGTGTTCTTTCTGCAGTACTTGGTTATTTACGGAATATTCTTTGTTTTAAAGATGGGGACACCAGTGCAACTGAGAGTGGTGATGAGGTTCCTGTGGAACTGTATACTGCTTATCAGCATACACCAACGACAATTACTTTAACTGCTACAAGAGTTACAAAAGTCAATGATAAGAAGAGGAAAAAAAGTGGAGAGAAAGATCAGAGCATAGCAAAATGTAAAAAAGTAAGTGAATGTAATTTCTCTTATTACTTTGTATTATAAATTATAGCTGTGTGACATTTCTTACCAAGGGACACTGATTTAAAAGTCAGGCTATTTTGCTACCTGGTTTTAGCTTGAAATGTATTACTGTGCAGTAAAATACAGTCTTCTTGGGTGCCTGACACCCATGACTTCTCCTTATTTCAAGTTAGTATATCCTGCCTGGGCAAGTGCAATTTTATAATTGAGGCAGAATCTCACCACAAGAATTGCATTTACTGGACCATTTGGAATAGTTAGAGGTGGTACAGAACAAGCTTTGGGATACCCAGAGAGGAATTCCTTGAAGTCTTCATTTGGGGTGGTTTTAAGTACAGAAATATTTGCCATCAGTTGTCCTGATGTGACTCCATTTATTTGAACAGAAATTGTGTGGAAGTGTGCTGTCAGAAAGTTAGCTGCTCAACTAATTATAGTAAAAAAATACTGACATTATACTGTTTATATACATATATGTATATAGTATAATATATGTGAAGACAAAACGGTTGTGAAGAAGTAAAGTACATAGAATTTCATGAAAAAAGTTATTTTTATAGTTGAATTCATTGGCTTGGATGGAAATTTTGTCCTTTAAAACTTGAAAGTCTGAATAACTTACTGATGTCTTTTGGAAAATCTTCAGTAAAGGGTTTAATTTTGATTGAAGAATTCTCAGTACAAATCTATTGCCGTGTATTCTTCTGTTACCTCTGATATTTTGGCTTGGATTCTGAAATACAGGCAAATCAAGTTGTAGTGTGAAAAAAAGGTAGAGGTACCTGACTACTGTGCACTTAAGTTGGAATGCTGAATTAGTTTTTAAAATATATTTTGTGAGATGTAACCTCTTACCTTCTTGAGATTTCAGCATGGTTTGTTCTGTTGTTTTCAACTTGCATGTTTAATTGAAAAGTTGTTAATTCATTAATAGGTTTCCTATTCCTTAAGAGATTTTTGTATTTCCTCCAGTGAATATGAATATCTGATTTTATTCCAGGCATTTCGAGAAGGATCCAGGAAATCTTCAAGAGTAAAGGTAATGTCATTTTGTTTGGGTTTTGTTTCAGACCTTAACTGTACATTACTTAAATAAAAAACATCAAGAGTATAATTGGGGCTATATACTAAGCACTACAATATTCTCTTCTTGGTAATTAATATATTACATATGCATCACAGTGATTTTAAATTAAGGTACGAGCACTACATCTTTGTCCTGTGAAATTACCTGAAATAATTAGTGCAAATTTTTATTTCAAGAACCAGTGGATTAATAGGGGCTCGTGCACTATGCAAGGGAGTAAAATTGAGTGAACACCTCACTGAACTTGGTGGCTCCAGCTTTTCATGACTTAAGCAGTGAAATAGTGAAATGGGTGTATTGAACTTGAAAACTAAGTGGTTCTGCTCTGTCAAACCTCCATCTACACGTGATGGAACTCCTGCATATCTGGCAGGATTTTATTCACTGATACTGAGGAAATTGTATTGGGATGTCTGCTTTATAAGATTTAAGTGTTACAGCAGTCTTCAAATTCTCTGTGATATAAAAATGTGCATGGTGTGAGAACTAGGTATTTCCATAGTTCATTCATACTTGGTATATATAAAAACAAGTGGGATGCAATTCACACTTCAGATGTGTAAGATGTCTTGTGGACAGTAAAGATGGAATTGGGGAAGAAAAATCTCTGATTTTGTGGGGTTTTTTTAATATGGTGCTTGTAAGGTTCCATTGTTTTTTCATGGTTGTCTTAGCATCACACCTTTGAAATGTTGTTTGTGTATATGGTTTTCTTCATGCACAAAAGAAGTGTAAACAGGTAAATTGAATTGCTGAACTGCTTGTGTTTTATTAATGTTTAATAGTGTCTCTGCTCAGGTGGATAGAAAAGGGAGCGTTGGCTGGCTGCTGCTGTCCGTAAGGAGCTTTGGTTGGCTGCAGCCTGGCTGCTGCTTGTGAGGTCTGGAGGTACAATGGCACTTTCTTTAAAAGTGAAAGATCTGAAGCACTGCAGAAGAAAGTTGCATAGTGAGAAGCAGATAAGGAGAGAAAAGTTTTATGTGCAAAGCCTGTAACATTAGAGTCACAACCTTAATGTAGCAGGTGTACAAAAATGCAGGAAGTTATGCAGTGGAAGGAAATATACGGCATGATCTTTGAAGTTGGAAGGGGAAAATCAAGTCTGTGTATTACAGAATAAAAGCTGGAGTTCTCTGTATTTGTATTTCTTCACAAAAGTTGAGTGGGCAGGGAGATCTGCTGCACTTAGATTCGTGATGCGGTGCAGTTGTGGGAGGAAACAATGTCACTCTCCATTCTCATCCCACTAAGAGCAGGAATCACTGTTGAGGAGGGAAGGTATTCCTGAACTTGGGTGATACTTACTAAATAATAAAATTCTTGAAAGGATAAATGTAATGGGATTGAATTTAACTCAATGTTTTTAAGTAATACAAAGTTTTACACCAGACTTGCTAAAAAAAAAAACAAACCGTAAATCAGTGGCATACCTTTGCCCATTTATTTTTTCTTTTGTATCTTGTTGTAGATTTTTTTCTTTTTATTCTAATGTCTTACCTTCTAATATCTGGTTACCTACTTCAATTTTTAGGGCTCAGCTCCAGAGATTGATCCTACTGACAGTTCAAACTTCGGATGGGAAACTAAAATCAAGGCATGGATGGATCGTTATGAAGAAGCAAATAATAACCAATACAGTGAAGGTGTCCAGAGGGAGGCACAAAAAATAGCTCTCAGATTAGGCAATGGAAATGACAAAAAAGAAGTCAGCACCAGCAATCTGATTTTCAAACCTCCGGTAGAGGTATAATGAGCTGTGCCTTCTTGTGTTACTGCATGCTGTGTTTGTGCCATGACTTTAAATGCCTTAAAAAAACCCAAACCACAACAAAACCCCAAACAAACAAATTAAAATAAACACAAGAAAAACACAAAAGAAGGGGACTTCACAGTCACCTTCTGTTCCTTGTCTTACCAGATCTAAGCATCAGAATTTTAACATATTTTTCAGAATTTGTAACTGTTTTTTATACGTTCTATACCAACCCAGTTATGTTTACATTTGCACATCATTTATCCTAAAATGTAGCTAAGGTGTTAGTTTCAGCCTGAACATTGGGTTGCCCTTGAACTGTCTCTTGACACACAGTCAGCTTTTGTCAGCTTTGCTGCTGTTTCTCTCTGAGGGATACCTGGAGTAGTTAGAGTAGAAAGAATCATTGAAACTGAATTTATTTTTTTTTTCTGCTACTATGTGTATCAAGATGTTCATTGTCCAGATTTTTCTTAAGGTGTGGTAAGTGTTCTGGATGTTCATGGGTGATGTTTCTGGTACTGATTTTTTTTTGAACTTGTTATCCTGTAATTTCTAGATTATGAAGAAATTGTGCACTGCCTTTTTCTAGCTTTACTTCTCAGTAACTTACCAGTTACTTACAGGCTTCAAGTCAGAGCCATGTAAAAGACTTAGCATTTTGTAGCAGAAATCTTGAGGAGTAGTTACTGTAGCAGATTAATGGAAGCATCTTTGCTTCTTTTTCTCAAAGACCATCATGGCATATGGGACACCCTCCTTAGAGGAATATCCCTACTTACAGAGCCTTTTGCCTACATAGAGGCTACTTCCTTTTTGATTGGTGATGACAGTTATGAGAGGTGTGAGTTCACTAATTGCCAGGGTATGTATTGGTTTTTAATTAAAGCCATCATTCCATCTAAAGATATGAAAATGAATTTGGAAACTCTCAGGATTCTTTTTTTTTCAGTTACTGTGTTATTTCCCTGTTCTGTTTTTCCTTGAATGAATTGTGAATGTCGTTTTATGTCTGCATGTTTTCTTTTGTTCAAAGGAATTGAAACTTTTTGAAAGTGTTGTACAAAACAGTGTAGCAGTTCATCCTAGTCATGGTGAGAGTTAAGTGTGCTGAAGGCTATGGTCCTTGAATTGTGAAAACCATGAGTATGTTGGTTTCCAGCCATGTCCTGGAGAGCTAGGGCCAAAGCATTCCTTGTATCTAAATTGATAACCAGTAGCATTGCTAGGGGAGCAGGACAGCTCGGTCAGTTCAGTCTGGAGGTTTAATTACAGAAAGGAGGGCCTTTTTTAGTTCATATAAAATTGTTTAATAGTTGTGAAAGTATAATCTGCTGTTAATAATAATGGCTAAAAACCATAGTGAAAATTCATAAATTAATCTATGTCTTTACAGAGTTATGTGCAAAAAAACAAGAAAATTTTAAAGGCTGCCAAAGACTTGCCTCCTGATGCACTTATTATTGAATACAGAGGAAAGTTCATGCTGAGAGAACAATTTGAAGCTAATGGATATTTCTTTAAAAGGTTTGTTCATTCCTAATGTTTCAGTAAAGTAATTATTAAAATGGTGTTCGCCAAAGTTTTGTTTCAAGTACAAGTGGATCTTAGTTACCAGCAGTGTCTTGTATTTTACTTTGATTAAAGGTAATGACAGCTGGAACCTTTTCTGTCCCTTTCTCTTCTGGATATCCTTACAGATTTGTTCAGGAGCTAGGTTTCTCTTTTTTGTTCCTCCCCGATTCCTGCGTGCTCACTTGGGTAGTTGTGCACCTTAAACCAGGAAATAGACAGGTTGTGCCATCCTGAACTAATTAATATAATAACAGTAAAGGCTTTATCTTTTGAGAGAGAAGCAAATTTTAAGTCCATCAGGCTGAGAATGAAATTAGACACGGGTCAGCTTTTTTTTTTTCAGGTCTGGTTTTACTGCCAGAGTCCTCTAGTTAGTTTACTGAGCTGTCTGTGACTGCTTCCTTCTTCCTGTGGATTGGTTTCAGTGCTGCCACTAATTGCATGAACACATCTACTTGGGGATTTGCAGAAGGGCCTGTTGGAGGAGACAGTGCACACAGCTTTTGCTCAGTAAAGATAGAAGGGTTCCTTGGCACTTGGAATAGCAGAACTTAAAGCATGACTTCACAGAGTATTTGGAGGCCTCTTTCCTTCAGGAAGGTTGGTGCTAGTGATGCTGCAGGTGTTAGGCAGGGATGTGGTGCTCTTTTTAAAAATAACTATTCTACATGGCATATAAATTTCTGAGTTTAATTTTGGGGCCTGTGATAAGAAAAGTTTTAAGAAATTTGAAAAACTTCTAACTGTCTGTCTTCCATGTCTAGTGCTTGCTCTGTTAGTGTTCTCTCTTTAGATCCTGTGCAGATGATACAAGGCTGTAACTCCATCTTGAGGTATTCTGAGAATATATTTGGGGAATGTACATGCTTAAAATCATGAAGCTTAAATATAAACATGTCATTCTTAGATTAACCTCCAAATCGTTGTATTGTGCCAAGCGTCACGTTACAGAAATGACTAATGAGAAGAATAAGCACTGTTTAGCATCTTCAGAAATTAAGAAATTCCCGATTTTCTTCTGTGTTTTTCAGGCCATACCCATTTGTTTTGTTTTACTCCAAATTCCATGGGCTAGAAATGTGTGTTGATGCAAGGACTTTTGGAAATGAAGCTCGATTTATCAGGCGTTCATGTACACCAAATGCTGAGGTGAGCACATTTAGGAAGTTAAACTCAGTTTTATTTACTTAGGAATCTCCTTTTCCTTGAGATTCCTGCTTATTTGAGCAATGCCTACAATTTTTATGCAAGAACTTGAAAGTAATTCATGATAATATAATAACCTCTTCTTCACTACAGGTGAGGCACGTAATTGAAGATGGAACAATTCATCTTTACATTTACTCCATCCATAACATTCCAAAGGGAGCAGAGATTACCATAGCATTTGATTTTGATTATGGAAATTGGTAAGTATTTTGAGAACGCTGTTCTGAAATACATCTGATGCTCATTAAGTTACTTTGCAATTCAGAACAGCTTTGGTTTTGTATCATTTACTTTCTTGCATGTAACACAAGGCTCCTTAGGCACTGTATTTACAATGAACAGTGTGTGCATGGGCAGAGTTGTGTATTTTTATTACTGCATTTCTGTGGCTGTTTTGAAGCCAGCTTAGATGCAGTGCTGTGCAGACATGCCTTTTGCTACGTGGGCTGTGTATGACCGCAGAGTATGTGTGGTAATCAGCATGGGTGCAGACTAGCTCAGGATACTCAGCACTGTTAAGAGTAGATTTCTTCTAAAAATACACAGTAGTTGTGCATAGTACCTGAAAGAGCTGACAGCCCCTTTCAGTTGAACATGTTTGAATACTATTTCCTGTGTATCCAAGTGGAGCTTAAAATTGTGCAGAGTGACTCTGAGTTTGGTGTGGTTCTGCTGTAAATTGTGTCTGCCATCTTTGCATTTAAAAATAACTCTCTAACTTCCATGCATTTGTTAGTTTTGTGTTGAGTATGTTTCCACCTAGGATTATACTCAGGTTTTAGATGTCTTATGTCTTTCAAGCAGAATACTAACCTTGAATTTAAAAGAATTCTGTGTGGCAAAGTTAAAGATGCCAAAACTTCAATTAACCAGTAGATAAGGTTTTTGAATTATGGTAGTATTGTATATTGTGGTGAGAACTTGAATCACCTGCATTTTAATGTGGTTGGTTTGCCTTATAGCAGATGTTTAATATGAAATACCAGTGATTTAATATTGAAGGGTCTCATTGCTGTACAATCTAATCAAATATGCCTTCTTACATTTAATTACTTGCAGTAAATACAAAGTGGATTGTGCTTGCCTCAAAGAAAATCCTGAGTGTCCAGTTCTCAGACGTTCCGAACCTACAGAAAACATCAATACCGGATATGAAACGAGAAGGAAAAAGGGAAAGAAAGAGAAAGATGTTTCAAGAGAAAAGGAGACTCAAAATCAGAACATCACATTGGATTGTGAAGGAGCAGCCGCCAAAATGAAGATTGCAGAAAATAAACAGAGGAAGCTCTCTCCCCTCAGGCTGTCCATTTCTAATAATCAGGTACTGATAGAGAGATACTCAAAAAAAAAAAAGCTTTTAAATACAGATACTTTCCTTTTATAGCTACTAATGGAATTTTAACAAGTCACTGAAAAGCAGTGTAGAGATTGATCAAAAGTCAGAATAATACATAAGCTGTTCAGAATTACATATTATTTTCAGTTTTTCTTAATTCTTAGTTGTATTTAAAGGTGTGTTGGACTTTTTTCTCTGAGTGTACATGTGACTCTCTGATGTGAAGGCTTCATGTCATGGTTTCAGGAGTTCCCAGTCCATCCTGAAGTGCCTTTTGGTTAGTTTGCATGTGTTACTCAAAAATATTTTCAACATAGCAGTACATAACTCTGCTCTTAAAAGAGAACTGCAACACAGAATAGTGAGTGTTGACTGCAGCTCCATGTTTAATTCGGTTGGGAGGAGGAAACTGTTTTGTAAATGTGTAGGTAGTATGGTAAAGCTACCTGGTAATGTACTGTGATAGTAAATTTCAAATCAGTCTTTTTTTTGAGTATGTCAGTTTGAAAGAACTACTGGAAGGGGTCCATGACAAATTATTAATTTTGCAGGGCAGCTATTAAAAATAACAGTGTTAGATTGTTACCTTAGTAACTGTCTATGTATTACTTCCTTTTGAGGGTGGTGGTGATGATTTTTTTTTTTATATGATGGTTTTTGATGATTTAGGGGTAGAGAAAAGGGAGTTATTCTGGGAGGGAGGAATTCCTAGTTCTTTTAACATCATAGTAGGACTGAAGGAAATAAGGTAGAGTACCTTATTTTGTAGTGACACCCCAGTTTCCTGGCCTGTTAGTAGCTAAATAGATTAAAAATGCCTGGAAGTCCAGAGGCATGCATGTGACTTGCAAATTATGGTCTCCAAAGAGGTAGTATTTAAACTTTCTAATTTAAAGTGATTTTTGATTTGTGTTTTGTTCCATTTTTTCTAGAAGCAATAGCTGGTATATGAAATCTTCCCCTGATCTTTTAATGTAATATTCAGTGTTTATATAGAACAGTCACAGGAGAACTTGAATTGTTTTTCAAAACTGAAGAGGAGGAAATGTAGGAAGAATAAAGCTGTTAAAAGTACATTTACATTTCCCATACACTTTCTTTATGTATGGTAGCATCATATATATCACCTGAGGAAAAAAGCTACTAGTTGCCTGGTTTCTGTGTTTAGATATATATTTTAAGACAAAATCTTTGTCTAGTCCTCTATGTAAAAGTGAAATTGCATATAGGACTAGTGAACACTTAATTAGTTTCAAAGTTATGCTTTCATGCATATGCTTTCAAAACAGAAGACCATTGTTAGTTAGATAACTTCTGTGTTTCCTTATGACATGGCACTGTCATTAGATTATATAGTGAGTGTTTAAATGGGAAATGTGAATTGAATACACTTCTGAGCTGAGAAAAAGTTCTGTGTAACTGGTAACATCGACTTTGGCATTCATTCTATTTCACTGAAACTAACACTATTTTTTGTAGGTGTATAATATAAAGCTCCTAACAATTTAACTGATTATAAAGTGGTTTGAGCAGTGGCATTGTTAGTGTCCAAAAGTTTCCTTTGATTTGGAGGTTTAATTCTGATACAGCTTTTTTGCTTGGTGGTGTGAGGGAGTGGGGATGGAACACTTTCATCCTGATTTGTTGGTTTGGTTCCTTTTGAACTGAGGGTTCGTAGTTGTGTGTAGCTTTTAGTTCACTCTAGTTTGCAAGAGGAGTAGAACTTCTGTAAAACAACCATTCATTTCCATCTTCCAGGAGCCAGATTTTATTGATGATATAGAAGAAAAAACTCCCATTAGCAATGAAGTAGAAATGGAATCAGAGGAGCAGATTGCAGAAAGGAAAAGGAAGATGGTAAGTTGGGAAGCAAGTAGCTGCCTAAAAGGCATCATTAGGCTTAGTGACATCTGCTCTTCCCATGCTAATTGCTGCCCTTTTGTGGGCTTGTACAATCTGCACATGTGCAAAGTCAGATCCTTACATGAGCTTATCCTTAAAATGCAAGGCTTGATATTTTAGAACAGTTCATCTGGGTTCATCACTGCATTCTGACAAAAATCTGCTTTTCTCTTCAATTGTATATAATTTTTTTAGTGTCTTTAGATGATTTCTGCAGTGCCTGTTTTACATCTAATGATTTGCTCTTTATTATTGCTTGTTATTTGTAATGGCCATTTTTATAGATAGCACTGGGAGTCAAGGTTTTCCCCTATTTTGAGTTTGCTACTTGAGTAAAAAGTCTCAGAAATCCTAATTTTCAGATTTTAGTAGAACAGTGTTAATAAAAGCAGCATCTTAAAGTGTGCTCTTTTTTTGTTAAGTATTCAAAAAATGAAGCCAGTTCTTAAATCAAAGTAGGATTTTCTAGTTTGTCAGGCTGGTATGGATGCAAGCCTTTCTTCAGAAGTCTAGTATTTGCAGTGATTATAACTTATCCCTTTAATCTGAGCTTCTGCTGAACTTGATCTTCATGTCAGACGTACATTCAACATGTTTTGAAATACTTAAAAAGTAGGAGATAAAGTAATTATATATTCCTATATATTAAAGATTATGACTAAAACTGATTATTGTTAAATCCATCAGACAAGAGAAGAACGAAAAATGGAAGCTATCCTCCAAGCTTTTGCCAGACTAGAAAAAAGAGAAAAAAGAAGAGAACAGGCTTTGGAAAGAATCAGCACAGCAAAAACGGAGGTTAAATCCGAATGCAAGGAAGCACAGATCATCAATGATGCTGAATTTATTCAGGTAGTTATCTGGAGCTTTATTTTAAAGCTAGTTTTTAACATGACATATTTTGTCAATTCGGATGGTGGGCTGCATGTTAAGATGTATGAAATTTTTTTTTTTCATCTGATCTCAAATGTATGTGACCAAAATCTTTGTGGTTCTTTGACATTATATCTTATTAGCTCCTGATTTTTTTTTCCAGATAAGATATGTATAGAATTCTTTTATGAAGAATTTCAGTTATGTGAATTTATGCAAACATACACGCACACCAGCTGAATTTCTAGTGTAATTCAGTCTGTCTTTGAAGTTCAGGATAGAGGCATTTGACTTTACCCCACAGGAGGTGACTGTCCTTAGGCACCCTCTGTAACCAGTGGAGAACAATTTGTTTCTTCAGTGTGTTTTTTAGGAACACATAGTATTACAGTCTTTGTTATTTTAAAGTAAATGAGTTGGTAAAGTCTGTTTTTTTCTGAGTTCTTGCAGATGATTCTTAATGTTTTATAAACAATTTTAACTCTGTTGTTAATGGATGCTTCCTAGTTTGCAAATACTCCTGTAATGATTCTCAGTCCAGATCGTTTCCCTGAGCTGTGCATGTCAGCATTCTCTTAAGTACATTTTGTGACAAAGCTAAACACCTAGTAAACTATGAATTGCAAAAAGAATATTGAACTGGAAGACATCATGATACATGCAGTTGATTTTTAGTTTCTGGATGAACAAATGTCAGTTCTTACACACATTGTCATGATCTGACTAGTCATGGGTATGTGTGAATACTGCTGATGATACAGCAGTGCTTGGAAGGAAGCTACAGGAAATGTGCCTTCAAGGAGAGAAGTATTGTCCTTCTGACAACAAAAAGGAGGTTGAGACTTCTTGGACTTGTAAAAGAAGAGGGAACTGACTTTTTTTTTTTCCCCTAAGAAAGATAAGTAGCTCCAAATGTGTATGGGATCTGTTTACCAGACTTGTGTCTCTTTCCCAGGAACCGGCAAAAGAAGAAACTGCCACCAAGCCCACCCCAGCCAAAGTTAATAGAGCTAAGCAGAGAAAAAGCTTCTCCCGGAGCAGGACTCACATTGGACAGCAGCGCAGGCGGCACAGGACTGTCAGCATGTGTTCAGATATCCAGCCCTCCTCTCCTGATGTGGAAGTAACTTCACAGCAGAATGAAACTGAGAATGCAGCACTGGTAGCTGAGCCTGAAACAGAAACTGTTGTTACAGAAATGGTTACTGAAACAGAAGCTCCAGCACTTAGTAAATGCCCTACTAAATATCCAAAAACAAAGAAGGTAAGTCTCTTGAGAGATGGGGAAAAGATGGACCTTAAAAGAGTTTTTAAAAAATTATGGGCTGCTTCATCAGTATGCAACTGTGCATGTATGGTTTTTTAAAAATATTTACTCATTTCTTGAAAAATCACCATTGTATAGCCACTCACTGGTAGTAGATTAAAATATATGTGACATCCTTTGGTGGACGTTAGTGTGGATTTAAGACACTATCAAAATTCATCTTCAGAGCAGTTTTCTAACAAAGTGGTTTTAGATTGAAATAATATACACGGCCAAAACATAATTAAAGCTGAATTTAAAGAAAAACCCAAGGAAATAAAAGTTGCCTTTCTTTCCTTGTTCATTGCATGCTTCAGATAACAAGCAGTATCTCCAAGGAAATCACTAGCTTCTAGTACTCCTCAGATGTCTGTTCTGAAGTGAATGGCTCTAAACACCCTGAATGTGTATGTGCATGACTGGAGGGAAAATCCTTTACTCTTTAACGCTTTGTTTTAAAATTTCATTCCATTGGACTGCATTGCAAAATGCTCATACGAAATGGCACAATATTGTACTCAGAAATCTTAAATCTGCAAGTGCAACTAAAACTGTACAGCCTTCTGCTTTAAAATTCACAGAACTCATTAAACAGTATTTGTAGTGTGATCTACAGCAAATCCTGAAAACTTTCATCACTGGAGAAAAAGGGGGAGTAAGTCACAGGTCAAAACTACTTGTCAAAATAAAAATAACAATTTCAAGATGCTTTTTATCTTAAACCCCCAAACATAATTTAGATTTTTTTTTATGCAAAAGGTACCTCAGTCATTCTGTAACACTGCTGATTTTCATCACTCTTATATTCTTGTGACAGGGTTCACTAAAGCTTTCCTTCCTTTCTTGCCTGTTGAATAGCAGAAAAGAAGGAAGACATCCTTAATACCATGAAACAGCAAAAAAGTGCAGTAAAATTCAGGCTTCAGGTATCTGTGAAATGTGTCTGCATTGCACCCAGTGTGCCCAAAGTGCAGAGAAGGTCTTGCTTTAAAAATTAATTAAATAAAAATAGATTTTTACAAGACAAAATATATTGTGATAATTTGTGTTAAAGCCATAATATCATATTAATATTACTTAATGTTGCATGTCCTTAATTTTGAATCACTGTAAAATCTAGGAGGTTAGTTTGTCTGTTAATAGAAACTAAAATCTACTGGTGTATTTTTTAAAAACACTGGACTAGCTAGGAAAAAATAACCTTTTTAACCAGTATGTCTTTGTATTAAATTACACCACACTTACTATTACAGTTGAAGAGTGTTCAATGCAGCTGCCCGACATGTTGACTGAGCCACAGTCCTGACAGTATGGAAATCTGATGAGGGGTTTCTTTAGCTTTGCTCTAGTAATGTTAACACTATTTCTCAGCCTGGTTGCTCAGGCATAAGTTTAATTTTTTTTTTAGAATTTTGTTACTTAAATTGACATCCTAAATGCAATTCAGTTGATCTGAGTACTTGTATTGTAATGTTCAGTGAGAATTAGGTGCAAAAGAACTGTGATGTTTACAACAACAAAAAAAACCCACACCACAAAAACAAACAAAAAAACAACAACAAAAAAAACACCCTTCCTCCAAAGTGGTGTGTAAGCAAATCTGTACTGATTTCTTCTGTTGTCCCCATGATTTCTCTAAAACTGACCTCATTCTTGCCAGGTGTTCTTAAACTTTGAGCCTAGAAACACATTGTTCCTGGTTTGTGTAATAGTTGACTAGATGATTAATTGAGCTAAACACTTTTTAAAAGCCACAAGTAATTGCACTAATTTTTTTAAAAAAACACTTTTTTTTTTTCTCTCTCTCTGTGTAGCACTTGGTTAGTGAATGGTTAAGTGAAAAGAATGATAAAGCAGGGAAGCCTACAGACACCCTACCAGAAAGGCCTCTACGCATAACCACCGACCCCGAAGTTCTGGCTACTCAGCTGAATTCCTTACCTGGTCTCACTTACAGTCCACACGTGTACTCAACTCCTAAGCACTATATCCGTTTTACTTCTCCATTCCTTTCAGAGAAGAGGAGGAAAAAAGAACCTGTGGAAAACATAATTGGCTCCTGTAAGAAGGTAATGCTTCCCTTCATTATGGTGTTCTATCCCACATTAATTAAAAAGAAGTCTTCCTTTACTAGCATAAATTCAGGCAGAAAAAAGGCTGTTCGGCAAGCCAGTCATGTTACGCGTTTTGAAATGTTCATCATTAAAGTTTTAAGTCACTAACTGGAACTTGTTGTATTACAGCGTTGGTTGAAGCAGGCTTTGGAAGAAGAAAATTCAGTAATGGTTGATAGATTTAATTCACCATCACAGGAGAGATCTAGAAGTCCAGCCATCAATGGTGAACATAAAAGTCCTTTATTACTGAATGACAGCTGTTCCTTAACAGGTGTGAAGCTTTTCTACATAAGAGCTATGTTGAAGTTAGCTGATTGTGGAGATTTTTTTTTTTTAAAGTGATGAGTTGATGAAAATTCCCCGGGTATTTGCATGTTTTCCTGATACTTTATTTGAAAGAAATGCCTAGTTGCATAATGGTTGGGAGTTTCTCCCCCTTTAATGTCTATTGAATGAGAAACCATTATATTTCATAGCATATACAGTCAACAAAATAGTAACTGTTTTGATATTAATATTAAGAGGTCAGGTTATAAATTTAATTTTCTATGCTGTCTGTATACTTAGAATCCCTTTAAAACTTGGCAGGCCAGTGTAGCACACAGGGGGAAAAGCTGTGTAATCTTGTAGGCATAATAGAAAATTGGAGTGCACTAAAACCAGCATTTGGCTGAACAGTCTTAAAAATGCATAGAAGTTGACTTTACCTTCTCTGGAGACAGTTCTTCCCAGCATCTTAGCACACAGAATTCAGTTAATGATGTATCTGTAGGCTGTTAAGGGTTTTTCAGGAAGCCTGTAGGCTGCTGAAAGTTCATCTCTGAAGAAGCCTGCCCTTTAGAGACATTTTTAATCTTAGTATTCTTTAATATGGAATTCATAATTTCATTACATGAAGTTCTTAAACTGTAAGCGATTGTTACATCTAGTAATTTGTAGTTTTTTAATTTTAACACACAGATCTAACCACACCACTGAAAAAGCGAAGGCTGTATCAGCTGTTGGAGTCTGCTTTCTCAGAAACCTCCACACCTACTCCTTCTCCCTATGCCACACCAACCCATGCTGACAACACTGCCTCTGAACCGTCGTTGTTTGCCACTCCTCCGAGGGTAAAAACAGAAGATGAAGCCTGTCGAAATGGTTACAAGCCCATATATTCACCAGTTACTCCTGTAACTCCATGTATCCATGGAAATACCATGCACTTTGAGGTGAGATTGATAATGAATTTTAGAGCGTTCAGAGAAAGTGTTCAGACATTGCAGTGTAAATCATATTTATGCTCCTGGTACAAAATGTGTGTGGGGTGTATTTCTCTAGGCGAAAAAATAAATTTACTCACAATTTCTTCTTGTTTATTTAGAATATTTCCTCACCTGACAGTTCCCCAGAAATAAAAAGGCGAGCTTACAGTCAAGAGGTAAGGAAATTTGGAAAACCTGCAAATGGTATCTCAGTTTCACCTGTATGGCTGCTCTGTTCTTAGTGAATTCTTTTCACCAACCATTGCAAGTTCCTGAGAATTTAAAGGGCGACTTCCTCTTAAGTTTTACTTGCTTACTGCTTTATATTTCTATTTTAGCTATTATATTCTCTACTTTAAACTGGTTTCTCTCTGTATCACTTAAAAATCCTGATTTGGATCAGGATCAGCTCCTGTAATGGAAAGGAGTAACTACTGTAATTTGTAGATAGGAACAGAAAGAGAACACTTTGCTTTCCAGGCTGTAGTTAGATTCAGATTAACATTTGTCCTTGCTGTCAGCATTTCTTAATTGCTTTTGTTGATCCCGGTTGTGCTCAAAGTGGAAGAGCAGAGCAGAAGGCTAGTAAGTCAGCATGGGTGGTGGATTAGTTGAAGAGCAAGTGCTGTTGGAATATACCTGGGTACTCCCAGCCTGTAGGATGCATGTGTCCTGCCGTGGGGCTTCATCCTAAAATTTGGAAGTGTTCTTGGAAAAACTTCTCCTGTCTTTTCCCTCTTTGAAAGAGGTGCTTTGACACTGAGGAGGATGGCTTTTTGAAGCGAGTGCTTTCTAGCTTCCTGGCCTGAGACTTCCTCCTTTTGAAGCTCCTCCCCTTCCTCTGCCTGTCAGAAATAAAACCTGGGGCTTAATGTTTATTTTTTTGCGTTAATATACATTGTATTAAAATGCTTGAACATAATATGTGGGAATGGTTGAACTAAGTGTCTAGCTGTAGAACTCTTTCTTAAAAACATATGAATTCATGATACTGGAAGGCTTCAATCCCCCTTAAAGAAACATCTGAATGTCAAATAGTTGCGTAGGTTTGATGGAGTGTGAAAAAATAGTTACATGTTTTCTCTTCATGCAGGGTTATGACAGAGCATCGATTCTAGCACTGAATTCTTTCAGAAATTCCAGCCTGACAGAAATGGGCCTGCAAGAAATAAAGACTATTGGATATTCTAGTCCAAGGAATAGGACTGATGTCACACGGCAGTGCACTGGAGAAATGGAATCTGTGTCAGACCTCCAGCTGGGACTCGAAGTAATTGAGCAAAGTGCACTGCATAAAAACCTGGAAGCCCCCACACATGATAGGACTGATTCAAACAGCCAATTAGAAACTGCTCATTGTGGACGGGGCACAATTTATTCTTCCTGGGTAAAAAGTCCTGACAGGACAGGTGTAAATTTCTCAATGAATTCTAATTTGAGGGACTTGACTCCTTCCCATCAGTTGGAGGTAGGAGGTGGATTCAGAATAAGTGAGTCAAAGTGCCTGATTCAAGATGATGCAAGAGGCATGTTCATGGAAGCAGCTGTTTTTTGTACTTCAGAAGATGGAATTGCACCTGGCTTTGGAAGGACTGTCAATAACGACAATTTGATGGATGGAAATTGCACACCCCAGAACCCTCCACAAAAGAAAAAGGTTATAACTTTAAGAATCATTTGGTCTATCTTCCAGTGTCTGCTAATTATGTTTCTATAACAGAAAGAACCCCAGTGTAAAAAAAAAAACAAACAAACAACTGATGGCTCATATTTACATACTACAGTGTAGTGGACATTCAGGAGAAATAATCAAGGGCAAAGAGCAAAGCTGCATATAAAACCATTAGTAAATTTATTTTTTCAACATAAAAGATACAAATTCTATTTCATATGAATCTTAATTGAATTGCCCAATAAATAATTGCTTTTCAGGTTTTGAAATGGTTGCTTAAGCCACCTGGTGTTATAGTATTCTGTTATACAGAATATATATGAGCATCATGGAGACCATATACTGTGAACATCTGTTGTGAATTACTGCAAGAAATTGCAAGAACAGATTTATGCTACTCAGACTTCAAAGTTAGAACTGTACAGAAATCCTTAGTTCCAAGAAATATTTTTCTTGGCTTAGTTTGGTTTTTTTTTTTTTGTTTTTTTTTTTTAATGTTGTCTGAAAAACAAGCGCAATCTAAATGTGGTACTCTCATGGAACAGTTATTGTAGATAAGTGATGTAGTCATGGGTAACTTAAAGCATTGGAAGTTATTTTGTGTAATTCTTAGACTGCATTGTGCTGTCAGGTTGACTCCTTTTGCAGAAGGGACAACTAGAGGCAGTGGCCTGCAGAGCACCAGCTTGCCTGTTCTGTCTCATCACAGACTCTAGTAATCTTCCTTGTTTGAATGGAGTGATCTGTTTCCTTTATGGAAGTAGTGATGAGGGTGGGGTTTTTTTGCATGTGTAGACGCCTGCACAATTTTTGGTCACATTGCAGCCCCTTGTACATGCCTGCTCCTCTGGGGCATCCTGCTGCAGAGCAGTGAGGGGTCTTCTTTCAGTAGTTCTCCATCAGAACTGGATTTTTGTTTACTTGCTTCAAGTGGAGATATAAATGGAGCAGTATTGTAGGAGCTCTGATCTTACCTGGTTATGGCCCTGCCAGTTTGATAGATCTTGTCTGTGTAGCCCTGCTGTTTTGGCAAACCCAAAAAGAAAACCTGAGCCAAAATTCCTGTAACTGGGCAGCCTTCCTTTTCTGAAGGCTAAATTAGTTTTCACAAATCCCAGCAGCACTCAGTACTTCAGCAACCCCCCCACTTCTCTTGCTGGCAAGGATTGTTCCAGGTTGTTAGTGCTGAGAGCTTATGCTACACTAATCCTCCAGTAGAAAAGGTGTGGCTGCCCCCTGACACCCTCCAGTCCCAGAATCCCTGTCTAAATGTCTCAGGTTTAAGAAACAACCAGAGAGAATTGCATCTGTACCCCTGAAAGAACGGCGTTTATTTCTAAGGACACATGAAAATTTTAAACCTTAGACAGTATTAAAAAAAGGTGGTGGGCTGGGCCTCGCATAAGGTGAAAAGGGAGAATTCAGGAATTTTGTAGGAGAGTCATAAAGGCCTTTTCCCTAGGCTCATGTAAGACAGCAATATCCTTAGGTAGGTCTTTGCAGGATGTCTTTGCATATTTCTCTGTTTGTGTGGACGTGTGTTCCTGTTTTCTCTTACTATTGCACGAGTCCTTTATCAATACAGTCCTGTACATTGTGGCCACACTATTTGGGTTTCTTAACATATAAGCTTTCTTTAAAGTAGTATTCTTTAAGGGGTCCCTGTCACAAGATGTGGAAATAATATAAAATTGTTTGAAAGCAAGATCACTCCTTAGCCTGAACTTTATTTTATGCAAAATCAGGTATTTTTCACTGTTTTTACCCTGACATATGGAATGGGTCTCTAATAGATCTGTTTGAAAGCAAACAAACCCCCTTAGGACTGCAAACAGAGCAGCTGCTTTGGTTTTTCTCTCTGTGTATAAATGGATGTCCAGTTTTATTGAGGAATTAAGCCAGTTAAACATTAGTTTCATTATTGCACTTTTGTTTGTGGGTTTGGATGCTGTATGGTTCACAGTAGGATGTTGATAGCTAGAAGTTTATAGACCTTAAATGTCATTTTTACCAAAGTAGTGTAGTTACTGAATAAAGTAAGTCTGAAGGTCAGTATTTCAGGTTTCTGCTTCAAATCCTGAAGACTCAGGGTGAAAACATTTGAATGTGTGTTTTTCCACTGGAGGCAATTTACTAACCTGGTTTCTGTTAGTGATTTTATATAATACATGAGATAGCAACCATGTCTCATTATTTTTTGGTAATAGAGTTAGCTTAAAACTATTCTCTTAATCAGTCTCTCTTAAAGAGAGAGAATCTTAAATTCAGAATAAACTGGGAAAAGTAAGTTGCAAATTCTGAATGTTAAAAAAAGGCGTGAAGAGCTTAGTGAATCCTTTGATACATGAAGCAGAAGGACAGTGGCTTCTCCTGCAAGGGACTCAGTCTGAGAGCAGGTTGTGACATCTCTTGAAATTAGCTTTACAATAGGAGTATAACTGTAAAGTTCTGTAGTTCCAGGAGAAAGTGTAGAGTCCCTTGTAACTACAGGCAACAGAATGACTTCAGCAGTGGACCTTTTGTTCATCTGCTTCTTTCCTGAGGCAGAACACAATTCTTGTGGCAGAAGCATTTTTTTAGTATCACCTTTACAGTTGGCGGTAGCTCAGTACTCTGTAAATTCCGCTGCAGATGTGAAGTATCTGCAATTAATCTCTGCCTTTTTTTTTTTTTAAGAATCAGTCACATGGTATGTCGTGCTGAAATATAGTGCATTTAATAGAAACTGAGAAAAAAAATGGGTAAAACTTCCTTTCTAATGTTTGGTTTTGGGTTTTTTTTCCCCTTAGGTGTCCTTGTTAGAATACCGTAAGAGGCAACGTGAAGCTCGGAAAAGTGGCTCAAAGACAGAAAACTTCCCCTTGGTTACTGTATCTCCTCATGCTGCTGGTGGAGGAAATACAAGTAGTAATAATGGTGCTAGTGATGGGTATAACAACAGTGGTGAAAATGGGGAGCAAACTGATAGCACTGCAAGTCTGCCTGTACCACTGCCATCTACTGTTTATAATGCAGCTCCAGAAGACACTGGCAACAACTGTGCAATCAAGGAATCTTCCTCCAGTGAGAAGAGTGAACCAGAAGTTCAGTGGTAAGCCACAAAACTACAGGACTAAAGTTTGGAAGAATTATTTATGTAAATCTAAGTCTTTGGTATTTGAAATCTATTTTTCATTATGGCTGCTGTTGCAGATTATTGACTGGAAGCCCTTCTCCCAGCTTAGTAAAGAGTTGTCCTGCCTTTTTCCTCAGAAATACATCAGACACCTCATAATGATTCAAATACATGAAGATTTACCCATAAGATATTTATTAAATTATTTCAGTTCTGTTTTTTTATCTTCTAAGGACAAAATAGGTATTGGTTTGAGCATTTGTGTCCTTGTACTTCCACTGCTTTGTCTGTGAGCTGAAGAGAATTTTTCATGTTAAATCTCCAAGCCTTTCCAAAAGTACTGTAGGGCATAAAGTGCAAGAGGAGAGTAATCTGTGCTGATTAGCAAAGGCTTCTGGAAGACCTGAGGAGGTCTGGTTTTCAGTCATGTGGCTGGAACGTGTGTGGAATGTTTGCTGTTGCTCAGTTGCCCTGTGCAGGGCTGAATGCAGCCTGGCCAGCAGCTCCTGCTCAGATGGGCACTGTGTGCAAAGCCAGGTACTCCAGACAATCCCAGATGCTGAGGAGAGGTGGAGTGTGCATGGGGAGGAGATAGAGTGACTTCAGTCTGTGTAAAATACTGCACATTTTTTTCACTGAGATTTCAGTAGCTTTAAAATAGATGGTCAACTGTGGTGACGCTGTCTCCAAAACATTAGTGCAAAATCCTGCCGATGTTCTTCATGCTGTAGCAAAGGCCTTACTGTGGTGGGGATGAACCATGGGCTTAGGAGGTGAACATCGTTCTGCTCAGATGCTCCAACTATTTCAGAAAAGATGATTTTGTAAAGCCAGTTGAGGGGAGAACATAAATGCAGTCTTCAGTGTTCCACTGAAAAGTGGCGTTAAAGTTCACTGTGCAGAAGCTACTGCACTGAATTGTGGAAACAGGCTAAGCAGGGGAGATTTTACTATTTAGAGTTCTCAGTAATCTTGCAGAGCAGCACAAAACTGACTGCAGTGCAGCAGTACTGTGAAGTGATGCCATACATCCCTGCCAGGAAGGAAAAGTTTTGTGGAGTGCTGTCACTTGGGACATTCTTGGTCAGGTTGTGACTGAGAGATGCAACAGGTTATAAGAGAGAGGTGATTGTCAGTGCACACCCACTGCCTAGCAGTTGAAGTGTAGGAGCTTAAACAGAGATAGATTTGTAGTGGTGCACAGTTTACAGCTGTGCATCTGCTATCAAAGAGCAGATTCTTAACAACAGACAAAAGATGACTGTTTCCAGTTCTGGAAGAAGACAGTTTTCTGCAAATTGGGACTGAACCAGTAACTGTGACCTTTATTTTTTTTAATTTTCAGTTGTTTAGACAAAGAATAACCCAGAGATCTACAGATACTTCCTTAATAAGAGGAAATGCCAGGTTTTTAATGTAACAGGGTTGCAGGAAATCACTCTATTTTAAGTAGGAAAAAATAGATACAAACCACTTAAGTAAAAATATCCCTTATGCACGACCAGTTATGTGGTTGTTCCATGCAGCCAGTGCTGTGAACTTTCTCTGACTTGGTATTTGCATATACATGCATTGTCCTAAATTTGGTCCACAGGAGTACTCCTAAATTTAAAATGGACTTCTCTTGCAGGACTGCGTCAACCTCTGTGGAACAAGTGAGAGAACGAAGTTACCAGAGAGCTTTACTTCTCAGTGATCATAGGAAAGACAAGGACAGTGGTGAGTTGATTTATTGTTTTGAAGATATGTAAGTCTAACCAGTTCCCCCATGGTAATCTGTAATAATTCTAATATTGTGTTTGGGTCTGCTTCATCTGTAGGGGGAGAATCACCCTGTAGGCCATGCTCACCGTCTCATGTTCAGTCTCCATCTCATTCAAATCTCATTTCCCAGTTGCAGCTTAAGGTCCCTTCTTTCACTGAAATTACAGAAGGTCAGTAAGCAGATGACCTTGTATGACACTTGACATATTCAGTAGTCTAACAACAGCTTTAATAGTTATTTTAAAGTCAAATATAAAGTGCATAATGATCTCTGCAAAAGATTTTATTTTCCCACTTTGATACTTATCTCTTCTTTATTTCTGTAGAACCTGATTCTGAAAATCCAGAGCCAACTTCTGAATGTCCGTCCCCCGATACTTCACAAAGGACTTGTAAGAGTCCATCAAAAACAAGCAAGGTAATGCAAGGTGTTTGCACAATATGCATGGGAATAGCTCCATCCATCTCTGATTTGCCTTAAAAATGTTAATTGTTGGATTTACTACTTTGGTGACATACACACATGTTCATCTATCTGTACAGTAATTTAACACATTTGCAAGACAATTGCAAGTATGTTTGTCTCTACGAGTGGGTTTATCTGCTGTGCTGTACATGATTCTGGATGATCTGGATGATCTTACACTCTGTAGACAGAGAAGAGATTGTATCTGCACTGTTTTAAGGTGTGAGTGCTGAAGAACTGGCTCCCAGGACTGACAGCAGTGCTGTGATTTACCCTTAAGAGGAGCTTGCTCTGCCAGGGTTTGGCAGTAAGGGCTCTGGTAATACAGAGAAGGATGTTGAGTAGTTGCCATATTAAATGAAGTAATTCAGGTTGTCATATTCAGTCTGTTTGCTTGCACTACCCCAGCTTTAAAACATTAAATCAGTCTAAAATTGCTTTATTTCTCTAAGTGGTCTTCTCTGGAATTATTTCTTTCAGATTCAGAAATCTAAAACTTTTAACAAAGAATGGATTCAGACTTCGACCTAATGGACCACATTTCTGTTCAACTTTAAAATACACTTTAGTAGACTTTGACTTGGAAGAATTATTGATACATAGTTGCTAAAAATAGTGCCTTCTTAAGCTTACTCTGTTATTGATATTCTTCTCACACTTGAATATAGATCCTGCACCTCAGCATTTTCATTCACTATCTGGGAGGAGAGTGTTCTGAGGTGTTGTTTTTTGTTTATTGTGTGCATGGTTGAGTATTTTGAACACTGAGCACTGACTGCCTTTCTTTTCATTCCAGCCCTCTTCACCGAGTCCTGTAGTTTCAGCACAGCCACTTGGGAAAACACCCACAAAACCAGATTCGCACTGGGAAACTGCAGCTACTGCACCCGAGACTGAATGTGCGAATCATCCAAAACCTGAGCTGCAGCAGAAACAGCTGACAAACAACGTCCAAGCACTTTCAAAAAATCATCCATCTCAGTCCCATCTGCGCAGCTCTGCTGAGCAACTTTCACATTCACAGAAGTTGCCTTCCGCACCTTTGAAACTGCATTGCTCCCCTTCGCCTCACGTAGAAAATCCCCCCAAGTCTTCTACCCCTCACGCGCCTGTGCAGCACGGTTACCTTTCACCAAAGCCTCACTCACAGCAGCTGGGATCTCCATACAGACCTCACCATCCACAGTCACCTCAAGTTGGAACGTCCCAGAGGGAAACACACAGAAACTTCTACCCGGCAGCACCGACCCTCCAGCCCAGTAATCAGGCGCAGGCCGGCGGCCCCCTCTTCACACAGACAACATCAGGACAATCTTCAGCTTCCTACAGCCAGTTTAACCAACAAAATCTAAACAGCAATGCGCCACCTCCCCCACCCCCTCCCCCCCCTTCTTCTACTTACTATCAAAGCCAGCAGCCCTCTGGAAACTTTCAGAGCTACAGCCAGCTGAAGGGCAGCATCCCCCAACAGACTGTGTTTTCATCCGGACCAAACCAAGCACTTCCTGGCACTGCGGGTCAGCAAACGGTGCCAGGACACCACGTAGCTGCAGGGCATTTTTTGCCCTCTCAGAACCCCAGTATTCATCACCAGGCATCGGCATCTGCTGCTCCTCCTCCTCCTCCGCCACCACCCGCTCCAGGCCCCCACCTCGTCCAGCAGCAAAGTACCCATCAGCAGCACTCTGTAGCACACGTTGTCGGTCCGGTTCACGCCATGGCCGTGGCTCCCGGATCGCACATTCATTCTCAAGCTGCTGGTCACCATCTGCCGCCACCACCTCCGCCGCCAGGTCCTCTGCCCCACCACCAACCTCCCCATCCTTCCACGGGACACCAAGGTTTGCAAGCACAACACCAGCACGTTGTAAACTCGGCCCCGCCTCCGCCGCCGCCCCCGCCCTCCACCGTCATCGGCTCGGGGCACCACGCCCCCTCGGCACAAGGCTTACACCACCCCTCGCACCAGGGCCCCCCCCATTTCCCTGCCGGCGCCCACACGAGCGTCTCTTCCTATTCCTCGCAAGCCCCGCATCACACGACATTAGGACCTGGACCTCAACATCAGCCTGCTGGCACAGGACCTCACTGCCCGCTCCCTGGTCAGGGTCCTCACATCCAAGCCCAAGGACCAAACAGTATTGCAACACCTACTGCTTCCGGGTTCTGCCCTCACCCCGGCTCCGTGAGCCTGCCCCACGGAGTGCAAGGGCAGCAGCAGGCCTCACCCGTGCCAGGACAGATCCCCATCCACAGAGCACAGGTGCCACCCACCTTTCAGAACAATTACCATGGCTCAGGGTGGCATTAAACCAGATCCCTTTAGTTAAACATTTTTAAAATGTTCTGTAATATAAACTGTATATTTAATATGTACCTATTCAAGGTACTTTTTAAAGCTTGTACATGATACTTTGTATAAAAGCAAACACCAGTGCTCTTCCATTGTATCTTTTCCATTTTTTGCTTTATAAAATTCCTGAAAACGTGCTCTTAAGCCAGTATTAGGTATTTCTTTTTATTTTGTAAGTGGACATTCCAGCTGTTTTTTCTGGCAGTAGGTTTGATGCTGCATAATGTTTAAAATTTTATTGTTGCAGTTAAATTCATTTAGTGAAAGTTTTCTATATTACTTTTATACATATGTAATTAAATACACAGGCTAAGTGATGGCACTAACAAATTTTTTTTTCCATTTTCTGTCAACAGTTTTTTGTGTGCATAGAGATAGGAAACGATGCAATACAGATTTTTATAGTTTCGGTGTGGACATGGCTTTTTGTTTCATCAGTTATTTGCAGAAATTGTAATTTAATGTATAGACTGTTTCTAATGTCTCGGACGAGTGCTGTAAATACTGTATTTCTTTCGCGTGTAAAGTTGCTTAAAGCTTCTTTCATTTGATATAGTATTGTATATAATAAGTCTTTTGCAAAAAGAAAAGTGTGATCTTTGTGAAAGTAGTACAGTATATGATCTTTAAATTTTTTTTAATATACTGTCACATTGCAGCACTGGTTGGGCATTTTAATTCATGTTAATAAATCACAATTATGTCAGTTTTACCTGCTTGTCCTGAAAGGGTGCTATATATCAGCAGGAAAAGTGGCCTTAAGTGTCTCGATCTCCCTGCTCCCTGCAAGGCTCTTCACTTCTCTGCAGTGTCCAGCTTCACTTCTGTAGCACAGCCAGATGTGGAACAGGCTGCAGGAGGGGGATTCTTTCCCCTGCTCCATTTATAGGCTGAGGAATAATCACCCCCACCACAGCAGAGCCCTGGCTCTGTTTACCAGAGAGTGATCAGGGCCACTGATGGGCATTTTTATGCTAGAGCTGTTCTTCCCTTGGTTACAGAGCAGGGCTGCAGTTGCCTGCTGCAGCACCGTCCTGTCTCTGTGCTCTCTGCCTGCCCAGCCCTGCAGCTGGGCTGGAGGGAGGAGCTGAGCAGGTGCTGCGGGGTTGCAGGATGTTACTAACTGCAGCAGTCCTGGGTTTCTGTAAGGGAAGGGATTCACTGCTGCCGTTGTGCTCATGTCATGGTTGTGCCCTTTCACCCCAGCACTAACTGCTCTCAGTCCTGCTCACACAACAGCACGCTGCTCCTGGCTGCACCTCAGAGAGAGAGGAGAAGCAGAGTGTGAGCAAAGCTGAAACAGCACAGGAGGGCAAGTGGCTGCTCCTACCTGCTAAAAAAAGTGGTCATTCTTTTTAACGTGTAAGAAAGAAAAAGAGGGGCCACTCAAAATTCTGATTTGCTTCTAGCTACTGAAAAATCTTACTATTTAATATGATACACTGGAACTGCTTTCTTGAACACTTGCTGGCTATGCAGAACACACACCGTAGTTCACATTTTACACTACTGTGTAGCGAAGGACAGCATTAGGCTGTCAAAAACAGCAGAAAAATCCAACCCCGACCCCCATTGTTCAGACACTCATTTTGAAAAAAAAAAAAGCATCACCCTGTCTAACCCAGCATTCAGATCTGGTTAGTCTTTCTTAGCTCCAGGAAGGGACAACATCATTTCAAATACAAGAGAACGTAAAATATGCAAGGGTGCTTGGCAGGGTCTCAGCGCAGTACAGGGAGCTGCTGCACTGGGAGCAGCACAGGACAAGGCCTGGGCAGGGCACCCCAGAGCTGCTGCAGCACCGAGGCCAGGCAGAGGGCAGAGCTGTGCCAGCCTTGGGCTGCCCCTGGCACCTCATTCCCATGCCAGCATTTCTGTGTGTTCAGGAATGCGTTTGTAACCGGCTGCAGCAACCAGGCCCTACAGAGCTGGGCTGGATGTGAAGCTGAACGTCACTTTACCTCCAGCGCGAGTCCATTTTGGCATGGTCCCTCCGAGCAACGTTGTCCTTGCAAGCACTAAATGCAGTTCCAGGTTCGAGGGTGAAGGCACACGGTCCTGAAAGCCGACTGCCGCGGGGCCCCAGCACTGGACGAGCTTCCCCGAGCAGGGTCCGCTTTCCTTGGCAGCTCTGGAGGAGCGGCTGCCCCAGCCCTCGGGACAGACAATCGCTCCCTTGTTTACAGGGCTTGTTACAGAACAGCTGCTAGGAGAGACGCTTTCTTTTGGTCAAATTTCACCCAGCAAACCACTCCCACCCAGCCCTCCTGCCACAGGACCCGTGGGGCTGCTCTGAGGCACCAGGTGATGAGGTCAATGCCCAAGGGAAGCTGCCCTTCTCTGGCCAGGACAAGCCAGACCCCCACCTCCCACCCCCACAGCTGAGTCGTGGCTAGGCAAAGATTCCAATGACCAGCAACACTGTCTGAAAAAACAAAACACTTTAATTAGACAACTGCAAGCACCTCAAACAACTGGTTATTGTTACAGCATGGGGCTATCTTCTCACAATCTAGTTATTGCAAAGGCATGTGAATAGATTTTGTATGGACAAAGTCAAGAAAAAAGTGGCACTGTAGTTACATGAAGATCAGGAGTAAGCTTACATTCATCCCACTGACTTCTGAAAGAGGCCCAAACACACCTCCGTACTGTACATTCTAAACCTGTATTGCCTATAAGCTTCAGCCTATGCAGCTTTTTTTCCTAGGAAACACATAATTGTTGCGTGCAACTTACGATGGGCAGTCGTATGTCTACGGATGGGAAAGAATAAAGCTAGTGCAATTTGTTTTTAGAAACATATAAAGCTATGAATGGAATGAGCATGATCTTGCTTCTTGGATTATTTTACCCACTGCACTGTAAATAGCTGCAGCTATGTCCTTCCTTAACTGATGCCAAGCACACACTTTTATTATAAAAGATCAGTAATTCTACACAGAGAGTGGTTCTCATGCTCTACTTTTAATTTTTTTTCCTTTTTCTTAAGGTATAGTACAACTTACAGTGCTTATAAAAAGGCAACACCATATGGTACCATGTTTTCACTATCACATTGTAAGGGAAATTGCTATTTTTCTTTTCTTAAAAGCACTTAAAATAGGCAAAAGTTCTAAAAGGGAGTGCTAAATGATAATGCATACTTTATTAGAAAGAAGTCTAGCCTTCCTTTAAAGTGCCATTTGGGGAATGAAATCCTGTAAACCAGAGCCACTTTGTTTAAAACCCAATGAACAGGAACTGCTACAGAATAGAAAGTTTACACAATTCCTTAAAGCAGTTTAAAGTCCACTACATGCAATTGGTTTGCTATAAAGCTCTCTAAAACTTAGTCGCTTTACTCTGAAATTGAGTCCCCAGTCCCATATTTAAATGGAAATAAACATTTACAGGGTGCATTTACATAGACTATAATACAAGAATGACATCCCTTTGCCAGAAGATAAAATTGTACAATTCCTTGCCGAAACTCAGTTCTGACTTGATAAATTTTCTTACACTTGTAAATTATATAATATGCATCAGCTAAAATATTTTTTTTTTCATAAATAGTTACAAAACTTGCCAAAACACATGGGGGGGAAGTTTCTTTTGTTCAAAAATCTGACATCTGAATGTCACACAACACAAGAAACAATGCTTAAAGACACATTAAGTGTTTTCTGAAGAAAGTGGGTGAGTAAACTACTAGCTGAGGACAAAAAGACTACCCTTCCCCAAGAACACAGTGCACAAAAAGCAAAATGTCAAACAGTACCTCAAGCAAAATAAAGGTCTGAGGATTGAAGCCAGCTCACGTGTGATCCTGCTAAAGATTTTGTGACAGTCACCATTTAGGTCCAACGCATTGGAAAGTTGTTGCTGGCTTTTTTTTTTTTAACAGCTGGAAGATTCTGCTAAGAATTCAGCCACGGATGCCTAAGGCATTCTCCAGCTGAAGCACGTTTCTCTGGGACCATTTCTAACATGGGGATCAGGAAATCTGTAAACTGTGCAGCATCTTCATGAGGCCAACCATACTTCTCCACAAGCACATCAAAAAGACTCCAAGGTTTCAACTTGGTAATGTGTCGGAGTTCTCCTGCAAACAGAAATATTAATGGCATTAGAAAAACACCGTGATATTCGTGCCAAGGACTAATCCCTGTTTGTTTTTTTTCACCCACTCTGCATTCACAGCACCTTGACCAGATGGGAATCACTGTTTAGCACCGAGCTTGCTCGAGGTCCTCAAAGGAGATGAGTATGTTCCATGTCAAAGCCAAAAACTTCCTACAGCCATCAGTGTGTTACACATGGACTCCAGTGATTCCTCCTGCTGGCTTCACTCTCCCGTGCACACAGGCACTCACACACAGGCTCACACCACGGCCAAACCACACTGCAGGCTTCTCTTTAATCAGCCAAGGAACATAAACTTCACAGAATCTGCTCCAATCCCAAGACAGCGGTCTCAGAAACACAGGTCCTTGCCTTGCCATGTGGCATTTGCCAGCAGTGCAGCAGAGCACAGATTCATTCCAACCAAGCCAAGCAAAGGTTTGGTGCTCCAGAGATTCTGCTCCATCTCCCAGGAAACCCCCCCACGAAGCCTGGTCCAAATCTCTTCTGAGAGGGAAGCAGCTGCTGCTGCCCAGGTCTCTTTCAACCAACCACCAACACAAGCGGTGACAGCAGCTGCAGGACTGGAGTTCCCCCAAGAGCAGGAACTTCTGCCGATCTGGCAATGTGTCCCAGACCAAAAGGAAGGAGGTGAGAACCGTTCTGCCATTCAAACCAGCAACACTATCCAGGTTTGTCCATGGGTCATCCGGCATAACGGGGAAGCCTCTTCAATTTCCTGCTCCTCCAGGAAATTCTGTGCATTTAATTCTGTGCAGGATGAGAGCCAAAGCTATGAGATGTGCCATGAGGTACGTGGTGAAGGGATTACTGTGGGCAAGAGGGACCAGCAGCTGCCTGGCCAATGACCCTCCCTGCTGCCATCAGGAGGGAGGGACTCTGAGGTGTCACCCTGCTCAAGACCCACAGCCTTTGCAAT
This sequence comes from Bombycilla garrulus, assembly GCA_013400315.1. Lineage (NCBI taxonomy): Eukaryota > Metazoa > Chordata > Aves > Passeriformes > Bombycillidae > Bombycilla > Bombycilla garrulus. The sequence goes on along the minus strand of VXBU01012608.1, from coordinate 713,201 downwards.
CCAGGCTCTCGATACCCCTCGTTTACATGTGCTGTGGCTGCCCCCTCACCATTCAGGACGGCACTAACAGGGAATTTGACTACAGTCACACCTCCACTTCTCCCAAAGTGTAAACCTGACATTTGAAATCCTCCTTGGAGAGAGGATGGGAAGAGGACCCTACCCAAAGCAGGGACATCTTTTTGGTAACATCTGCCTTCTGACTGTGTCAGACCATAAACAGGAACACCTGTATTAGTGCACTTACACTTTGTGGATCCATGGCCTCTTGCTTCAACAAACTACACTAGGCCATGCATCTGTCTGTGTCAAAGTTCTTGCTGAATGTGATCAGACTTAGGAGTGCCTGATCTGCTCTAATCAGTAATTAAGCCCTGCCACACCCAGCCCTTCTGATCTCTGGGGACCAGCTGAAACACAAGGACAGCTGTTTCCTGCTGAATTTCTATACTCTTAATGCAACCCATAGCCATCCCCCATCTTCTCAAGCATATGTTATATGCCAGAGTCTCCACGGGACACTGCAAAAAGCACCTGAGAGACCCCTGTGATGCTTCTGCACTGAGGAGGGTGGTGGGGTCTCATCCAACACTGGAGGCTGAACGGAGTGCACAAGCTCTCCTCACCACCCGGGTCGGGGCATCCAGCCACATTACCTGTAAGCCAGCTGGTTTGTCAGCATGGTGCTTGCCCCTGGCTGTAACTGCTGCCCACAAAATGCCACCAGACATCAGCTCACAGCCTGGAGTTCCTGCACATCCCTCTGGTTAGAGAAGTTCCAGGGCAGGAGAAGTGACCGTGTCTGACTGACCTGGGGCTCAGTGTCACGGATGAGGAGCCCCAGAGGCTCAGCAGGTCCTGGGGCTGCCTCAGCCCTCAGCAGCAGCTCCTGGCAGGGTGCAGCACTGCACAAGAAAAAGCAGCTCTCCACAAGAGCAGGTGTGCAAACAGCCCATCACCCACAGGCTGCAGCAGAGCCCTGCCAGGACCAGGAACCCAAGGTGTGCTGCCCACAGCCAGGAACGCCAGCAGAGGCCACATTCTGCTTTGTGTCTGAACATCCACAGCACAAGCAAGGCCCAGCAGTAGCACAGACACAGAAAGGCTCTACTGTGGGCCCACAACTGCCCCACATAACAGGAAAGACAGCACATCTTGGAGCAGCACATTCATTTCCAGGCTTGCTCTCAGTCCTTTAAATCTTTGTGCAACCCTAAAATTTAACTGCTGAAAATTTTACCTTTTGGAAGGTTTCCAAAAGAGTGTACTGGTGACTACTTGCAAGAACAGGTAGTAAATTATGTAACACAAACTCAAATACTGCCAAAAAGTTATAGAGAAATTACTTGTTACTGACTGCAAGCAAAAAAATTACTAAAAATAAAAAACAATCATGTCCATAGTTTCTCCAGCTCCCAGCATTCACTGCAAGGGATGCTGTAATCATATACCAAATAAGGCTTAGCTCTGAGGGAAGGTGGGTGTGTGTTGCCACCCAGCACTGTCTTCATCTTTGCACTCACATTTTGTCATTTTCATCATCGTTCCTCCTTTACCTTATCTGGTAAGGTAAGGCTGCACAGTGAGGCTCCTGGTGCCACTGTAGAAGGAGATTGTTGCTGTTTGAGTACTCCTCATTTTATGAATGCCCATGCTAAGGCCAGCACAATACTCAGCAGTTTTTCTGCTAAGGAGCAAACAAACTACTTTAGCACTATGGCTGAAGTGTTCCACAAGAAGAAGAAGATAGGATACAGTAAAAATTATCTGTGTGGGAGCCAAACTTAAACTAATGCCTCTGTTTTCAGTAAGGATCATGATGCTAAGTATGGAAACAAAATAGGGTAAGTAAAAAACAATTAACACCACTCAGGTGGACAGAAAGTGTAAGAAATAATTTTCATGTGGGTCCTTCTCATTTCCATCCTGAAGCCTGAGAGTAGCTCAGGACATGGAGGTGTCTGCCAACACGTATTTTTATCTAGTTCAACATGTTTGTACCATGTAGTTGAAGAAGAGCAAGGCTGTACCTAAATTTAAGGGAGAAATTACGAAGCCCCACCAGTCTGACACTATCTATATTCAGGGCATTAGCATGAATTTTCAAAGAAGTGCTAAAAATGTAATACTGAGAACTTCCTCAGAGAAGCTCTTTCTTTGAATTTCTGATAGTAAAGCACACAGGAGATAATCTGCAGAGGACAACAGAGTTGCCAGAAATGTAAAACTTCTGTTGCCAAAGCAGAGGAAGCAATGATCCCTCTGAAAAATGGAATGTTAAGCCAGAAGGAAATCACTAAAATTTTTTTTGAAGGACCAGGGGGAAAAAATGCTATTTAAAATTTTCTCTGCTGACCGTAAAAAAAACCAACAGAGCTAGTCTATAAAATTTGTCAAAGACAAATTTAAGATGTGTCACCGGGCAAGAGGAGGATGGATTACTGAACAGGAAAACATGGATGATGTGAAGCAGCCATGGGATATGATCTGACATGACCCAAGAACTAATGCAAGGACTGGGGGTGCAGTGGGAGGAAGCGAGGAGCGCGGAAGGAGCCTTCCCTCCCTTCCAGGAGGGCAAATGAGCAGCATCACAGTGAGTGCTTCTCATTGCTCAGTTCCAAAGGGCAAAGCCAGCACCTGGCCAGCATCTTGCACGGGTTTAGCTCACAAGGAAACAGGCCTAGCAAATACCGGAAGAAAAATAAAGGGACCATGGTCTAGGAAAAACAAAAAGGTTTTACGTTTTAATGCCAAAACAGATTAGTCATCTTTACATTCAAAATAGCTTCCTTGAAGACACTGAAGAAAAAGACTCCCTGGAGTTACTACTGGGCTCAATGAACACGAGACCCAATAAAAACACATGAGCAGTTGTGTTATCGTGCAAGCAGTAACTCACACATGCTTTTTCTCTTTTAAATGCATCTGCCTATTTGCACACCTAAAATTGCTTCAGGCAATTATTGAGAAAGGACTTGATCAGTAAACTTTCAGTCACTAACATCCTTCTTTTTGTGCCTGGGACTTCAGTAGCACAACTCAAATGTTTAAAGAATTTCTCTGAGGTCAAACTTGCTCATGCAGAGGAGCAAAGTTCAAATTGTGGTTTCTTGATTTTCACCCAAGACTGACATTTTCGAAACAGGAGCTCAAAGCAAGATTTCCAAGCCCTCCTTAGACCACAGCAAGAAATACTCACAAGAGCCTCAGGCCTGTACCATGAGGCTTCTGATCTCCAGTGCTCAAGCCACAAGCAGATGAGTACAAAATGCAGCAGCTTGCTGGCCGACTCTGAAGCCTATCCCTCATACCCTGCCAGCCCTCCACACACAAATCCCAGCTGGCAGTACTGGGGTGGCCAGGTAAAAGAAAAAGGGCGCCTGATGCAAAGAAAAGATGCTCAAGTAAGCAGGACACTTGCTGCCTCCAGTTTTCCTACACAAAACATTTCAGTTTCCCCAACTTGCAACAGTAGAGTAACTGGTAGGATCCGAAAAAGCAGCTTGGTTTGTTACTCCTTTGTCTTGCATTTGAGATTCCCTGGTTTAAGCAGAAACAGGTGGGATCCAGTCTATTTAATCTTCCACAGCAAACTTGCACTCATATGCTGTGTGGTTGGTGAACCAAGCCTTTAATCCCACCTTAAATGCCACTCTGAGGATTTAAGAGGCACCCCCAAGTGCCTCTGAGGCATGTCACTGACGTTCAGGCCCTAGAGGACAACAGTGACACTCCGCAGCTGAAGATGCTCATGGAAGCACCAGAGACTCTCCACATCACAGGAATTTTACAAACTGCCCTCTCCTGTGCACTGCCAACACTGCAGTTGCTGAGGAACTGCCAGGCCATTTCACAGTTCTATGCCATCATTAGAAAATGCCAGCTTGGTCTGCTCTAAGGCGAGAAGCAGGAATGCAAGATGCACTCCAGCAGCTGCAATCCCTGTCCGGAGGTGCCGCACGGTATCTTGTGCCCAGCCCTCTTACTGCTTTACTGCTTTATACGTTTCCAGACCTGTGGGCCTCAAGTTTGTACATCTCAGTTACCAGGAGACTGTTTAAAGCCTGCAGATACAGCCCCTCTCTCTGCCAGTTGTGGCAGCAGCTCCTGAAGCTCACTGCCTGCTGTGCAGGGAAGCACTTGCTTTAAAGCCATCCTCTGCCAATTTCCCTGGCTTTCCCCCAGCTCTTACATGGTGAGCGCTGCCAAACAGCAGCCCTGCCTTCAGCTCATCCACTGACTTCCTAAGTAAACCTTACTCCACACTCAAAAGCCCCAGGCATTTCAGCCTCCCCAAAGGGCAGCTGCTCCCTCCTAGATCACCACTGCTGCCCTTCTCCGCACTGCAACACCATTAAGAGCTCCTGAAGGACACGGAGGCACAGGGAGCTCCCTGCTGTAGCAGGAAAATCCAGCACAGAACAGGCAGCTCCTGTGCATCACTGATTGTGTCCAGCCTCACTGCCCCGAGCTCCTGGACACCCACACCTCACTGCAGCTGCTGGGCCCAGCCCCAGGGCACAGCTCAGGCACGGGCAGGGTAATCCACAGCTCTGGAAGCAGAAAAGCGCCCTCCCCAGCTGTGGCTGACAGCCCCGGATGCTCCCCCACACGTCAGGATGCTCCTGACGGACCCTGTCCCTCCATACAGCACAGAGCTGTCTCACATGCTGAGAGGATGGAAGACACTGGAGGCATCACCACATTCCCCCACGAGTCAAAATCCTGCCTTAGACAGCAGCCTGGGCAGAGGTCCATGGCTTGGCACACAGCCCTCTGCTCCAACTGCTCCCTGCCTGTGGCAGCAGCCACGCTCAGCTCTGTGCCCACTGCCCAGGCATTCCCTGCCCGCCTCCATCGCTCCTTACAGCAGCACCTGCTGGACCACCAGCCAGGACCCAAAGCTGCTGATACGAGACTCTCCACGAGGTTACACGCCTGAGTTACATCACTTCAGTCCTCACACTTACATGAACATTAGACAACAGATTCACACGGACACTTGGTAACGTCCACACTTTGCTGAGTACATCCCCAAATGAATTTTAAATGAAATATTGAAATGAACTCCACAAATTGTGGCTTTTCCCAGAAAGCCAAGTTTACACCGAAGTTCTTCTTTAGTAAGAGCTCTCCATTTAAATGGATATATTTCTTCAGTACCCGTAAATGAACATATTCTCCTTTTGGATAGTATTATGCTTTAAATTAGTGTTGCATAAATACCGTTACCTTTTTTGGTGAAAAACTCCTTGGAATATTTCCCCAACATAGCGTATTTTCGAGGGATTTTTCCCAGCAGTTCAATGATCAATGCTATGTGGTCTGCATTGGAGAACATTGCCAGCAAAACAGAAACATACAACAGTTTAATCAGTACATTGCATGCACACACTAACACTGGCCCGGTACAGACAGAAATAGATTGATCCTGGCAAAAAACACACGTGTGCACTGCTTGCTCAGGGGCTACTTTGGAAAGATGCTTTCAGCAAAACTTCCTTCTCAAAATGATGTTTGAGCGTCAGCTGCCACAAACAAGTTTTGCCATGTAATTTAAAATGTACCAATAATTATTTTTCAGAACGTTTGGGTAAAAAAAAGAAAAATAAAATCGTCAGAGATTCCTGGGAATTTTGCTTCTCAAAATGAAAATTTTGTGTGTGATTTCAGGAAATGCTCCTTGCTGGGACATGATACAACCAGCAACAGCAATTCCACTTCTGTCTGCATCACGGCACCTTTCAAAAAGAAGAGGTACTACCTCTGCGATTGAAGAATTCCCGAGAATATTTTCCAGATAGAGCAAAGTGCCTTGGGATATTGCCTAGCAGCTCTATGATGTGTGCTATGTGGTCTATGAGGGAGAGAAAAAAAGGATACGGGAGTGGAAGGGGCAGGGAAAGGATGGGATAAAAAAGAAGAGGAAAGAAACTGGAATTAGTAAAAAATCAGAAATAGTTTCAAATCAACAATGTTTGCAGCAAATCCATGCAGAGGTTTCCAGGATCAGCAGAGCTCTGGCATCATTAGTAGCATTTAGGAACAATGAATGATGCCCACATTACCACTGCAAAGAGCATTTACAAGCAAACAAGCATGAAAATGGACAGGTATACAGATGGAAGCAGGAGTTAACTCTGATTTAAAAAAAAATAATTAGTAATTGCCTAATTCAAATAAAAATACAATGTAAAGATTATTCCAGTGTCACTCTTGTAAAGAGAATAACAGAATAAAGTTCAAATTTGCTGTTTCTTTTCTAAACTAAAATGATGTTATTTTCAATCAGGTTTCCACACATATGCAATCTTACAAGAAGGGCAGTTTAATTCCTTCAGGCAGTTGTTAAGTAGATGAATATCTGCAGAAGGGAGTTTTTGCCCACCCTCTGCTAGTGGTGGAACTTAAAACTAAAAAGAAAAAAAATCATATTTATACTCTGAAAACAATGTGTACAAACAGTTCTACTCAAATACAAAACTTTAACTCCACCGTAAGCTCACTGGAAATTTAAGAGAAGGAGTATGAAAATATGAAGAAACTCTTACAATACCTCCAAAGAGTCATACCTTCATCCCTGGAATAGTCTTCACCCGAGTGTGGCTCAAACAAGTAATCTCCAGTCGCCAGCTCAAATGCCTACAACACAACAGACAAAGCCATGAGTATTTGAGAAGCAGTGCTGCTGATCGTGAGATGTCAGCAAAACATCACAACTATCTCAGAAGCCAGAGGGAATTCACACTCAAAGCTTGAGGCCTGTGACTGGATCCAGGACTGAGGAGAGGCCACTTACCTGGGGACATCGTTCCTGCAGAGCAGCAGCAGCAGGAACAGAGGCTCTGGAGAGAGCCCCACATCCAGCCCCGTGCCCAGCTCTGCATGGGCTGGAGGTGACAGCAGTGTGCCCACCCCGGTGCTGCTGCCCATCCAGGCAAGGTGAGGGAAGGAAATCCCACAGGGCTGGAGGGCAGCCCCTCCCTGCAGCCCCTGGCCAGAGCCCTGCGCTCAGAGCAGCACCAGGCTGCCCAGGAAGGGGCTCCCAGGAGTCTGGCTGCACTGAGCCCGTGTTAAACACAGCTTTACAGACTCGGGGGTAGTCTGGTGATTGTCTCAAGCACTTCTAAACACATCAGGTGTTTCTAAGTATGTAGTAAGAGCTACACATGTATCTGAAAGGTATTTACCTGTCAGATTGCATGTTGGAGTCTGAACTAAAAAAGTCTGAATCACAAATAAAATCCATTTATGACTATAATTAATCACCTGAATTAGCTTCTTCAATAACTCCAAATGTGAAAGAGTTTTTTAAATTTCTTCAGTGATGGGAGTAAATGGTGAGACAGATACTGATGGGGAATCCAGAACAGACACTGGGACATCAGATGCCTCAGGGCAGGCAATGCTTCCCTGGGATGCTAACCCTGCGTTAGGTGAGGGCAAAACTGACTTTCTCTTTATGGGTGTAATGAATATGAAAGCTGCAACACACTGAAGCAACTATGAGAGCCCCTACTTGTGTCCAGACATGGATTCATCTGGTCTAATTTGTTAAACTATTCTCTTTCAGCTCTGGCTCACCAACTGCCCAAGCAGCCACAGGAATCTAATTCTTTCCAGGTGGTTTAAACATCAAACTATTTTCCATGTCCAAGACATGGGAAAACAACTGATCCAGAAAAGCATTCCAACAATGAGGCAGAGCTTCCTGGCACATTTCTAGAATGGGATTTCACTCCATTAGAACATTCACTACAACATACTTGTCTCCTAAAAATAGACACTTTTCTGTTTCAATAATCTGGAGTTGTTAAATCACCTGTAAATTTAGCCTATTTATGAGCTCTTGGCTTCTTCAAGCTGTGAACTGCAGTGTCATCCAAGTGGGCTACAGCCAACATAACTCACTGCAATCACACATAGCAGCCAAGAAAACAAGAACACCCCTTGTTGACATTTCAGCTGATCCTATGAACAGACCTTTAACTTCTAAAGTTACTGTCACTAATAAACAGTCATTCACTACTGCTCTTATTCCACTCTCAGCTCAAGATGGACAGTTTTCACTTTACAGCTGAAAAAAAACTGAAGGACTTCATAAAATACCAGATTTCTAAACTGAAATAAATGTTAAGAGCAGCCAGAAGCGATCACTGGGAGAGATCTCTAAACACAACACAGAATGCTGTTACTCTCCTGAGATGATACAGAGAAGACCCAAGTGTCCTCCCTGTATCTCATGGCAACCTATTTATTCACAGGAAGAGCTGGACCAGCTTTCCCAGGAGAGCACACACCAATGGGGCTGACTCCTGAGGGCAGTGAGAAACTCACTGCTATTGCACAAAGATCCCTGGAGGAGAACGGAAATGTAGTTGAATTTAGCCACAAAGGTAGACAACACAAGAATACAGTTTCTGTCCCAAAAATGAAGTATTAATATCTTGATATGCCTGCGTGGGACTAAAAATATTAAACCGCAGAACTGTGAAAATGTTTCTAGAGAAGCACAAGAGGTAAGCAGACTGCTGTGATGCTCTGAATTTGAGATCAGTTTGTGTATCGCAGAAGCTGAAAGCTCTCACAGATTTGAGATATGTATAGCACCCTCTTGCTGAACAAAAACTAAAGCTTTTGAAAATGATGATGATGCTTCTCTTTTCCTTTTTGTACAGCTCTGACTCCATGCCCAGGATGGGCTGGGGCTGCAGCACTTCACACATCTCATCTTCTGACTCTCCCTAAAGCACTCTAAGAACAAAAACACTTCTGACTCAGATGCCACAAGGACAGCCCAGAGGCAGGTGCTGTGAAAAGTATTTGTAATGATGGTTCTTAGCATCCCTGTCTCACAGGTTCATCTGTGGCAACCTGGTAGTATGCTCCCAGCCATTTTCAGGACAGACTGGCTACACAATGCAAGAAGGATTGGAACTGAAGGTTAGGAGGACCTGGCCTCAGGTTTTATGGAGGCTGAGCAAAGGATGCAGGAGGGGAGGCTGGCCAGGCTGGGTTTGCTCAGGTGGGGGAAGGGGAGAAGGGATTTTTGCTGCACTCCACTTTTTTTTTTTTTGCAGCACACCAATTGCTGCACTCCACTGCCTGAAGGCAATAGTGGAGAAGAACAAGATACAATTTTGCCAATGAAAGGAGAACACAGAGCAGACACAGGCAGCAAGACGGGAAATTCCAGTCAAACATGAGGAAAATAAATTCTTTGGTGAGACTGCCTGAGTATTGGGGCAAGCTGCTCAGAAAAGCTGTGGAAATGCCATTTTTACCAGTATGAAGCATGTACCCCTCAACTGGACAAGGCTCTGAGTGACCTCATCTACCTTTGACAACAACCCTTGAGGCAGATACCAGCGATCACTTTAAACCTAAATTTGTCTATAATTTCCATGATGCTACAAATACAGACTAACCATATTTACTTACTCTGCCTTTGAAAGTAATACTTTCTGAAAACTAGTTTCTTGACAGAAAATCGAACTTTAAAATACCATAATTTTTTTACTTAATGTTGACATTTACCTCAGGAGAAGTCAGCATTTCATTTATTATATGGAGATAAAAAATTAGATACAGTACACTCAACATATGGCACAGAAGCCCAAGGCAACCATCCATCCTTACTGACTGTTCTGGCAATTTCTACTTACCATTTTCCTAAGGTTCTCAGAGAAAACCAGTCTAGACTGCTTTTCTCCCTCTGCAGACGGTGAACCTTTCATATAAATGGTTACACTGCTGTTTTATAGGCTCTGAAGAGGCTCTATTTCTTTCCTGCCACACGATTGTATGCGAATCTACCACAGTACAGAACTGGTGGCACCACTCTATAATGGACCCATATCTAACCACACAATTGGAAATAGCTACATTTTCACTGTGTGACAGCTGTGTACTCAATCTGGTGATTGAAAAATGGATGCATGCCTAGGCAAAGCTGTCTGGGAGAGGACTGGAAGAACAATTCACTTGGACTGCATCAGCCTCTCTGAACTGAAGCCCCAGCTGAAAAAGAACAACAAGCTATAGGCCAGAATTATTATTTTGACAGATGAGATGCAGCTCTTGGCCAGAGCATCTCTGCCCCAGCTGAAAGGAAGAGATGTGAATGAGAAGAATGTAACTACTTTAAAAACAGCCTTGGTTTTAAGAACACTGTTCCACAGGTCAGTGGGAGCATGGAGAGAAGATCAGAAAGCTTTTTGAGATACACACACCCGCTGACAGTTTGTTGTCCCGTGGACATCTTCCTCTGAAGAGTCAGGAAATGGGAAGAGTATGAAAGGCATTTTGCATGGTTAGTGCTTGGTAGGAAAGGCCAAATATACAAAACAGAGACTTGCATGGGATACCTGGAAAGGAAACAGGGTTCTTTTATTTGCTGTACTCCGATCTTGGAATCATGCACATACTGAGTGGCTGCTTTCGAAAGTCAGCTCCTCTGGGAAATCATTTTGAGTGTTTCAGGTTGTCCACCCACCACCTCCAAAAAGGGTGCACAGCGAGTAATAACAGCATTCTGTACTGCATCTGCCTACTGAAAAATATGTGCATAGCAACTTCAGCTTTTTCTCCCCTTGAAACCATATTTTTGATTTTCCATTTTTCCTCAAAATACTGCTTCTGTGAACACTGAGGCTTGTAATCACACCTTTGGTATGTGCCACTCACACATACTAACATGATGATACTCATGATCCCATGGAGACATGATCACTTTTTCTCTGCTTACAACAGTGGAAGAGTAGTTAAGGACAGTTACCTCTCCAGTCTATGTTACAGAACATCATACAAAGAAGTAAACTGGGGGCACAAGCCTACATTTTACCTACAAGCACTTACATGTGGTTTAATGTTAACATTGTAACTTACAATATCCTGTTCATTCTTCACTCTGTTCCTCTGAGTTCTCTCATGTGAACAGAAATGCTCATGAATAAATAAACCCCACTGGTGTAAACTTGCTTGCCTTTAAGTAGCATGTCCCTTGTTTTGAAAGCATTTTGCCTGTCCCCTTCCCCTCACACCTGGTAGCATTTTCTTTCAGCATCTTTATTCTCTTTGGGAAGATAAAATACCAAGTACAATTTTCACCTTCTCTGACTTCCTGCTGGTCTACAGCTGTCATTCCTTTGCTAGGTCTTATTACAAAGAGAAGATATTGCAGAAATCACAACTCTCCACAAAAGACATCTCAGAAAAGTGTTAAAAACTTCAAAAGCCTCGTTCATGTCCCAGCCTGTGACACAGTCACCTCTTCCCTGCAGCTCAAATGAAAGGTAATGAACAGGAGTCAGATGATGAGATTCATCACTTTCGGTGCTTTTCCTGTCTCCAATCCAAGGAGATTGGAACGAGGAAAAGCAGTGGAATCATGGTGCTTGCAATCATTTCCAGAAGCAATACAAAGGGATGCTGTCTGCCAGTACTAACTCCCTTATCTTGCCAGGATTTCTTGGCAGCAGCAGCAGTGGAGTACTGTGTTCCGTGTTTTCTGGGATTTAGGAAATGCTAAATCACTCAGTGTCTGTTCAGTTTCTGCTCTAAAGAAAGCAACATGCTCAATACTGTTAATGTGGAAATTCAAACCGATATAACCAAATCATCAAGAGCGTTTTCAATCCTGTCAAACGTACTGTTGGCTCAAAATCTATTCCCTTTCTTGGGTAAAAATGAGAGATGCACCTCCCTGATGGCAGAACTAAACTAGAGCTTCGTACAGGAAGGGAACATCTTCTAGAATTTAGTACATGTGGAGAGATTCCCAGTCTCTAGCTTTCCAAGAGAGCAGCTGAGTATTCCACTTAAACAGACCACATTGTTACAAGAAAAATAAAAGGGCACTGTACAATTTCCCTAACCAAACTCAAGCATGCCTAACAAATGACAGTAACAATCATTCAAACCAAGACCATCAAAGTCTAGGGAAAAAAATTTAAGTTACGCTTTGAGGAATTCTTTGCCAAGCACTGAACAAGCAAACAACTCCACCATGGTCTGGAAAAGCCCAATGATATCTAACCTTTTTCACAGCACTTCAATGCATGCACTGATTATAAGCCCCCAAAGATATGCATCATCCTCTTTCTTCCCTTCATTTTTTTTTTTTTTTCTCTTAGAGAGTCTGCAAACTCAGATCACCTGAGCAGAGGAATGGTACTGGTCTGAGCATATTCACATTCATCCTTTAAACCTAATTCAAAGAAATTGGGGCACAAGATTGGGGCCATGCCAAACTATCCAAAATTAGATGATTTAGCTCACAGGCTGCTGGATTGCAATGCTACTTACTCACTGACATAGCACCAAAGAAACAGCATTGCAAGATTGTTAGCACTGAGTTATTTTGCCCTCTTTTGCTGTTTAGGTATGGCCCTTACATGGCTCTGATTACATACACTCCCAGCACAAGTAATCCTGATCAGAAACCAGCTAGTCCAATACTCAAGTCAATACAAATAAACAGGACTATTATTTCCTGGAAGCTGCACTAAAACCACCAAGCTCCTTGTTAGATGAAGGCATCCCAAACTAACTGAGCCCAGGTAAGGAATGCTCTCCATTCAGACACAAGGTACCATGCCGCAGAAGATTCATAAGAGAATATTCTGGAAGCTGCTGTGCACACAGGAACAAAGATCCTTTGCATGCTCAGGGCCTGTTTATCATTTCTTGTTTAAAAACCTCATCTTCATCCTTATTACTGAAGACTGTAAAATGGACAGGCAAACGTTATGATGGAAAAAGACACTCTGCTGCTCAGATAAAACCTTTTGTGCTTAACACAAGTCATGCCATAAATACAAGCTAATACAAGAACCAGCAGCTGGGCTACTCATAGTCAGTGCTACCCTCAGTGACCAAGATTATTTCATTAGCAAGCAAAAGGCAGTGAAAACCTTAAGCTTAAATGGAGATCTATAAAGCACAAGACCAAGTTAAGAGCCCAGGTGAATCCAAGCATTCTGAGTCATCCTTCATATAATCCAGGACACATAAAAATATTGGTGTGTTTTATACACACATAAATCGCTGATGCAGAAACCCTACGGACATGAAGTTCCAAGAAAGGCCTTTTTTGTTGCAATTTTTTAGATGGAGATGTCAGCTAGAATATCTGACACAGCAGTGGATACAAAATACATGGAGAAAATCTGTTTTGCAAGCTAAGCAGTGTTCATCTGTGCTTGGTGCTGTCACATTAGGTAAAGTATGGATAGATGGAAACTTGCCAAGGAAAAAGTAATGGAAATACTGCTGGACCACTCATTTTGCACAGTACTGCTTCCAAAAATGCCCTTAAAGACTCAGGACTTGTACAAGCAAAGTCACCTCTGCTCTCCTTCAGGAGTCCTGGACAAAAAGGCTAACAGGGTATGTGAGCTGTATTTTGGCTGAAAATAAACACCACTTGCTCCAGCAGACAATCTCTTTGAAAACACAGTAAACATGGAACAGAGTGAATTAAACATGAAACAAGAGCAAGATAACCTAGAAGGGCATTTTTTGAACCAAATTTAAGTACAACAAGGAAACTAAACTTGAGATTCACATCGTAATTTCCAAAGACAGCCTAAATAATTTATTTGGGAGTTTGCAGTTCCACATCAGGAATACTTTCATGGCCACTAATCTCTGTTACAAGTCCTCTGAAGAAAGAGGTATTAAGGTCTTCAAGGCAATCCCTACCTGAGAGCTGTTTTCCCATCTGATACAAGATCAGCATCCCCAGTGCTCTGATCCATTTTCTCAGCCACACAGCAATACAAACAGATTCTGGGGGTTCTCAAGTAATGAACTTTTTTCTGTGAGCCTGACAGGCTGCTCTCTATTTAATACACAGCTGTACCATGAGGACAACTGAATTAAACAACTTTATGTCAGTGCTGTACTGTTCTAAAATTTCAACATATTTCTTAAGGGCAAAAACCTAAGGACTGTGACAGAAGACAGAATTACAGCACTTCTGCCTCAAATGCTTTACTATCTGCAAGGCAGAAATACATTTTTCTCATTAAAACACTGAAATTCCATATGTAATTGTGAATCTGAGTTAAGACACCTCCAGTGGCAGTGATGCTTTAGGCTTTTTTCTTTCCCTGAGTTTGAAGAAAGCAGTAACACTTATATAACACAGAGGAGAAGTTGTAATAGGCTGGGCAACCCCAAGTATTGCAAGAACATTATATTCCTGAGGTGTGATACTGCTATTTAGTACCCCACTGTCTTTAAACACAATTCTAGATAGACTTCAGCTTGCTTTATGTGTCTTTAGCTACAAGACTAAAACACTACATAAGACTATAAAATTAGCAGTGATAGGTACAATTTAAAGATGAATGCAGGGTGTCCAATAGAAGGTTATCAAGTTCAACTGATGTTCACAAAATACTAGGTGACAGAACAGTCTCTATAATGACTTTGTGGTTAGTTAAGAAGAGTAATTAAAATAATTAAAGAACAAACTGTGGAATACTTCATATACTTTGCTCTCAATGTAATAGAAAAATTCCCCATTTTGTCCCCAAACAGAAGAGTAAATTTGGAAATGGACAGGTTTCTGTGTATTAAAGAAAAACCTAGTATTAAACTCCAGAGAAAACACACTTTAATTTCACTTATGGGTTAGTTACCTCCAACACATGGCCTGCTGAACTTATAATATGTAGGATTTTATGTTCTTTTCAATCCTCCTCCTCCTCCTCTCCCTCCAAGCTGTGTAATTCTTCTCATCACCCACACCCGCAAACTGTGTCTAGTATTTGAGTCTTCTCTTCCTCCTCCTTCCTCCTCACATACTTACTCTTATCAGACATGTATTTGTAAAATACAAAGATTTTATTAAGTTTTCACTTTTAAAACAGGCCAAGGTATTTCTAAATCTGGTTTTTAGAAACATATACTATCTTTAATGAGAAGATGCATGCAGCTTGTTCATCCTCAAAGAGATACTAGAGTTTCAGAAAGCAGTTTCAGAAAGCTGCATGATTAAGTTTTCACTTCTTCTGTTCTCTAAAGATTCTTAAAAAGCTGTAATTTCAGTTCTGTGTTAAAATTAATTCCACAGAATGTTACCACATATTTCATGCCTATAACGGAATTCCTTCTCTTGAAAGTTTAGAACCAAGCCTAATCCGATTCACATTCTCACTGCACTTGGCACCAATTTAAAGTATTTCACTGTTTTGCTACTTTACACACGAAAAAGGAATGTAATCACAGCTGACAGTAGCACAGGTTCTAAGACTGGAATGAAACAAGCAGTTGTACCTTTTCTGTTACATTTTGTCATTCAAAGTAGACATACATTTGCTCTCTAAACTTGCATGCTAAACTTGCATCTTTCAGACCACAAGTTTAAAATCCATCACATGAAAATTAGATGTGCTCTCCAAAACAGTTCCTTTTGATTAAGAAGGCTTGAGAAATTGAAAGAAAAGGAAGAAATCATCATCAGCTATCTGATACAACATCATTTATGATAATGTATTTGTGTCAAAATGTCAAAACCATCCCCCCATCAGGTTTCCTCACTAAATAAACAATTGTTTTTAGGAGCTTTACTATTGTAAAATACGCGTTGCATTGTTCTTACCATACATGCTGTACTCCAGATATCAGCAGGTGTACTGTAACCTGCTCCTATTAAAACCTCTATGGATCTGTACTGTCTTGTCTGGATGTCTTCTGTGAAGTGTTTATGCTAAAATAGAAAGAGCCACATTAATGGAAAGAAGGACTATAAAAAGATCTGTTCTAAATAGTGAACAGCTAAAATGATGTAGTTACACTTACCACCCAGCAGGCATTCCCCAGGTCAGCAATTTTAACTCTAATTTTATCTGCATTTCTTGGGTCCAGTGGATTCACCAGTAAGTCAGCAGCACGAGTTTTTGCTAACACAAGCAAAATGCAGAGTAGTTAGTACGTTAAGCCTACTATTCATTATCTCTAAGCAGTTTTGCCTTGACACTTCATTCAGCGTTGTCATACACTGAAGACATCAACACAATTTGCTGGATGTTATAAGAAATCAAAGCTACATAAATAGGATTACTTACCCTAATGTCCAAATATCCTCATACACTTCAAGTGCAATTTTTTTGCATTTTTTAGCTGCCTATCATGACTATCATGACAATATCCAGAGGAGCTTCTAAGCAAAGCCAGTGTGTATGCTTCCCAGAACAGATGCAGACATAAAATGTGAAAACTCAAGACTCCAAGAACTCACCCACTACACACAATGAAAGATAAGTTCTTGGAACAATCTGGTTGAGAAAATAAATCCTGCACTTCCATGCCTGGCTACAGTAAACAAAATCTGGCTGGATTTTTCCCTTTTTTTTTTAAGGGGTAAAAGATTCACCAAAACCTGGCTAATTTGAGAGCCCAGGGGTTGTCATCCATTTCACAAGTAATTCAGCATTCAAAGTTCTCCAAAGGTCCTACTTGCATCAATTAAGATCCAGACTATAAAGGCAGAACTTTTATCTGGTTAATGTTGCAATCTTTAGAGGCTCTTGGGACACTGAAACCTTAACACAGACCAGTGGAGGTGCTGCTTTTTTCTGTTATGACAGTCCACCTGCTAGTTCCTAAACTGCTCTGGAAAGAAAGCAGATGACCTCAAGACAGAAGACAAAACCAGATACCACAAATCACAGGGAAGCACAGGACTGGTCCCTATTTCCCTGTCCCAAAGCTATAAGGAGTAAATTGGAAATTCAAGGTAAGACAAGAAAAACGTACTAGATCCAAAAAGCACTTGCGACTGCAGTGATGTGATAAACTGGTGAAAGACTTGGAAGAGGAAAATACACTAGACAAGGAACAAGGACAAAAAATATTGGAAGTCTAATGGTGACTTAGAAGTGACTGAAATCAGATTGAGATCTTCAACTACTGGCACAGGAAGCCTGAACTGGTCATCAGAGCACTGAATATCAGCCAACCAGAAAAGAAAGTGGCAGGGTCCACTGGAGGAGAGAGGGAATGAAAACACAGGAGTAGTATAGCAAAAGGCAGAGGGGGCAGTGACCTCAACAAACAGCCCTCTAAAAAAACTGGAATGGAGTCCAAGACTCAAGTTTATAAAAAGCACCAACATAAGAATAGAAGCAAAACACTCAAAAGATAGGAACTAATAAAACTAGTAAGCTGCCCTTAAGAACACGCTGCATAGTACAGTGTAAATTTTTAATGCAATCACATGCATTACTGAAGAAATAAAAGGACCTTTCTCAGTTCAGTAGTCTATCAAAAAAAAAAAAGCCAAAAAACCAAAAAATAAAAAAAAAACCCAAACCAAACCAAATCAGAAACCAACACAAACGAAACAAAACAAACAAAAAAATCCCCAAAAAACACCAAGACAGTGCTAGATAAATCCTTCTCACACATCTTGTTGAAGAACTGCAGTAAATAAAGTGGAAAAAAAGCCTCATGACTAAGACTTCTGAATATGGCATTAGGCAACAGCTTTCTTCAACCTTTTCCTAAGAGAGAGGGACCTGAGTAGCTAATAGAGAAGTGCCTACACTTCTGTGTTTTTCTACAAACTTATGATGCCTAAGTCCTGTATCTTCTGAAAGATGAATTCTTGGATTCTGTATTTGACAAACACAGACAATTTACAACTGAAAGTGAAGTCTGAACAAGTGTATTTTTGAGAAAGTACTCACAAAAAAGCATCCAAATAAGCTTAACCTGCGCACAAAATTAGTGAACACTTCTGTGTCCTAGTTCCATAAAAACTAAGAAATATCACCTTACTCTCACAGTCTCAGCATGATAATGTACTTAGCAAACATTCAAACACTAGAAAGAGGAGGAGGAGAGTCGTGAGGAAATTACAGATCTATCTTCAGGGCACTGGTCACGCAGAAGAAGATAAAAACTGCTCATCCACCGAACACAAATTCATTTGTGCACCGAATAAGGCAAATACCCCAAAAAAATAAGATGAGACCATGTCACTTAACAAAGCATAGCAATGCCTAGAGAAAGAGGAACAAATAAAAGTACTTCAGTACAAGGAAAGGACAATAAAGATATGATGAAAAATTATGTAGTACCATTTAAAAATATTTAATAGCCTCTAACCCCTGAATGCTTCTTCCTTCTAAATACCTTCATCTGTTTTATTACTGTTATAGTCAATGATATTATTGATGCCATCAATATCTGTAACATTCAGCTTTTCCTCTTTCTTCAAAAAAAGTCAACTATCACTAAATTTACTGTCTGTCTTGTTTCATTGAAAGAAAGGTATGTGAACTGATGGATAACATGAAGGAGGAATATAGTGGGTTTATTTCTCCAGCTATGGAGATGAGCTGTTTCCATGAAGACAAAAGTACATTAAATCTCTGAAGACATGAGGACTTTACACACCACTCCAGGAAAACAGCAGTGGAGTCTTTCTGCCTACATACAGCTGGCAGAACAAAAGAAGAAACTACCAGGCATCTAGGAACCTCCTCTATAGTTTCAGGGACTGCAGAGTGTAAGGAGATCGACTAGAAGCCTTATTTGCCTGGATCTTCCAGAAATGCAGTTCTACTGAGCTATATTTTATTTCATATTTTTTGCCTTATCTGTCAGACTCTATAATAAACAGTGTGAATTGTTCTTCTAAAGTCTTAAACCAAGAATTGACTGCATTTTTCAATGCAGCTCTATTTAAATGTAGTAACTTCATCTGTGACAATGCTGATGGCAGGCTTGGTGATCTTCTCCCTGAGCTCCCATTTTCTTCTATCTGCTTACAGATTTAGTCACTCAATATTTTCTTTATTAAACCTGAAACCCATATATTTATCATTTAACCACCAGCACTATAAGTAAGACCTACGTGTAATACCCTGAAGCTATTTAATTCAATGGCAAAAATCTAGCTCTTTGCAATGACATCAAGATTTCACCTTCCATGTCTTCAAATGGATTTACAGTCAAACAGGATTTACAGGTAAAAGTTCTGGATTGATGGCCAGAATTTAACTGTCCAAAACCACGCTGAATATAGAAACACCATAAGGAGTTGAGAGTTGGCAACATGCCCTGTTGAGTATTAATAAAAGGTTAAGAAAGGAACTATTTGACACAGAAAGAACAATTAATGAATGAAAACACAGCCCATTACAGAATTTTTCAATATGACTGAAAAAAGACGTGACAAGAAGTAACAGATAGAAGTTACAGCCAGAAAAGTTCAAACTTGTTACAATTCTTCTAAAACAATTCAGAATACCAGGCAGTGGAACACACTTCAATCACACTGTATTGTAATTTCATTTGTCCATTTAAGAACAGGTATTTTTCTCTTTGAAAAATACGTTTTAAGCCAACAATAAAGGTTACTGGGCTTAAAAGATGGTATATTACTGACTTGTTATCAAAGGATGTCAGGTTACATGATCTTATGCTCATCCTCTACCTTTAAACTACAGGAATGATGTTTATTTGCAAGTATAGATTTCCTTTTCTCTTTCACATGCAGACTGACTTGTCAATGCAAGTATTTATTCTACAATAATTTATTTATCTAATACCCCTTAAATGCAAGTTCTAGAGTGGAAAATAACCCATAAATCACAGTTCTGCAAGAAAAATCATCCAATTTACCTAAACAACTTTTTCTTAACCTAACCACTGCTTTTGTGGTCCATTTACCTGGCTCTTTTATTTAATACAATACAATACACACTCATGCGACTAGACGAAAGTCATTAAGAGGAACACATACTTTTTGGCAATTCCCCAGTGCTGGATGCTGAAACCGTTCTGCTCCTGTCGTGAGATGGGCTGCTCTCTTCTCTTTCAGTAACAGTTGATCCTTCAGAAACAGCAGAACCACAAGCTACAGACTCTAGAGCCCCAGAGAACACTGATGCTGAAAATTCAGAGAACTGGGACTCTGGAATTTTATGACGTCCATTTGGCAAATCACCATTAAACTGTTCATAGGAGCTGCTATAAGAGTAATCACTTTTTGCATTTGGATCATCAAGATTATACTCCTCTGGATTTGGACATTCTTCCTCTTCCTCATCTTCATCTTCAATCTGTTGTTCCAATAGGAATGGGCCGTTCACAATATGGCCATTTGTTTTGGGGGATTCTATCCACTTAGGGTCTGTAGAGTCAGTGTTGACAAGTTCCTGCTCAACATCGTCATCTTTTTCAGTGTTTTCCTTCTCTGTGTCTTCTTTTTCATCCTGATCTTCTGCTTCACCTGAAAAATTTCAGCGAGCGACACATTACATCATACATCAATAAACCAGACTAAAATTTGGCATTCATCATTGTAACTCTTCAGTAACTATCTGACTTCTGACATACCACATAAGGAAACACTGAATATCACTGAAATATGCAAACCTTAAAATCTAAATTAAAGGCAAAAGAAAGGATTAGCAAGGCTGTTGGGAAAATAACCAATGGGAAGTGGTTCAGTAGGGAACAATCCAGAAGAGAATAATGTTATGAAGGGAAGATGAATAAGGCCTTGAAAGCAAGCTTTTAAAAATCTAGAATTCAATCCATGTCAATCGGGAGTCATCACAGAAGTAGCAAAATTCTCCATAAGAGCATAACAAAAACAATCCAAACTGAACTACAGTCTCAGTAGTTACATCTTTATGACGACTGAAGAGATGATAAGAATATCAGGGAGACTAGAATGGAGCTGGACCATAAAGACGGAGCTGGACCATTCCAAGACCAGGACTGAACAGGAATTTTAACAGGAGATACCAAAAATTTTAGTGAAGAAGTTACAAGCTTTGTTACCTGTTAGATCATTACAACAAACACTGTAAGAAGAAAAGGGGAAAACAATGATGACTGCAACTACTACAATAATATTATAGAAAAATGCATCTTATTGGTCTTCTACTTCACCAGGATATTCAGTCATTCCACTTAATGTGGCATAGTGACTGTTCTGTTGAATCATCTACATGCTTTTTTGAGTTGTTTATAGCTGTAGACTGCTACTGGTGGTTTTCTTCACTTCTGTAGTAGGTCTGATTTTTCTTTATCTTTTTAGGTTTTGTAGTTACAATTTTACCTACAGGAGAAAATTAACTTAATGATCTAGGACAGTTTGGAGATTTTATTCACTGCACCAGGTGCAACACTGCACAATTACTTTCCTCTTTGAATTAGTAAACTCAGGGTCAATATAAAGAAGTAATACTAACCATCATCATTTCCAGGTTCTTCATCTACTACCTCTTCTATATCAGCTGTTTTTAGTTTCACCTCTGGGTGGTACTCATCTTCTTGCTCATTTGATGGTACAGCTGAGGTTACATTTTCTTCTATTTTTTTCCTTTCAGCCTCCCGCTCTAGTTCTTCTATTTCCTGCAGGCGTTTTTCTAGCAGCTCAGCTTGCCTCTTCTGTTTTTTCTTCAGTTTTTTCTTTTTGTTTTTGGATATTTTTCCAACCTGAAATATTAATACCAAAGAATGGAGAAAAAAAAGGTAATTATTTTCAAGGCATCTCACACCAAACTCATTTACAGTTTGATTACTATTTTTTTGAAAATACTAAATGGCAACTAATTTAGTAATTATATTGCTTTTTCCAGTTTACTTAAATCGAGAATGATACAGGATTATATGAGGCAAAAATCCACCAATATTTTACACAGTTAATCATGTTTTTACGTGGTCATTATTAGATACAAGAGCAAAATACATTTATACATACAAGATGCCATAATAAAATTCCTATGATCCTATAACCTTGAGTAAACACAATAATCTTAAACTTCAATCCAGATTAATAGATGATATTGTATGTGGAAAATAATGGGGTATCATATTAGTTGTTTGCATATAAATTTAATAACTGATTTCTCTCTATATATAATGCAAGCAATAACCAGAAAAAATATTCTGATAAAAAAGACACAAGAAAACTAAAGAGACTGAAAACAATGACTTTTAAATAAAACCTATGTTGTTCAGCTATTTTCTTGCAAAAGGAAAGCATTTTTATTATTCCCTTCTGGCCTAAAACATATGAATTACAAGCAGCAGATGGCCTTTATGAAGTTTCTCATTTTATATAACATAAGGATTGAAAAACTCAGGTACAACAACAAGGAAATGAAAATGAATCTATTAGAGCTTGGATTGAAACACTGCCTTCCATTTTAACTGAATTGTGGCTTCTGTTTTTACTATCTGATAAATGAGATCTATCCATTTTCATTGTTTAAATACCACAGTAAGAAATCCTCATATAATCAAAAAATAAAACACAAGGAACAGAGAGAAACATTTCCTCAAAGGTTTATCTGTTAATCCCATTATCGTCATAAAAAAGCCACAGGATCATCTAAACAAGACATTAAATTTCACAATCCTAATAATTTTTATCCATGTTGCATACCCACTGAAATGATACATGTTCTGTACACACAGAAAAGAGGTTTGATCACAGGTATTTCTAAACAGCTGTATTACCACTGATTATTTGTTATATGCATATGGCAAAGAGATCTTTCAATCTCACAAAATTGCCTCAGCTTTCAGGCCTTGATGATTAAGGCCTTTATGCCCTTAAATTATCTGCAATGCACAATATTTAGTGCATTCACCCATTTTTGTTGGGATTTGAATGGCTGGATTATTCCTCAAGAGAAGAAAACGGCAATGCTTAACTTAGTTTGACATAGCTATAGAACTGTATGTCTGTGAGAATTTCCATCACAGAAATACTGTGCTTAAAACTGGTAAGGCCACAGACATGAAAAGAAGAATGTTCTTTGAAAGATAAAAGGTTTATTCAAAGGAAGCTTTTAAAAAGGGTTGAGGCTACTAACAGTCAAATACATATTAATACCCAGAGAAACACAGAAAATAAGGCAGTTAAATTGTATTATATAACAATACTTACAGGCTTTTGTTGTGGAGCTGTACTCACTAAAAAGACAAAAAATCAATTATAAATAAAATAAAAGGTTTTCTTTTTCAAAAACAACTCTACAAAAGCAAAAACAAGTAGAAACAATTAAAAAATATTCTTAATTAAATAAGGCAGTGTTAAGTTTACTCTGTTAGCCATATTTTTTACTCTTTACAAGTATGTGCTGCCTGAAATAATCTGATGTCTCCATTAGAGCATCTGGGATGGAAGGAGCTAGCAGCTGTCTGTGTTGCGGCTGGCAGAGAGTTTATGAAATTTAAAATAAAGGCTGAACCATGAAGAGTGGATAGAAACCATGAAATGACTGCAGAGCTGTCACAGATTAAATGTATGTAGTCGGCTGGCGGAGCAGGTATAGACTTGTTTAAATAGTTCAGGGAATATTAACAAAGATACAACTACCCTGTTGTACCCAACAGAAAAGCCAAATATTCATGTTTTTTGTTCTGAAACAAGACAGTCTGATTGCTAGGGCTGGAGGCACGAAGAAGTGCCTAAGGCAAAAACCACACCATATCACAGAAAAGCAGCCCCAGCACGGTCCTCTTCCGAGTGCCTCTGAGCAGGATCCCGTCAGTGAGTGGGTCTGATGAGACTGCAGTGCTGACTGTCACACACACAGAGCACCACAGGCCACACAAAACCTCTCCCTGGGGTCAAAACCAACAGAAACAACCAAATATGGGAGACAGAAGCAAAGTGAAAGTAAGCAAGAAGAATTCAACAGTGAAGAGCCTCTCACAAACTTCTTCAGACACACAAGTCTATGGCAATTAAGGAATGCCAAATAAAATATAGAGTTGTTTTATAGATTAAGATCCTGCTGCTAAGCTCAGGGAAAAACCTACCTGAATAACCCCTGAAAGGGCAAGGTTTTCAAAAAGATTCTTCAACCCGAGCACTATCACTGCTATAAAAAGGGAAATTATACACAACCTATTCTTGCAATGCTGTTAAGAAAACACATCTTCAGCTCTTGTGTGCAAAGCCATATATTTAGTTACAATTTGCTAAGAACCAAGTGTGATAAGAATGTCATTCCTTAAAATAATAATTTTAATTTAAGCAACATAAAGGCTGCATGAACAAAATCAAGTTATTTCCCACACAAACAATATAAAACCTCTAGCTGACTACACATTATGTCTAATTCAATATAATATATTCACCATTTATAGGATTTTTCATCTAAAAGTATATAATCCTGTGAAATGGATTCTGACCCCTGTGTATTTGTTCCCAATATAGTATTTTTAGCAAACCTCACAGATTTTAATCTGTGATATATTTTCTGACAATATCACAAAGAGAATTACTTCTCCACTGCCTGTAGCTGATGTGCTCAATTGGCAAATTAGCAGCAACCATGTACTAAAAATACATAGTACATAGTACTAAAATCACTAGAAAAGCTACACTTCCTCCTTATTTGTCTTTGCTTATTGCTGTAAACTTCTCTACCTTGGCTTCTCCCAGCTAAACATAAGGTACAGCTCCTATCTAAACTCTTGGCAAGCTTAACAACTTTATACCTCTAGGAAAATGGGCTTATCACAAGTTCAGTTAGGTACAATAAATTCCATTTTTAAGGGTGAAAAACTATTAATGCAAAACTTCCCACTGCATCTCTAAGAGTAAGTTACAAACAACAAAAAAGGCACACGATTTCACAAGGATGCTGATGAACTTGTAACTTGTAGACATAATTTAGATAGGATTATTATTAAATATGCAAGCTTCCAGTGTGGCTAAAACCCAGGCATTAAAGCTTGTGGGATGGGAGGGTAGTAAATTTATACCAATAAATCTTCTCCTGTATCTGGGGACCCTGAAAACTTGACCTGGTAGGAAATCATTACTCAGTTTCCAGAGCAGGAATAAGAATTAAACGGACATGCGTTTTTCACATGTAATTATTTAAAACATGACTGACTCTTCATTGAACAAAACACTGTTAGCAATAATATACTGATGGTAGTTTACTACACTGCATTTCAATATCCTGTTCATACCTGCAGATCCAGATGGGGGAGGAGCACCAGCTTTCTGCCACTCGGTAGCTTCAGCAGCCATCCTGCGCACGTAGGCATCATCCACACACATCAAAATGTTTTCTGGCTTTATATCCGTGTGAATGATCTTGCACTTGCTGTGTAGGTAATCTAGACCCTGAAGCACCTAATTACAAAGGCATTTTTTTAAAATCTGCTTGAAACTGCAACTAAATTTATTAAGAAATTCAACCTTCAGCTGCATTTTAAAATAAGGCTGATTTTATCCCAATGCTCAAAAGTACCCCAAAATTGGAAAAAAAATTATTACCAAGGAGAAGCATAATCACATAATTTCCCAATGCAGCATGGAATTACAGAAGCGTATGAAGCAAAATTGTTTGATGCACAATAACACCAGCGCAATGATTGAATTGCTTCACATTCAACTTTCAGAAATCAGTTTTTAAAACATGTGTAGCATAAGTTTTAACCAAGTAGAAAAAGAAGAAAGATCTGTATTGCAACCTGAAAGCCTTACCAAACAATGCCACTCTCACTAGTCAAAACAGTTAATTCCAGTCTCACAAAAACAAAAGCTTTTTAACCTTTCAGGACTAAGCTCTTCCTCTTCTCTCAGGTATGAAGTGTTTGAATTACCTTTGGAAGACTGCGTGATTCAAACTTTCATCCAAGTCACACCACCTTCAAAGTTGTCTCCAACCTCAGAGTCAGACCAGCCTGCTCAGAGCCTTTATCCAATTCATTCCAACTACCTTCAATATGCAGAACTGGCTGGGCTGTGCACTGTCTGCTGGGTAAAATCCTGAGTGGCCACCAGGCCAGGAGCTTGGTGAGGAATGGAGTTACATCCAGCTGGCAGCCATGACCAGCGGTGGTCTCCAGGGCTCAGTACTGGGGCCAGTAATATTCAATATATTTATCAATGACCAGGATAAGGTGATCAAGGGCACCCACCAAAGCCTGCAGATGGCACCAAGCTGGGTGGAAGTGTTGATTTGCTGGAGGGCAGGAAGGCTCTGCAGAGGGAGCTGGCCATGCTGGATGATGGCCCGAGACCAGTTATCTGAGGTTCAACAAGGGCCAAGTGCTGGGTCCTGCCCCAAGGTCACAACAACCCCAGGCAGTGTCACAGGCTGGGGACAGAACGGCTGGAAAGTGGCCCAGGGAAAAGGACCAGGGAAGGGTGCTGGTTGACAGTAGCTGAACATGAGCCTGTGTGTGCCTGGCTGGCCAGGAAGGTCAGTGGCATCCTGGCAGTATCAGCAACAGAGTGGCCAGCAGGACCAGGGCACTGATTGTCCCCCTGTACTCAGCACTGGTGAGGACACACCTCAAATCCTGTGCTCTGGAGTGCAAGTCTGATGCAGGGAGCTGCAGAAAAGAAGAGGCTGAGGGGGGACTTCCCTCTACAAGTGCCTGAAAGGAGGTTGTAGCCAGGTGGGGGCTGCTTTGTTTCTCCAAGGCAGCAAGCGAAGGACCAGAGCAAGTATCTTCAAGTTGCACCAAGGGAGGTTTAGATTGGATATCAGGAAAAAATTCTTCACTGAAGGGCTGATAAGGCTGCCAAGGCACCAGGCTGGCCAGTGAAGTGGTGGCACCACCATCACTGGAGGTACTTAAAAGAAGTACAGATGTGGCACTTAGGGATGTGGTTTAGTGACGGGCTTGGCAATGAGTTAACGGGTGGAACTGATGTTCTTTCACGTCCTTTTCACCCTGAATTACTCTATGATGTGTTACATATACGCTTTCTCCTTGCTGAAACACTTTCTCCTTAAAATCGCCTTTCAGTAACTTGATTTTCAGAGATTAGCAAAATAACGCATTTTGAAAGAACACATCCCAATGAAACATTCTGAAGTATTTCAACTTGCTAACACTCTGACCCTACAAAAACTTAAATACAGACAGACAACAATTTCTTTAAAGAACAGGTTATTTTCATTTTTCAGAGTTTTGTTCATCACTATCATCACAATAATGGTATTACCACCTTCCAAGGTTACAATCATTTATTTTTCAGATTTTATTTAGAAGCATGACATGTCAACCAAAACTGCAATTTAATATGAGTATCTTCACATCTATGAAAAAGACTCATTGCTTCAACTTTTTATTCTCTAAAGCAGCTCAGGAAACTCCCTTATTGTAGGAAACCTCAACTAAAAAACACAGCACAAACACCCCAAAAGCCCTGTATGCAGAAATGCAGGCTACCCATTCAGATGCTCTTGCAAACCTCACCGAGATTAAAATAAAATTGTCTTAGATAGTAGTAAGAGTTCAGTTCAAATATCGTAATTCTAACTTTCAAACCAGTAACAATTGTGGAAAAACCTAATTAAAATATTAATAAAACTTACCTGTCGAATTATGCTTTTTACACAACGGATAGGAAGGCCTTGATAATTGGACTTGATTATCCATTTTAGAAGATGATGTCCAAGTACTTCAAAGACCATGCAGACATCTGTAATTTAATTAAGGGTAACTTCCAAATAAACGTGTTCATGAGATCAACACAAATGTTTGCTTGTGTTCTGGCTAAAGGAGTCATCATTTCCTTTAGAGGGAAAATGGCTCCCCCTAAAATGAGCATGGTAAATGCTTTGGTACCTTGTTTCATCTATATATAAATCCATACAGAACCAGTGTGCAACTGCAGAACCAGTTAAAATAAAACATTTTAATGACACAAATCTTGTCCATTACTTCTACATGCTAACAACAGCATTAGGGTGAATAATTAGGAAAGTAATTGAAAAAAAGTAACTAACTCATTTTTCTTTTCTTTGAAACAATTAAAAGTACCGATGTGGCCTATGACTTCTAGTTTTTAATGAATTTTATATTATATGAATAGAAGGCTTTAATAACAAAAGTGCGCAGCAACTGTGTTTTAGAAAATGAACCATAATAACCATTTTTTATTAAGCTAAATAGAGTCACTTGACAACAAATACTGACATAGTATGGGAATGGCTTTCTTAAAACCTGCAGTTTTAACTGCAAATAATAATGGCAACCATCAAAGAACTGTCAAACCAAAGAAATGCAGAACTTAGAAGCAACACACAACGCCAAACCACAACGCCAAAATGTTGAATTTGACAGAGCATTTACTACTGGCCCCTGACAGAGGCAAACAATCGATTTTCACAGGAGATTATTAAGAAAAAACATGATGTAGAACCTCCTGTGATTTCTGCTTCAAGGGCTTTCTAAGTTAGGAGATTCTACCCCTACATGCCTGGGTAGGTTATCTTTCTATTGAGAAAATCTTCAGATATTGAAGCTAATTTAAAGTTTTACCATCCACAACATTCTGGCAAGAAGTTATACAATTAGGCTATACTGAATTACTCCTCAAACATGAGCTGGGAATGACTTTAATGTACATGGAAATCAGAAAGGATGTTTAACTCTTAACTACATGATACCATAACCTTGCAAAGAATAATGTAATACAAATAACCGAAAATTAATTGATGGATACCACAGGAAAATCTCAATGAATTAGACAATGTCAGAGATTATTCATACAGGTGACCACTTCTACACTGTTGGAAATCTTCATAACTTCTTTAAGTTTTATTAACTAAAGTCTTGGCAATGATCTTAAGAGTCACGCTTTTGTGTCAAAATGAGACTTACCTTGTCTGTCAGTTTATCACACATATTCTTCTCAAGTACCTAACTATACACACATAAAGGTAACTCAGGTTTTAACACCTGCAACCTCTATACTGAAGTTACACTGACAGTAAAAGATCTCAAGACTGGTCAAAGCACACTGCGAAGAACAACAGAAGTGTTGCCAACTGTTCATCTCATTTCGCATTCCTGAATTCCTGTATTAGAGGAGACACTGAACAGTCATTTCCCACTCACATCAGCTGGGTGTACTCAGAACTCCGTTCCCCTCAGAAGAGGAAACAGTCTAGGTTATTTTACCCCACAATGAACACAAGTCACCAGTAGAGCACACAGCCATCATAAAGGATGAGCACAGCACATGAGCTCTGCAGGGCTTATTAACTGAGCCCACGCAGTCAAGCTGCAAAGCTACAGCAACACAGATTGCAAAAAGGCAGGACACTGCAACATTCAGAAATGAAATATAGGACACCCGCCCACAGTCCTTCAGACCACTGCTGCTGCAGACTCTCCAATGCACATTCCTGACATTCCTTGCACTTACAGAAATGTTAAGCCTTGCCAGTAACCAGAAAAGAAAGGGATGTAGGGAAGTAAACAGCTGAGAGGCAAGGGGAGAGCACCAAGATGGAAGATGTAAGAGGAATGGCAGAGGCAGGCAGAAAGAGGGAAAGTCACCAGAAAATTATGTCCACCTGGAGAAAAAATAAAATTAAAAAAAAAAAAAGGCAGTATTTTGCTGGGAAGACTTGGACAAACTCAAGGGACACTCCATACTGAAAAGACAACTGGAACAGAAAGAAGATACAGAGCAGGCTCATTGCTGGAAGTAGGTATGCAAAAATGTTGACTGCTGTCCGATTTACTATCCTGATCTGAAAAAACATTAACCTTACGCCAGACTGTCCAGAACAAAGAGTTTGGGTAAAGCTCTGCATTAACTATGAGGAAACCAGTCTTGCAAGTCCCAGGATCCTCCTACAGCACCAATAACCTGACTGGTGAGAAGGTCCAAAAAGTCCTGCAGTAAAAAAAACCCTGAAGCCCACCTAGCAGACATGCTTCTTGTGAAATACTCTTCGAAGCAGCACAGGGGATGTCTCACAAGAAGAAACTAAGCAGAGGAGCAAAAGTGAGAGTAAATGTAACATTAATCAGCTGACAGATTTAAGTACTGAGAGCTGTTCTTTCTTGACTCAAATCCTACCTGTAACTATCTGTCTACAAATACATATGACTGAAGCATTTAGAAATATGACAAAGGCTAAAGGCTAGTTAAGCTCTAGTACCAGCACAGAAGACTTAAGGATGCATCTCAGTAGATTTTGGACTGGCAGCATTTAGGCACTATGACATTTAATTAATATTCTATATTCTTTGGAGACACATTTATTACAATCACTATGTCTGATTGTGTAGGAATGTTTCCTTCTTTATTTTTTCCATTTGTCTTTCAGAACACTTGTTCCGTTATGTGATTATCTAAACCTTTCATTAAAAAAATGCTACACTGCAATGAAAGTTTATTATGGCTCTAATAAATGTGCACTGCAAACAAAAATAATAATGTACACTCACTGGAAAATACCAAAGTGCCAAAGATCATGAATTCTGGTATTTAATGAAAAAGTCATAACTGCAATCTTTGCAAAATACACAAGCAGCTAAAAAAGTAGCCTAGTGCAGCACAACACATTATTAAAATTCCTCTGTATATAAACACTTACTACAGCTCCTAGGAAAAAGACAACAGTGTGCAGTCACACAGTGCAGGCCAATGGCTCTGCACATTCCCAGCTCTGTTCTACACGGTTCTTGACAATTTTCCCTGTTTGGAAGCTCCATGACATTTTGTGGTATTAGCCATCCAAAGGATTCACCCACCTCTCTTATGTCTTGTTTTAGCTCCTAAATGCATTCCATGACCAATAATCAAGCCTCTATGTAGCATATGTTGTTTTATTCTACAGTCAAGCAACAGATATTTAGTGACTTGCCCAAAGGAAGATGGAAACAGCAGAGCATGGAAAAAATCTCGAATTGCTGTTTCTCTCAACCTGTGCAACTCAGTGACACAAATGTAGCAATAACAGGGCATTTTAAAAAGTAAACAGCACCAAACCATTAAAATCAATTACCTGCTCCATCCTAAGAGAACCTACATCAAAGATTATTTTCCCTAGAACTTAAAAAGAAGCTGATGAAACAATCAGTGCAACCAACCACTGCTCAAATAACTCGGGATGCACAAGCTATTCTCAGAAAACTCAAAGCATAAGACACTCAGTATCATATTTCTGCTGGCATTCAGCACTTTGATAGACTTCCAGATGCAATTTAAATGTGAGTCCAGTATCAGCCCAGCCTTTATATTGGTTCTTTTCTGGAAAACGCACTTTTCAGTAAGGCAGGAACATCTGCCTTCCACATAAAAATTTCTGCACTGCCAGTTTTCAACATGAAAGCAAAACTGAAACAGAATAAATCAGCATCAGCTGTCCAGCTTTAATCTGCCAATACAAAGCTACCTGGCCCCTTATTTCTCCCTAGCACATGGTCTCTTTTGGCTTCCTCAGTGTAAGTGCTATATTGCAAAAAGATGTAAGTTGGATATGCTTTCAAAGTATTATAACTAACAAAATTTACTCTTCACACCTAGAAACAGCCCTCACCTTTAATACAGTTGTATAAATACAAGTGAATCTTAGAAGAATTTAAGAACATTATTGGGAAATTGATCTGATAAACAGATAAGAGCTATTTCTACGTATACCAATGAATGCATTATTATACTCCTTATTGCGTATTAGTGTTTTCCAATAAAACAGTAAATCAAAATTTTTGGTTTCTAAAAATCATTATTCTTCAACTGTCCTACTGTCAGATGAAAACAAACAAAATGGGGCAAAGGAAAAGGAGACTAGACACCAGTCTGTAACTGAGAACACTTGACCCCACACTCTCATTCTCACCACACACCCAAAGGCTCTGTAACTAACGTCAAGAGACAGATGAATGGGATGAAAACTGCTTGCACACTTCTGTCTGGAAGGACGCTTTCTAGTGAGCATTGAGATTTACTGAGAGTCACCTTCTACATTCCTCTCCCAGAAGATGGGAGTTGGTGAAAGGTACCTTAACCTCATCTGCTGAAGGCTGAAGGCACATCACCAAAATCAATGTATAATTAGGCTCTCTAGAGCAGGAACTGACTCTCTGGCAGTATGACCCATGAACAATGAGGGCTGCTACTGGGCTCCAAAACACAACAGGCCCACACGTAAGTCCAGCTGTAACAATAAATGAAAGCACAGTAATTTAATAAGCTGCTAAAATACCTAATATGATTAGCAAGGAGAACTCAGTTTAGCTTGACTGTAAAATCAAATATATTCACAGACCCAAAATTTACCCTGGGAATGAGTCAGTTATATTTTACTTTCTCTCTCCCTTTTTCCACCACTCCTCTTTTGTTTTCTTAAAAGAAGCTTTCAAAGACAAAGCTTTACAACTTTTGCCAAAAAAAAAAAAAAGTTTAACACCTGGCCAAATGATGATTACATGAGTAAGACAAGCATCTCCATGACTTCTCACAAGAAACCAGAGACCAGCTTTTTCATGACACTGACAATTTTTCTTTACCAGTCTAGAACAAAAAAATATTTCTTGTAAGCTTCAGTTATTACAATTGTTTTCAAAAAACTCTATTTTTTAAGTAATCTGTCTCTAGTTCTACCAGACCATGACAGGATATATAAGACTTCTTCTTAAATTTTGCATTGTGTTTAGAAAAGCTAAGTTACTTTCACTCCAGCAAACGCCTTACACACCGCACTTTTCTTTGCATCTACATACATTCTGGTGTTTCTACTTTGTACATTTAAAGTAAGATTAACTAGAAAAATCCAGAATTAAATGCTTACTTATTTCAGTAGAATATTTTTAATAAGAATGCCATGTTCTCAAAAGGATACGAATTCCATTCATTCCAGAAATTTTGAAGTCATCAATTAGCTGTACAACCATATCCTTGTTGGGATCATTAGGGTCACTTTCACGAACCTAAACCAAGAATGCAAACACTGACATTTTAGGAAAAAATTCACTTCAAAATACTACTTAGTTAGATTTCCACACAAACTTAAGTATTTTGGAGCTTCAAAAACATGCTAACTCATAATAAGCCAGATATTTAGATGACAATATGTAAAAAAACCCAAGAGTCTAAAATCAGTTATTTCTGTTTTTTTAATTCACTATTACAATTATTATTGTTATTGAATACTGTATTGCAATAGTGATACTTACACATTTGAGCAACTTTATTTCATCCAAGGCTGTCTCTGTATAATGCTGGGCACTTTTTACAACTTTCATTGCAACAAACCTTTTTCCCCTTGAAAAAAAGAGAAGCATTTTAAACATCTATACTGAGCTAAAACAAACATACTTTGAAGGTTGGGAAATTTTAAATAGTCTATTTCATAGTCTAATGCATTTGTACAGAAAATGCTGAAATTACACTTAACAACAACTTTTAACAATACTCTTTAAACAGTGTAACTTATTGAGTATTTAGTCTCCTTGATGCTACTGCCTCTAAAAGAAGAATCTGCTTACACATTTTATCATTTAATGAAGGTCATTATATTTTTTCATTACAGATACAAAAGAAATAAAAATATACGCTTATTCTTGCTTGCTCAAGACAACATGCAAATTCAATAAGCAGAGCTAATTTGTCAAAGAAAATAGATTTGCATTTATTTCTGAAAGCTTTTATAAACTACACTGTTGAAATCAAGAGAAAAATAAGACTGTAGGCATCTTTCTGCACAAAATGATAATAGATGTTTACATACCTGTATCATGCACATAAAACAAAAGTTACTGCAAACAAAATAAAGTAACATATTAAGAAAAAGTTTAATTATATGGAAATAAAAAAATAGTTTTCTTACTGCATATCCCAGCATAGCCAGACTGTAGAGAAGTGTCCCCATCCTAACTTTCTAATAACATGATACCGGCCATTGAAAAGATCACCAATTTTCACTGGATGATAGCCTCCTTTCATGAAAAAACAAACATAAAAAAGAATATTTAGAAAATAAACAAGAATTCCCAAGTTTTCAAGTTATTATCTTGTAGTTGAAATTTTCCTCTTCCATTTGTCCTATACTATAAATAGGAAATATAAAGTAAACTTTAACGGTAAAAATTCTGCCTTGCTTGGCCTGGAGGGAAAAAACTCATCTCCTGTAACTACTGTAGAGTTTATTCAACCTTCTCTCTTATGGCTTTTATTTATGGTAATAATACCATCTGTTCTCTATTTCCTCAGGCTTATCTTCCACTTCACAGACAGTACAGAAAAGATCTACATTATTTCTTTATCATATTTGAAGCCTCTCCAGTCAACATATTTTGGATAATTGCAGAATCTCAACAGAGATTGTTTTAATTCCCATTTGCTTTCGAGTAATAAAAGTGGCAATAAAATACTTCCTGAGAAAATGTTAAAAACAATGCAGACTTCATTGATGCTCTTCTATTTGGCTCCTGATCCACAGCAGCAATGCATTTTTGACATCTGAGGGTTTTACAGTGAGGAGGAAGAAGAGAAAGCAGGCAGATAGGGGCTTTGTCTGAACTGCTTTTTCATTACTAACGTCTGCAGTCCAAATTTAAACCAATACACAGGTTCTCTACAACCCCATTAGGTAGAGAGGCCAACAGGACAAAGCAAGCTGGAGCTCAGTTTTATAGGATGTATAATGAAGCCTTTTATTTCCTTTGTACCTCAGGAGATAGTCTTACTCCTAGTTAAACACAGGGAAGACAATGAACACACAAGATTTTTATTCAGACATTAACACACCAACAACAACATCCATAATTTTGCCTAAACTGCAAACAAATAGTAAAGCTGCACCATGCAACCCTCCAGGACATCACCAGCAGCACTCAGGGCAGCTTTCAAGGAACCACTTCTTTGTCCCTTTCTGGTCCTTCACAATGTCATGCCTAACTGCCCTTTGGCAGGATCCTCTGTTACTGACTAATCCACTTAGAATCAGGAAAACTCAAACTACTTTCTTGACATTTCTGCATCTGTTTTGAACCCCCTAAAAATCTTGTTAGAACTGGTTAAGACAACAATGTGAATTCCTTAAAATTACAACAGGGACTTCTCTCTTATCTCCTTTTATCTGTGGAAACAGTGATGTCAAATCTGCATATACTTCTATTGCTTTTTTGCTGAGAACATCTTCTGCCTTAACAGAAGTTCAACAGTTCTTTTATGAACTCTCATATGCTGCCAGAGCAGATTAATAAATTGAACACAACTGTGCTACAGATTTATAACAACTACATACTCAGGAGAAGGCTAAAGCTTAGATGATGTATTGTGTTAGATGCTGGTGTGTCTAACGAACTCTAAAACGCACACAGCTTTGAACTGCAAGCTTAGCAAACAGTAGACACAGCTCCTCCCAAAAGCTGACCCTTCCCTTGGGAAAGACCTCTCCAGGCCTCCCATCATGGAGGAGGAAATGTTCATGAAAGCTGCCAGAATAACTCACCCAGCAAAGTAAAATGGTATTTTCATTTCCACTGCTGAGTTGTGCCAACCTCAGTAAAGATGCTCGTAATGCCAAGCAGGAACTCCTTTCTTCCAAATAAAAAACCAGACCACTTTAGGAACACCTGACTGGATTTACTGTCCAGTAGAGAAGGGAGGACATGGACTTACTGAGAGTAAGGGTTGATTATTATACTGTCCATGTACAAACAGAAACAGTATCAGTCACATATGAAGCCCGAGTCTACGGCAGCTTCATTATTATAGAAATTTTGCTAAATAAACAGAAATACATGAATCAGTACTGATACAAAAATCAAAAACAAAATTAAATTTGATTTTGTCTATTTAAGCATCCTTCCAGTAACAGCTGATGGACATATTTAACAATCTGGATAAATATAATCATTATTTAAGACAGCTATTGACTGGTTTAAAACAAACAAACAAAAACATAATTATTTGGCAATTTTTCCCACAAAATTCAATGCAGGATGATGAAGTCATAGATGCAAGAGAACATACAGGAATTCTACCTTTCGATTACTGAAAAGCTTTGCATTTGTGAAGTGAATCAAATCTGATGACCTGCAAAAATTTTATGAGACTTCCACCATCACTGATTAAAAAAAATGTTTCTAGGAATAGTTTAGGCAAACAAGTTCCTTTTAAGTCTGACTCTACAAACAGAGCTTTGGCATACTTGTGCTTCAAAGGGTCAAAAAAATTAAAAACCTGTAATAGTTTCTTCCCATCATAGACAGAAAACAGCACAGAGTACATCAGACAAAGACACCAAAGTGAATACACTCAGGGTTTGATAAGTTATTTTTGTAATCTCTACATGTTGGAAGCAAAACAATACTATATATGTAAAACTCTAGTAGTTTTGATCCCTACACCAATGTCATAACTAATTATAGCAATACACCAGCATATGTGACAGATGCCAACAGGGGTAGCATATATAGCATACGAGTATACATGTATTTCACTGGATACTTTCCACTGTCCTAAGTCACAACAGGAGTAGTTTTGGAAATAATCTGTTACCATTCCTGTACACGTTACTCGCTGATTGTTCATATCAGCAACACATGCATTTACAGGTTGTGTAACAACCCACTTAGTTATGTGAATTTTAAAACCTGGTGTCATCCTATGATAAATGTAACCATTTAAATTCTCCATGATACCAAAAGTATTTCTAAGTATGAGTAACAAGAATGCATCTATGCAAAATTAACAAGTTGATAAAAATTGTGTGGTTTTGGAAAAACAATACTGGCATTCGAAAATAAACAATTTATAAGTGGCACTGCTGATAATGTAACAAAAAAATCCCACCCCGTTGTACTACTCACTGCAGCATACAGAAAAAAAAGTGTCTCTCACAGCTAGCTAGTACATGCATGCAAGAAGGGTCAGAAAAATGAGATCATTATTCCTGAATGTCTCCTGAATGTATTGGTAATTGTAGCTGGCTCGTTCTATGTTTGTATAGGGAATTATTCCCTTTGTGAACTGGATGAATGGGAGACATCTCCAGGGGGCAAAGAAGATGATCAGAGAAGCAAAAAATTCCAATTACATCCATGACACAACAGACTCTTGAAAAAAAAAAATCACCAAGTGTTTCAAGGCTTTTCATTAAAGAAAAACTAGCTTTACAAACTACCCCTCAAAAAATCATGCAGTTGGACGTTTGATATTTCCATTCCTTAAACAAATAAATATTTGAACAGCATACAATGCAAATTTAGTGACACAAACTGAAGTAATGTCACAGATTTAAACAGGCCCTGGAGGAAGCTCCCAGGGAACGGAAGTTAGTCTGCTTTTCACAGATGGCTGCTAGTCAGTCTCTTTCATATCAGGTGCTAATACAAACTGATCCAACTTCCTCATTAAAAAACACTACTATGACTATTTACTAATCACCATGTAATGCGGTCAAGATGCAAGCCCAGCACACAGTAACTCACCCTTAAAAATAAAATTAGTAAAAAATTTACTCAACAGCTAACGGAGGTCGTATGTTGAATTCCTGAAAAAAAAACATTATATACTCATCATCAAAATTTCCCTCCTATGCAATTTCAGACTGGGGCTGAGAAGAGATGAATTATGCTCTGGGCCTCAGTCAAAAATCCTGGAAGACTGCCATTTTGAAGACAAAATTAGGAATAAAAGAGACACTCCAGTAATAAATGATAATTTCCAAATCTTTATCTTCCACTCTGTAAATACAGATTAGGCTATCCAAAACAGAAAAATATATTCAAACTAATAAAACAACTCTCCAAAAAATGGAAAATGTATCTAAAAGCCATTCTGGAGTTCATTACCAAATAACTTACTTATTCCCTGTACAGAATATCAAATAAATAAACAAATCTCAATGTGGTCATGGAAATCAGATCCTTATGGCGACCTTCCCTTCATTTCCATGCCAGCAGACTGAAAGAAGGAAATGCACTGCTCAGTCTTACAGGAAATTAGGGTCAGAAAATAAGTAAATCCTCTAGTGAAGCAACAAAAGCACTGCTCTCGTAGAAACAAGTAATGATCATGACAACCAAATGAACCAAAGCTTGAACCATCCTTAATACAGATTCAAAAATTCAAAGCCTCAGGATCAGAAGAATTCAGAGGAACCCTTATGCATACAGAAGTTCCCTTTAATTTTTCAGGAAGCCTGCAAGTATTCTTAGTTTAACATGTAGTTTATTTCAAAATTACACAGATCTCACTACTAACCTGCTCTAGTTAAACAGATAACCCATAAACAGGCTCTGAACTTAAATTATTTTTTTTGTTTTGTGATCTAGCTTCTGCAGAGGGTGACATTTTGCAAGGGATACTGGAAAACAGACAATAATGGATTGTTTGAAATTAAATGCAGCCCTTACTTCAAGAAAGAATAAAGTCAGAACTTTGAAATGCTTAATCTCAAGGAAATACAGATGTTTACAAGTACACAGATGTTTAAACAAACCCTTATTTACTGATGGAATATGTTAAAGACACCAAAAGAGACACCTTACAGAACAAATGTGTTTTGACACAAATACGAAAAAAATCAAACCAAAATACTTGAGCATGGTTTAACGACATGTTTTTCTTTTCTCTGCTGCAGGACTTTGACATCTAGTTTGAGTTTATTGTTTGGCTTTCACTACTGGCATTTTTAAGCTCCTTATACATTTGAAATATAGTATATTATTAAAACTTCTTACACCAAAATGAAATAGTCACTTTCCATTGTTAAATATGTAAGTATGAGACGCTATTCCAGGCTGGGATGGGGAATTCTTAAAATATCACATTTCTAGGCTTGTACAGAAACTTCTGATTAAGAAGACATTATCATATTTGACACAGGAAGTGTTTCTTGGTGTAAGGAATACAGAATACCGGATATAATCAGTGTGCATAGAGTGCTTTCTGACTACTCAAAATACTGATCTGAAGTAATAAAATTCTGATATAAGTACATTTGTAGTCTTGAAATCTACTTCAATAAGTAACCCAGAGTTGACAGAACTATTATTTGTCATTTTTCATCTAAGTACAGTGTACATTCTACCCTAATGGGAACAGATTTGCAACTTCAGCAGTGACATTAAAATAAACTTAAGTATTCGCACTTTTCTACTGCAGTCATGTATTTATGCATTTAACAATATTCAAAAATTGAATATAACCAATACAAAAATTAAGGAAATTTAGTTAAAATGAAGATGTAGAGAGCCTCAGACAATGCTGAGAGCTGTCAAAGACACCAAGAGGAAAAGAAGCATGTAACATCTTAGGCTAATGCAAGTGAGAGAAGAAAGGGAAAAAAAAGGATAGTTTAAAAAAAAAATTTAGGCAATGCTCTTAAAGGCACCAAGGCATTTTAGAACGTTTTGGAGTGTGAGAAGAGTTGTTTGTCTTGGTTTGGGTGTTTTTGTTTCTCTTATAACTCGCATGAATCACGGGAAGTTTATTCCCTGTTCTTACAATTGGGACATCAGGAAGAATACAGGGATGCCATACTTGTGTATCTCTTGAAAAATGTATAAACAAGCTGTGGCTAAATGAAAAATTAATGCAAAAGACAATTATGCATCACGACCTGAAATTAAGACCTGTTCCCAATTCTTATATAAGTAAATTCCATATTTAAAGATCAGCTTTCTAAAAATCCCTCAAGAAGCATAATTAAGCCTAGCATGACAGTGCTTACCCTCATCAGTGCTGGTGAACTGCACTCACCTTTACAGTAATCTGCGGGATCCTCCTGCTCCTCATCGTCGGAGCCCAGAATCTCCTCCTCTGGCTCGGGCGGGGCGGGCTCCGGCAGGGGCGGCGGCGGCGGCGGCGGGGGTGGAGGCGGGGGTGCAGAGGGAGCTTTCTGCTGAGGCTCTGGCCTGGAGATGAAGAGAGAGCACACTCCGTGAAGAGCCTCCTCTTGGGGTAGCCCAGCCCTTCGGGCACGAAAAACCAGCGAAGCGGTTCATGTTCTCACTGTCGCCTTCCAGACCATATCCCCTCCGGGACACTGGGGAGGCGCGGACAGAGAGGAGCGTGGCCAAACCAAGAGC
Organism: Bombycilla garrulus; assembly: GCA_013400315.1. Classification (NCBI taxonomy): domain Eukaryota; kingdom Metazoa; phylum Chordata; class Aves; order Passeriformes; family Bombycillidae; genus Bombycilla; species Bombycilla garrulus. The sequence continues at coordinate 673,394 of VXBU01012608.1, read as the reverse complement.
AGGTCTCAAGGGAAAGAGCTTGCAAAAGGCACATGAAGTATACAATCAGATACAGACGAGCTTTTGAAATTCCTGATGAGCAAATGAGACGTTAGACCCACCTTCTTGAGTACAACTGAGAAGAAATATTTTTCAAATAATATCAAGTTATTTAAAGCTCCTGCCTGCTAGCTGAAGTAGGAAAGATCTCATTAATCCACAGCAAGAAACAATCTTCTAGAGACACTGACCCAAATCTTAATGCACTTCTCCTCTGCAGCTGCTGCCAACTATGGAAAGCTATATCAGCATACAAAATACTGAAAACATCTATTAGAAAGTAAGAGAAAAAAACTCATCTTCTTCCTAGGTAGTCTACAATACTCATCCCAGAGCATATTGCATGCTTTAATATGCATTAATTAATTCAAAAGAAACAAAACATTATCACCAAAGCCTGACACCACCAGGCAGAGATGGTTTATTTTTTATCCTGCAGCTCCCATTTTTTTTAAAAAAGCAACCAAAGTGAAATATATTTTATATCCCGCTCCAAAGAAAGCTGTACTTGGTACAACTTAGAGAATTACATTTCAAAATGGAGTATTTTCAATAGACTTAAGTCCAGGGTTGAAGTGATAGGACCTCTTCATCATAGAATTAAGAAGGCTTTCCCCAAAGTTGGGAAAACAGGTTGATGCTGTTATTTTTTGTATTCATACCTCTTACAAATTAAGAGGATATACTTTCTGCATACATTTGCAAACTAACTTAAAGCATTTGTGGCATCAAAAGCTGCTGTAACTTACACTTACATCTATTTCAAATTAATCACATCTAAAAAAAGACCATATTAACAGTATTTGTCCTTCATGTCATAAAAAATCACAAATCTGTAATTTGCTGATATTTCAGCACCTAGAATTAAGATCCAAAGATTTCCTTCATGAGTAAAAACTGTACTTCTGTTTATCCCACTTCTACAGTCCTCTTCCTCATAATTCCTTTTTCTTTTTACACACTGCAATTTTTCAAGACAGACAGAGCATTTGGTGTCAAAGAGAACATGGCTGATCAGAAACAAATGCTGCTGGCAACATTCAACACCTGCACAGCAGCTGCTATTACACCTTTGCTTAAAAGGACAACACTGCAAGCTGCATTGAATACCAAATTTATCTGCCTGCTACCCCCTTTCAGATAATAAAAATCTTCAGTCAATAAATGGTCAGATTTTAGAAGGGGTATTTTGAGCAATTTATCAATTATTTAAGTTATGAAGAAAAATCCAATTAAGCAAATGAATTTTGGTCATTTTTAACCACATGAAACTAGACAGAAGAGAAAGAAGGTATCCATTTGTAGGATAAAAAAAATAAACATATTTGCACATGTTCCTACTTAAAATTATGTTGGTTGTTTGCCTCCCTCTTTCATTTTTGGCTCCCAACAGATGTCTTTATCTAGTACACTGAGAGGAAAGTAAACTTCAAATGGAAGGTTCAGCACATTCTCTCACCAGCTAATCTTACTACAAACTGGATTATCCTGGTTTCACGAACCAGCCTGGTTTCAAAGTGCCAGCAAACTGACAGCTCCCACACCTGATCTGAAAGCTTTAATCCAACAAATCATCATAAGAGGACCTACATTACAATCCCTGAAACTTCATCTGCTAGGCACAGGACCATTTTGGATACACAGATCAAGAACTATGACCACTTAAAAATGAAAAACTAACAGCTGGACTTGATGGCTTTAAAGTCTTCTCCAGCCTAACTGATTCCACAAGCAAGAAAAAGAATGCATAGTGAAATAGCCTGCATTTCATCAATATATCTGAGAGCAAGGGTGCCAGGAACACAGGCACATCCATCAGTACCTGGACTCCTTAATTCGGGTGGTAACATCATCTTACTTTGTTCTGACCACAGGTGTCCATGGCACTATTTTGGTCACATGAAATGGTAAAATTATAGACAAGTCCAGGGTAGGGTAGGGAAATGCAGAATGGTCTAAGTTCAAAAATTCACTGAAACAGGTTAGGAAAACAGGGTTGCTTCTGAGTCCTTCTGAAGCTAATGTATTTCATTTTGATTTGAAAGGGGTTATTTTTCCTGTCTTCAATCCCAGTTGATTTTTACATTCAGGAGTGTTTTCTTACTGTCCTTGTGGACACCAGGAAGGAAGGGAAGATATTACTGTATTTCCTTCCCGACTTACTTACGATTTTTATCTGCAAACAACAAAACACTGCTTTAACCTAAGGAACATCTTGGTTTTGTCCATTTAGCTTTGCTTACACCTTTTGGAGCAATCAAATATCAGTACAGAAAGACCGTACTGGGGGAGGGAAAGAAATACGCTGAGTTACAACAGTCTGCCTGCTAGTTCTACATTTTTGGAAGCTTTTTCCTCTAGTTTAGAATTCTTAGCAAGAGATTCTTATTGCTCTTTGGGTTTGTTCACTTTTACTTTTCTACGATATATGTAAAGATCAAGTCTTCAACACTTCACTTGACGGCTTAAATTCTGCCTGCCTCTGAGACTGAGTAACTCATCCTGGCATCCCCAACCCTGCTCTTCTGCCAATTCATAGTTTCACAGTGTTAGGAAGGACAACAATGAGAGAACTACAGTTTTGCTATTTCTTAGTGGCCCTTTTACTGAATTGCCAAGGTAAGCTATGATGAATGCTTCAACAACATCTTCATTTGCAATTTAGGGCACGAATATACACTTTATTCAGCTTAGATTTAATTTTTTCCCATATAGTCTGCTAAAATGTAAATTATTTTTTATTTTGAGTAGACTTTAAAACATCATTGACATTAAAAAATCCAACCATTTAGAAACCTGTGAGTCATAAACACGTCCGTAATCTCCATTTCCTTTTCAGAAATATAATTGGCAAATACTATTACAATATAAAAAGCTATTCAACAACTATTATTTCAAGTTATTAGTCTTTCTTATTCCTAAAATGCAATGTAATGATATGCATTAGGTATTGCATGCAAAGATAAATATTAAATCTGTTTTTTCTTTTTTTCTGAAGTAATCACTTGGTACTCTGTGGTCTACCACTATTAAATTGTTCACCACCATCCAGGCATAAACACTTAATTAACAGAAGAAGACAACACACCATTTCTAAACTCTCAGAATTTTGTCAGCAGGTATGGAGAGAACTGACCATCTCCACAAGATACAAGAACAATCTTGTAACTGTATTGAAAGAAACACTAAAAACAATTAGCAAACACTAGCCAGCATTTTTTTGTCTTTTAATTACTGCCTTTTCCATGCACAAAAATAAATTTACAGTAAAGTCCAATCAAAATACAATTAATTCCTATTTTTAAACTGCTCTTAGAGGGAATACTTAGTAAAATACAAAAGAAAAGCTGAAGTATTTCTCCTCTACAGTGAACTTGAAGCAAAATGCGTCAAAACTCTGCATGGAGTCATACAAAAAATCAACTGCCCACTGTTATGAAACACAACATTTCTGACAACTTAATTTTACTGTTCTCCCTCATGGACATGTTGCTCCATGCTCCCACTGGGTAACAGCCAACAGTAAAAGCAGCAACCTCCTTAACATTCAAACCTCATTCAAACCTTAAAATGAAATGCTGAGAATATTATACTATGAGAAATCCAGAAAATTCTTTTTTTTTTTTTTGCTGTTGATGTTGTGGGGTCATTTGCTATTCTTCTGTTCTGGAAAAGGTTAAAATGAGCAGTGAGTGTGATTAAAATCACAAAATGCTTTCCATATGGGGAAGCATTTGAACATACCAGAACTCTTCAGCCAGAAAAACCAAATAGCAGAGTGCTACAAAATCTTGAGAGATACAGAGAAGGCAAATAGGAAATGGCTGTCCACTGCCTTATCAACACAAGTTGAGCCAAGCTGACAGAGAACTCAAAAAAAAAAAATTACTCCTGCAATACAATGTTAAAAACTAAAGCAAACTTTTTTTCCCTGGGATATTATGGATAAGAAAAGCTAGTTAAGATCAAATAGGGCTCAAAAACACTCATGGAAGAAAAACTGAGCTTTTGACTCATGAAGCCCAGCAGCCTGGGACTGCTGGATGTGGAACAGTATTCAGCAGACTGAGGCACAACCCTGCACTGCTCCTGGCCAGAGAGATGTCAGTGCACCTTGGTCTGCCCTCAGGCAGTCACTCCATCCTCAGACATTCCTTTCTTTTCTTCAACAAATGAATGATTTCCATTACCAAAAACCAAAACAGACTTCAGGCCTCTTTATCTGAAACGCTCATAGACAAAAAATATGTTTTCATTATGAAGTAATGGCCAAGAACGTCTTGCAGGCAAGACTGCTATAGAAGACTACCAGAGGAAAACCTCCTGTTCCCATGGGGAACACGCACAGAACAGCAGGAGTCCCACCCGGTGCACACTATGCACTCATAGCATACTTTTAGGTATACAAAGCTTTACCTTGAAAGTAGCCAAAACCTGCACCTGATTCTCCTATCTTCAGTAAAGCATCATTTCAAAAGGAGAACAGACTGTGTCAAATGAAAAAAAAAAAAAAAAAAAAAAAAANAAAAGTTAAAAAAAAAAAAAAAAAAAAAAAAAAAAAAAAAAAAAAAAAAAGAAAAAAATGGAGAAGGAAATTCGTCAGATTAAACTAAGAACTACCTCAAAGGGAAAACAGAACTCTTCTTAAGATTTTCAGAAGAACACAACCAAAGATATGCAAATAAAATTAGGTTAAAAGACTCCTTCATATATCTAATAAAATATGGAATACACTATATTCTAACAACATTATGAACCTTCTGCCATGTCCACAGAGGTTCTACAGGGAATTCCAATCTGAAGTGGTAAAAAAGGGGAAGCAAGGGGGAGGGTGAGCATCAGAAGAATTACGCTGTAGCCTCCTAAGAGATGGGAACTTTACGAAATTTACTAGAGAATGTGGGTTTATCTGGAAGGAGCTCCAGCTATGCTCCTCTCCAGCTCCTGAAAGCAAAAGCTTTTATGCTCCTGGGCAAGATTTTCAAGGTTCTGTAGAGTTAAAGTCTGAAATCTCTAGGCACAAATTTTTTACAGCTGTTATTAATTGCTGAAAGACTCAGCTATTTGGATCTCTTTCTCCTTTGTTCAAATGGTGTCTGCTTTATGAGCTGATTTCTTGCCTGTTCTTTTCTCTCAAATGCAAATTTAGCTTAATTAGACAGGTGCCTTCTAACACTGAGCTCTTTGAACCAGAGGCAGCCTTAAATGGAGGCTTTCTAAATAAGTTCACACACATAAACAACAAAAAAAACATAAGAAAGATCAAAGTAACTCTGAAGTTATCACTCAAGGAACACAATGATGTTCCATGTTTCAAGTAAGATTTTAAGTGGATTATAATTCAGAATATTTTTAAATTTTAATAGTTATGATAAATTATTTGTAATTTAATTTTTTTAACTATGCTAGATATCATCTTACTGTTTTCAGAAACAAAGTCTACAAATCCAGAAGGTAACAGGGCATAAGGAGATGTGTTTTTAACTAACTCCAAGAAACTGTTGATGTGAGCTTCCAGAGACAGCTTTGCTATACATGAAAAGCACTGTTTGTGTTCTTGTTGTTGTACAAAACTGTACTACGATCTCCAAATCTAGAAAACTTATGCATACAAAAGAGAGAGTGCTGGTATGTCACATGCATGTAGCAGTTTCTACATTTGATCATTATCAAACAAAATTGTACTTCCTCCTGGGAGTGTTAACATTCCTTCCAAAGATACCATCCTACCATCAAACACTAACAGAAGCACCAGTAAAAATCCCTCCCGGAAGGGAGCAGGCTGAGACACGGTAGCTTTAGTAACCTCAAATAGCAACACAGAATGAATTTTTCATTCGCATCTTGCTTACTCGTCTTTTGGAGTCCACCTTGGGCTTGAATGCATGCTCAAAGTCCAAGTGAAATGCCAAGGAACACTGCCTTCTTCCACTCAAAACAACGGCTACTATAAATAAATGCCATTTCACGCAGCAAGTACTGCAGTTTTACCACACCACCGCCCCAGCCCAGCATCACAGGAAGAGCGCATCGCCATGGGCAGAGCTGAGGAGACCCAGCAGCAGCCTACCATTACATCAAATCACATCCAGGATGAAGCAGTAAAGTCTGCTAAGTTAAGGAGGCAGCTCTTATGGCCTTTCTCTGACACACTTACGCCAAGTTTCCAGGACTAAGTGGTTTCGAGCTCTGAAAGTCAATCCCAAATGAAATCGTGTTCTCAAAAGAATGCAATCCTGTTAAAATGTTCTTAAGACAGTAAAACAGAAGCCAAATCTATCCAGAAAGCCTCAAGCTTAAGTGGACTTGCGAAAGTAATATGCTTTCTCCCTCAAATACTATTTTTCTCACAGAGTGGTATTTTTCAGACAAGTCATGCATTACAGACTTGTAAAGGAAAAAAAGTCAGCAGTTAATTAAAAAATTCAGACCCACCTGGCAGCACAAAAAGAAAATATATAAATAGATACTCAGCAGCTTGCACTTCACCTGTATTTCTAGTCACCAGTAAAGTGTTGTAAAGGCTGAGAATGTTAAAATCATAGAATACCTTGAGATGGAAGGTTCCAACCATCATCAAATACATCTCCTGGTACTTCAGAGGACAGCCCCAGAAATCACATCATGTTTTGTTTAAACGCTTCTTAACTCGGTCAGGCTTGGTGCTGTGACAATTTCCCTGGGGGGTTCCAGTGCCCAGGCACCACCTGGGTGAAGAACTTTTTCCCAATATCAAACGTAAATCTCCCTTGATTCACTTCATGCCATTTCCTCAAGTCCTGTCACTGATCATGTGAGAGAAGAGATCAATAACCCACCTTCTGCAGAAGAGGTGACTGTCAGAGCCAGCTTCACAGAGAGACATCAGGCACTGGGCAACCTGAGACCTGAAGAGCTACCCCTACCATCAGGTGTGTGGGGTGGAGGTCCTTGTCACAGCTGGTGCAGTGACTCCAGCAGCTATCGGGGAATGAGTTCTGAGGTGTGACCAGACCAACCCTGAGCACGTGCTCGCTACTGAGACTGGGGATGAGGGGGCCTCTCTGTGCCCTTCTGCACCAGCCTCTCAGTCCGTCCACTGCCTCTGTGGGCAGCTCCCCGACATCACGGTCTGGTGCCCGGCTCCTGGGCTGCATGCCCTTGATTCTTCCCCTCTGCCAGTGGAATGGCCTCTGTGAGAGGAGCCTTTCCTCATGCCCTATTTGCCTGCTGTGGTTGCTTGCACTCACTAGGGGCTGCATTTCATAGGCATGGGGGTGGTTACACTGCGTCTTAATTTCCCACCGTGCTCTGGCAACACCCAAGTCTCATCAGAAGGTGCCACAAGAGCTTTTGGTTAAAAAAATTTAAAAATTCCAAAGAAACAAAATTGAGAAATAGAGCTGTCATAAATCCATGTATTATGTACTAATCGTTGGAGAATACAGTCTCTTATATATACATCCTAACATGTCAAAATAAAACTTCCACATGAAGTATGTCAGATACGGAATACCACTCCAATGCAACAATAAAGAAATTTTTTTATAAATAAGCTAGGCTCATAAACCACACATGAAGCTTCAATTTCTTCAAATCCTCTTGCAACAAGAATCCCTTCTCATGCTGCAAAGCTCCTTCCTCTACCTATGTGCAGCAACCTCCACTTCTGACCAATAAGACAATCTGACACTAGAAGACGGTGACAGAAATGGCCACTATTTTGACTTCTTTTTCCTCTCATCATGGCTGCTCGATGGATTACTTTTAACAGAATGACTCACAAGTGTATAAATGGAAATTAATTTTTGACTTTCTTTCTGGCATGTTATGTTGTAGTATTTAATTTCTGCCCTTCTCTCTGGCATGTTAAGTTATAGTGTCTCTAGCCTTTTTATTAATAAGATATATTCAGAAAACATGCTGTTGTTGCTTCAGTATCCTACAGTTGCCACTAGCAACAAATTTACATATTTTGAAAGAGAGGGGGAAGAATCACCCTCTGCTCTCCAATAGTCTTAACTGACCCTGGAGAAGTTAGCAGATTTAACTTGATTTGGCACCAAAACCACTTAAGTGACTGACCCTTTGAGGGTAATTTCATACTAAATTACAAAATAGAGCATTTAGTCTTTATCACAAGACACTAACTCCTTCACGGAAGTATATACTCCATTTATATGTTAGAAACCATATGAAGACAACTTAAGACAAATGAAGCAAAATGAGCTGAAGTAAACCAACAAATGCAGTATTTCGCTCTCCTTTTTACTATTTAACAACCTAGTAGAAAAGATTTCATAGAAATAGTGAAACCATAACCCTTCCCTTAACATCAAATGCAGTGGAGCAGCAGAGTACCTCTTGCCTTTGGTTGGCTGGATTTTTTCTGACCCCTAAAGCACCCTGGTAAAATGTAATCCTGGCTTCATGTGATCATCTCAGTGCAAAAATGCATTTTTCATGTCCATGTTTACTTAATGTTTAGAAGACCCATTCATCCCGTTAAGTGCAAATCCATCGTGCTCTGGATTATGTCTGGGAACTCAGTTCTTCAGGCTATGGGGAAAGGGTAAGCAGACAGGCATTTTGCACTGGACAAACACTGAGGGACTGGCATAACTGGCAGGTGAAAAAACCAGAGCCTGAGGGAACAAGGTTGCATGACTAAGCCAGCAATTAGAACCACCTCTCTGACTGCAGTGAATACAAACATAAGTTGCAGTGATAAATTCTGAATGCTCCAGCTGGAATTCTATTGATACCAGAGTTCTCTTCATTAACCTTGCTTTCAAGAAGCTGAAACAAGCATTTTACATGAACTCTTTACATTAACATAACTTCTTTTCGCTAACAGGTTCTCCTTCAAAATAAAGAATTTAATTCAATCCTTAAAAAAACCACACAAGTCCTCTCCCAAACTTCCAAATCCCAGTAGCATTTCCTCTCTAAAACAAGATTTTTAAGAAATCTCTTCACAATTCCTACTAGCATTTATGGAAATACCCAGCTTGCGTTGCAGTATCATTAAAATTGATAAAAGCAAGATAAACAAGCAATTCAAAACATTTTAACTTAACTATTAGACATAAGTTGCAAAGATGCCTATCATGCAGAAACTTTTTGCTGGTGTTGAATAGTCAGTTATATTTTTCCATTTTGGGTATATATGGTCATAGGCACAATACATGAAATGTCTGCTTTGAGTTTCTCTCTCTATATTGCTCATTCCTGTTAATTTAAGCACTGATTTTCCTAACAGAAATAAGTAAAAGCAGCAAAAGACTGCCGAGTCCAGCTGCAGTTGAAAGCAAGAAAATGGAAAAATCACAGATGTTTTCCACAAAAACTCATTTTCACCCAAATACAGATAAATAACAAGCAGCTGGTTTTATCTTCATGATCGTTTACTTAATCTTTGTTTTCTTGTCTTCATAGAGGTAGTAGCAATGATTACTCTTCAAACATGTGAAAACACTTTTTATTTGGACATCCTTGATAAACTCATCTTTAAGAAAGCAGTTTCTTAAGCTCCTTGACTTAAAAATCTTTATCTTTTTTTAAGTTCCTAGATCGCCAATTTTTTTTAGCTTACTTTTCATACCTCTTAATGCAAAACTGAAGCTGATCTCTTGTTCAACAACCTCATAGAACATGGCACATGTTTTATTTATTCTATGCAGACATTGCATTCAGCATACTATCCTGTCACATTCCCTCAATGACGAGGTTGTCATTCTCAGTCTTTAAGACTCCTCCATGTGCCCTCTGTCTTTCCAGATGTTTCCAGGGAAATGCCTGTTCATTCCCTATTTGCATCAGCCATTTGTCTTGGGGGCTGTAGAGGCAATTGTGGAGCTTTCCATTATTTTTAAAGCTTGCAAGTGAAGGATCTTTCATTTGACTGGATCTTCAATAAGCAAGCAGCCATTTCAGTAGAGTTAGGCAAGTCACCCCAGTATTACAGAGCACTGTCCAGCTGGCTTGAATGAGGCAGTTTTGTGTACTAAATACTGTGACAATTCCTGTTGAGATTTTCAGAATCTATTTTGTGTCAGCAAGTCTGAGAATAAGGGTTATCAGACCATCTGACTCATCCCAGCCTTGGCATGCTTTATCTCACAGCATGGATGCTGGATGACTCACTTATTGGAATATTCCTGTTTCCAACAGCAAGAGAGAGTCTCATCCATGGTGGAAAAGCACTCAAGGAATCCCAGCTGTCATGATATCCCAGATGAACTGTCTGCCTTGTAGAGATTCAAGAGGCACCCGCCTTCAAGAGTGGGATCTTCCCATGTCCTGTGTCTTGCTACCAGAACGCTGTGACTGAAGCTTCCTCTACCAGGGCAGTAAACTCTACAGCTCAGGTAAGGAAGCTAACCTTGTAAAGGTAAATTCTGGATCCAGTTTACAACAGGAAGTGGACAGCAACTATTATTTCCACGAGGCTACAGCCTCTAGTTCACTTCTTTTCCAGGGATAACCTTATCTCAGGTTTGTCATGGAAGGACAGTGGGGTCCTGCTGCACCTGATCCCACACAGAGCTCTGAAAAACTGAACAACTTTCCTATTCTAAGTTCCAAAAGTCAAATGACCAGGATAATCAGCATGGCACAGTAAAGATCAGAAACACTGTGGTGCTGAGTTCTAATGGCAGTAATGGACAGTGATAGCATGACTTCAAGCCCATAACACTTTACAAGCAGAAATTGAGGTCCAAGGAACATGGCAACATTACTGCTGCTGAAAATGTAAATGTTAAGGTGTTATGGTGATGACAAAGCTTCTGGTCTGACTGGTGCTAAAACTAAGACACATTACATACAGTTGTGAAATGACAATGCCATGACTTTCACTGAGACAGTGTCAAAGGCAGCTAAAGTCTTCTCTGCCACTGACTCAGTAATAAGCCTCAGAGAAGTCTTCAAGCTATGTAAACTCTCAGCAATAATGAATGGTAAAGAGCTGAAGAAAACTCTCAGTTGAACCACAATGTTTCAGAAGATGAGGCTAAGAAGAACTGGAAGCATAGAAAGATCATCTCCCCTTATGTACCTATAGTTACTGCAGAGACAAAGCTGGTTTTCTCCTCCTGAATGAAGATGTGTATATGCAGTCAGTGCCGCTGGGCATGCAAGCTACCACTGAGAGTTTTGACTTGCTAAACCTCTGAAGACATGATAGCTGAATGATTGCAGGATGGAATGGAGATATTCCACTATAAAATGAGACATCCTTAAATCATCAGCATGACGAGGCAGCTAAGCCTCGGACATCTGTAAAATGCCTTCGAGCTTAATCCTGATTGATAGTGTGGGTGCCAGACATGGGAAAAGGCTAATATTCCTCTAGGAACATTTTATCTACTTGGATTTCTACAAGAGTCCCAGCTAGGGTAAATCAGTTCCCTTTAGACATTTGATGAATTGTTGCTAGGCAACATCAGACACAGAATAACTGTATAGTGCCAGGGTTGGGAAAGAAAGATGATGATTCACAGGGATGAACAGAGCCCTTCACACTTCTAAAGAATACTGCTTCCAGTTCGGTTAATCTTCTCAGAAGGTTTGACTTCTCAGAACATCCCATTTCACTGAGGTGGAGCAACTACTTTGCATGTAGGAGGAATAAGGAATGCGAAGAGATACAGAATTATTAGGGTCAGAAAAGACCTTCAAGGTCATCAAGCCCAACCATTAACCCAGTACTGCCCAGTCCACCACTAATTCACGTCCCTAAGCGCCACACCTACACATCTTCTAACACCTCCAGGGTTAGTGACTCAACCGCCCACTCAACAGTCAAGATGAACAAAGCTTCACCCTTGTCACACTAAAACTGCAGAATTAAGAAATCCCTCCCCTAAATGACTCCCAGTACTAAGTAACACCGCAGGATAGCAAGGATTATCTTCTGTAAATCCAGAAGCAGAGCAAAAGGAAAGTCATAAAAAAAAAAAAGAAAAAAAGAAAAACATTTTTCTTTAAGTCTTCGTGACTCCAATTTCTTTGTGAAAATCATTTGAAATGAGTTCAGAAGGTGACAACTAGAATGAAAATGCTTGGAGACTATGCCTCAGTCTATTTTGTCCCTATTTTGCCTCAGGACAAAACTTCCTTTGTCCTCAGTACATAAGTCTCCTTGCTATTTCCATGCAAATACAGCCGTTATAACTGTGTATATATTTAACAGCAGCTTTCTATAATTTAGATAAAACTAAAAATTATTTTTCTATTGAGAACAGCAAACAATAGGTTTCAATTTCTACTGTTAGACATATCTACTTATCCAACAAATTTATAAAAATTGCTAAATGTTTTTGTGCCTTGAAATACATTTCCTGTCTAAAAATGTGGGTCTGCATCTCTTCCCTTGCATAAAAATACCAACCACAGCACAGCATCAGCCTTTCTCCCAGTGCCACCACGTTGCCATGGAAACTGGACCTGATTTCTACTGCCAACATAGGTTCCATGTAAGCAGGAAATGAGCTTAAGTAATATTTATATAATATGCAATAGAGAGCATATATACAACATTTAGATTTCATTGGAGGCCTCCAGACTGGCTGAAGCAGCTTTAAGTATTCTCAGAGTGTTTCTATCAGACATTCAAAGTGTATTTTTATTACTAGCCTCAAAACCATAGCATAGGAAATGCACACATATGTGGAATTCAGTATATTCCTTTCTCCTTGTTTTCACTCAAAAAGACAGACAAGCTTCATACTTCATAAGTTCAAAAAAAGTATGTTTTTCAACTGTCCTGTGAAGTAATTTATTCCTTCAAAAGCCTTACTCTCTAAAAGGCATCATAGGAGACTATGAAGGCTATTTTTACAAAACAATCTGAAACAAAGGAAAGCTTAACCTTCAGTATTCCCGTTCTTTTAACAGGATGGCATGTCTTTCTTCTTTTTCTCCCCCCCCCTTGAAAAAATTTCTTGTACAAATATTGCCATAAAAATACTGCCCCACAATTCTGGTGGGAGTTTGGTGTTGGTTTTTTCCTCTGATTATAAGCTGTGTATGCCCACAATGATAGAAGGGACCTCTGGAGATCACCTGGTCCAATATCCCTGCTGCTCCAGCCAAAGCACCTAGAGCCAGCTGTCCAGAACCATCTCCAGATGGCTCACCTGGAATATCTCCAAGGATGGAGATTCTACCACGTCTCTCATGGGCAACCAACCCATGCTTGTGCTCAGCTTTCAGCACCAAGCATGAGATCAGGAGACATACTGAAACTTCTAAACAGCAAACAACCCCACTGAATGATGCCCAAAATACATTTTCAATACCAAAACAACTTTGTTAGGCAGCTTACTGTAAAATGATGTAACACAAAATACCTTTCAAGCATACTTAAAGGGGTGGTAAATGATGCAGAGACTTCCACATAGAAGAAAAAAATTAAGTCTAATTTCCTTCACCTCCCTTCGACTCTCTCAAAGCACTTTTTCAAAGGTAACATGTTGTGAAAAGAACTACTGGTCTTAATCAATTTTTTTTTTTGTCTGGATGAACTTCTTACTAGAAATACGAGTGGGAGACACAGAGGCTACACAAATTCTCTATGTGCAGACAACCTGAGAAAGACTCAAAAACTGATTCAAATCCTTGATCTGCACAATCAGAAATGTAATTTCTACTTCAGGTAGCTAATTCTTCCCTATATCATAAAGTCAATACCCAAAATCTTTTACTAGAGTCAAGTCTTACCCTCTTTGTCAGCTGTACAGCCTTGCTTCCAAACAAAATGTTTTAAAGTTGGAAACATTAACTGGAATGAATTATCTTGAGGGCAGAAATCCCATAAATGGAGAAGACACAGGAACTTGAGCACTATTATATTAGAAAGGCTATTCTAGGTCAGTTCAGTGATCCACACAGACCAATAACCTGTATTTAAAAAACAGCTACATGCAGATGTCAAAGGAAAAGCATAAAAGCCAACTAAGCACAGATCCTTCCTCCCATAAGCAGTTCCGTAGTCTCCAAAAAATGGCAGCTCAGAGGCCACCAGATGGGATTCCAGTGTATTTAGTAACTCCCACATGATGTTTACTCCATACATCTATCCAGTTCCCCTCTGAGCAAATGGAAACTTCTAACACCCATCTCATATGGCATGGCATGAAATTCCAGAGCACACTTACACCTTTTCCAAAAGATCATCACCTCGTGTTTGTTCTGTATTTGCCATCTCATAGCTTCAACTGATATCTTCTGATTCTTGTTCTGAAAGCCTGAGAACATTCATTCTGCAGTCACCTTCCTGGCACACAATTTTAGAGACATCTACTCTACACCCTCCACCATCTGTTTGTCAGCCTTGAAGATTCCTACTCAATTTTGTCTTTCCTCACAGGAAAGCTGCTCTACGATTCAAGATCCTACCCTTCACTCTTCCCTGAACCCTGTCACACTGCACTCTTCGTATGCAATATTCCACAGGCAATGCGTGGAGGGTGTATATTTTGGTGTAATGACATTTTCTACCATGTTGTCTCCTTCTTTATTTCTAATCATGTATTTGCCTCTTTTTATCACTACTGAATACAAAGCTGATGCTTTTATGAAGCATCTATTTAAACAGCAGTTCCTGAAATAATGATCATCACCTCAGAATCCTTTATTTTAGATGAAAAGTTAAGATTATTTTACAGTGTGCTTTGCTTCGATTTCATTTGCTGTTTTGACATCCAAAATGCTGGTATTGAGTATACTGAACTGAGCCTGATGTAACTTTTTTGACCAAGATCCAGCAGGATAAAATGGAAAAAATGCCTATATTTCCATCACATAACATAATCAAATTAAGTTTCTTTGTATCTTCAGGAAAACAAATATTAGATTGGTTTTTATTTTGTTTATAACATCCTAGGTCTACAACTAGCTCATGTAACTGTGACTCCCCAGAACTGTCTATTTATTTTCTAATGAGAGTGTGATTACAGTATGAGTTATTAGATCTTTAAATAGAAGTAATTAATCAGTAGCTCTAAAAGGAAATTGCATTTCCTTTTAAAATACCATTTGACATAGAAATAATTATGTATATCAAGAATTTTAAATAAATAAGATTCTAGAATTGTAAAGAGACTTGAAATTAAAAATATTTACCAAAGTCATACACAAAGACTCCTGCTCTGCTTTAGCTAACTTTAACTTTGGTTAACTTTAGCCCCACAAAACATATGCTTTGCAAAAGAATGAACAGAAGACATACCCTCTAAAGTAATTTTCTTTTTGACTCAAATATACTACTCAGGTGTAATCTCTCTTGAAAAGAATATATACAATATATAATAAAACCCAGGACTTCAAAATAGTTGTCTCTAAACTTGAATTTCAATGGACGTGATGAAATAATTGTCATTGACAGGAAAAAATAACATTAAATACTAGGTAGTACAGACTACATTAGAAAAGAATAATGTTCACAACTGCAATTCTGAAGCCATATGCCAGGAGGATAAAATGTACCTACCTAATACACAAAGGTGAGGAGACTAGAAACTAGAACTTAGAAAGCTAGTTGAGTTCAACTGTCTACAGCAATGGCAGAAAAAAAAGAGCAATTTACACGTTACGTGACTAGTAAAAACAGCAATTTCTTTACTAATGAATGAGTGCTATATTAATAAATGAATAAACTTTATTTGAAAGAATTCTCCTTTTTATGGGGAGATTATGACAACTGAGAGATAGGGTTGCTTAAATTCCATTGATAACTGTTTATACTCCCAGAATATGAATAAAATGATCCAAACATGTCACAAAATTAAGTTTTGATCAGAAAAACTATACTTCTCAGAAAACAGCTGCACTAAAAATATCCTAGTGACAATGGGTAAAGATAATTGAGAACAATTGCTAAATCAATTGTTTGGGCTTCATTGTTAGCTATCTGCAGAAGCCAAAAATCAGCATAGGCCAGACAGCTCCAAGCTTACAGCAGATTTTAGCAGTCTAGACAAGACAGCAGTTTCTTCAAGCAATTTATAAATTAGTATAAGTCTTCCATGTCTTTGTAGCAAGGCAATATATTGAATATTTTATTAAGTTTTGCAGTGTAGTATGTTTTAATTTCACTTCCATATTATGACTGCAAAGAAACCTGGTCTTTATAGTGCTATTTATTTATTACTTTATAATGTCATTTATAATAACATAAAAAAGTAATTTTCCCTTCAGCTATTTCTGTACAAACTGCTATTCTCAGAGATGCCTGTTATTTACCTATGTCTATCATTAAATAAAAAGTAAAAAATCTTTACAAATCATTAAGATCTATAAAAATGAATAATGAACCAATTCTAGTTTGAAAGCACCTGCTTCATTGTGCAAATGAGAACTCCAAAACCAGAGTGATCTTTGTTCACAGAGTCTAAACATTCAGCAGCATTCTCATCTGTAGCTTCTACAAAAGGTGTACTTTCCACTGCATATGAAGAATGTACACATTAGTCAGTGCTGTGAGGAATTTTAAGCTCAACTGGGCAAAAGGGTAAGATCACTGTATTAAATACAACTAAATTTACAGGAATGAATCCTTAAATGAAAACTGTTTTTTAAATACAAAATACTAGTTTGCACTTAAAATTCATGGTAAACCTCAGAAAGTTTGCTCTGATTTTCTTAAAAATGAAATTAATTTTTTTTTTCTGTCAGATCCCACTGGAAAAAGTACCATGCTACCCTAAGTGCTAACACACAGTTACATGTATTTCAAATGGTTTCAAAAGGTATCGCCTCATAATCAATGACCAGAAGCAAAACTGTTATAATAAAGTGGGTTTTAAGACCCATGGATATTTGGTGATTGGGTTGTTGTTTTTCTTTCAATCTGTAGAATAAAATACCAATCTAAGCTAGGACAAAGATAGGTGAAGGAATACTTCCCCGCTGATCTTCAAGGCTTTGCTCAGTCCAGCCTCTCCACACAGAGCCTTCAGCTGACCCAGCCCAGCAAGAGCAGAAAACAGTCATAAGGTATAAACAGGAAGATACATTCATTTATTTCCTGTAAGTTTTCAGACTCTGCTAAATGTTTAGATCAATTAAAGGAAACCAGACGTCAGAAATGTTACTTAGCTCATGTTTTCTTGCCTGGTTTGAACTGTGACCAGAACTGCAGGTACCACAGCCTCCACTAAAAACAAGGCTTTTGGTTCAAGAGCGGAGATCACGGCAAGAGGAGTGCATAGGTACAAAGATTTTACTTCAATTGTGAGGCAAAAAAAAACCCTACATTGTTTTGCTCCTTCAGCCTCTGCTCCTCCTTTTTTGCCATTTATTTCAGGCATTTATCTCTGGTAATTATATTTAACAGTCAGTTAAGTGATACACTATCCCCATGAAAGTAAACCACAATCTTCCTTATAAAATGTCAGGAGTAGACAAAAATTCAGCACTCCCTCTCCCCTTTTGCAAACTATGGGCTGGTTAAGCGCCCATGAAAAACTAATTTGCAAAACAGGATCCTTAAAACACGCAACCCTAATATGTAAAGGAAGGACAAGAATGCAGTATCACTCTGGGTACTGCAACAAAATAAAAATGTCAAGAATACACACATACACAAGCAAAGGAACATGCACACACAACACCAACACAGATGCCTCAAAAGATATGCAATTTTGAGAGGTTTTTTTACCTTTTCAAAAAACACATTTGATACACAGCCACCACACAGTTTCTAAGCTTCAGACGTGTTTTAGCACAGCTCTGTCAGATATTCCGAAAGCAAAAGATAATCATACTGATTCTGTAGGTGACAAAATTTTGCAACAAAATTTTATTCAGGTTGAGGGAATTCTCAGGAACCAGGAACAATGTAAGCAAAACTGCTGTTACAATTTTAAACAAATATGGCAGTAATTTGCATTGCAATCAGTGTGCAGTGCAAAACTTACGTAGACTCCACAGTGAAATAAACAGTATTATTTGCTCCTTATAAAACAAATCTAGGATTTCAGGGTCACACAAATACTGGGGATGAGGACCTTAGGAATCATAGCATGAGACTTTATTCCAGACATCCTCTAAGAAACAGAAAATTATCTGAAAACAGGTTTTAGGGAAATGCAAAGCTTTACATTTTCTTTACATTACCTGTCAATTGTATACTTACATCTGGCTTAGGGAGGATTTTCTTTTAAAACTAAAATGCAGTAGTCAGGCTGCATGTTTGTACAGGAATGGTTCTTTAGGAAAGGGTAGAAATATTGGAAAACATACCTTGTTTGTTGAAGTGTTACTTCCCATACTCTACTTAGAGTTGGGGTTTTTTTTTAATTCCTTGGAGAAAATGAGAATCAGGATGCATGTACTCTTAGTGCCACATATGACTACACCTCAGAGAGAGCTCAAACTGTAGCTTTCTCCTGCTCACATATGCACTGTAAACTGAGTTAATCACCTGAAAGGCAGCTGCAGACTGCCCTGTCTCTATGTCCAGTGGTGGAGGAGCCAGGGCAGAAACAAGCGAAGGGGTAGGGCTTGCAAAGCTGTAATTTTTTTTTTTAATATAGAAGAGAATATTGGTGTGGCAACATACGTGAGTTGCTACATTTTGTTTTCCTCAGCTTCTGACAGTTCTGCAAGGCTATATAACTGAATGTATGATTCCATGCCTAAAAAATGTTTATGGATATAGATTTAAGAGAAATCCCTACAACGCCGGCAATACACTGACATTTTGTTTTTTTAACCTTGCTCTTTGAAGGACACTGGAAGAAATTCACTAGGGGGAAGTAATTTGCTGCTGGAAAAGATCAATTCTAAAAATGAACAGACTGCCTGAACTGCTAAAACTCTTGTTAAAACCCCCAGATTTACCAAGCAATCTACCTGAGAAGTACAGATATTTGAAACAAGGTAGTTTTATTTAGCCCATGGCCAAAAATAAAGTCACCGTTCTTCTGCCTGCTTCCTTATTCTACCTGAGATTGAATGACAATTAGGAACTGTGGGTCCAAATGATCCACAATAATTTGCTCAACTTAAAATGTCGCAGAATTTTTTTTAACTGTAGAATTGCATGAGCTTAAATAGAACTAATAAATTCATCTTCTACAAGTTAAAAATTACTGTAAATCAACGTAAAAGGGCATGTAATGATTGCATCATTAAGTATGCTGCTGCACTAATGACTACAAAGACTGGACAAACTCCTCTGCAAGAAGTTAAATGCTTAAGGTCAAAATGAGAACGTGGCTATCAACAACGTATTCTTCCAGATTTTTCCTCTAAATCAAAATAACGAAAAATAAAATCAAAAAAGCAAGTAACTTGACAAATGTATTTTCTTAGAAGTACACTGTTGCAGGTCCCATTTTTACAGCTCAATAACAAGTTCAAACCAAAGGAGGCCATGTTTTGCAGAACCAGCCGCCTAAAATAAACATGCAAAAAGGATAGGAAAGTTCAGAAATTACTGCTGCAAGAGTGCATGAATAGAACAGCAAGTGACAGTTTTGGAAGTCTGCTTTCCAAACAGCAGAATCTGCCCTCAATTCTCCCAGGATAGGGCCTGTAGTTAAATCAAAACATGTCTGAATACAGGGTCTTATCCACATTGAAAGCTTATAGATGTGGGCACACTCTTCTGCCATAACAGGCCATACTTCAAAAAGATTTAAATCTAACTCCTAACACAAACAGCTCCTAAAGGGTTATCTCTTTTACTCCTCACACCTAATCTACAATTATTTGGAAACATTGCAAGTAATTATATAATTTTAAAAAGGACAAGTTATCCTAAATGGTAGGATAAGGAAACATTTAATGAAAACTTTAAAAGGACAGTCGAACATCAGAATGCAAAATGAAGTCACTTAGCATTTTTTACTGAACTCAGCCTTCACCTGCAAGCGCACTACAGTGGTGTTAAAACTCTGAAGGCCTAAAGATAAGAACAGCAACAATCTTTCAATAAACACTTCTTGATACTGGGAGTGAAAATCAGGCTAGTAGTCAGGCTCAGAGTGGTTCAACCAGACTGACAGTGAGATGGTTCTTGTTAGAGCTGAGGAAAAAGCTCTAAGCCCAAAGATAAATTCACTTTTTCTAAGAAATTTAATCTAATAAAAGCATAAAGTATTCTGTAATTCTAACAGTTTGCATTGCAAAGTTATTTCAGGAAACCACTCTCTTGCCTCCTGTATCCATACAGACGACGGACAAAGCAATTATACGTAGTTGCGACAACGATCCTTCTGCACAGAGACAACACAGAAATCTCAGATAAAGGCTCACAGATCTGACTTCATTTCTTCAGGAGGTGCCTTTCAGCACTTCCTCAGCACCAGCTGCTCCAGAACAACACCTCCGTGTTCCCTAGAGGAAGACCTCTCCAGCAGGCTGGCTGCCAGGCCCTGGGGCTCAGCTCCACATCCTGCTGCCCGGCACATGCAGCAGCTTTCCGCAGGGTGAGATCCCCACACCCCTCTCCTGCACTGGGGCCTGGGAATTCGGGAAGAGCACGGGAAGTGCCTGAGCAGCTCCACACTGAAGAGCACAGCCAGCTCCAGGCACAGCTACCCAGGCACAGCTACCCACCTGCCTGGGGCGCACTCTGAAGGCACAGGAAGGGATGCTCAGCTCACGAGTCCCCACGAAGCCTTGTCATTACACCTCTACCCACACATCAAGGTTACACCATTACGGGTAATGACAGTCTTATCATCTTCAGCAGAAAAGTTGAGATGCCACCTCGGAACATAAAAAGCTGAGTGCACTTGAAGGACCTACTGCTCATCTCATGGATTCTTTGCCCTCTTAAATTATGGGATGAGGGGAGAGAAATTGCTGTAGTAGAGAAATATAACATGAAGGCATTCAATTCAGACTCTCATTTTATACTTGAGATTGGGGTTTAACATTAAAAAAATGTTCTCCTAAGAAACAGGACCATTGCATTTCCTGGACACGGGTGCAATTACTGAATGTACACTTATATCAAAACAAAGCCTGGAGTTCAAGTCACTTGCCAAAATATTACACTCTCCAAAATCAAAGTTCTTTTTAAATAAAACTGAGCATCACTGGCAGGGCCTGACAGTCAATGGGCTGATTAAGAAAGGAGGTTCTTTGTAACAACTGCAGAACAGTCTGTGTAAAAAAACAGGCTAAAGATAACCTTGAATGTTGTGAGAAAGTCTAGCAAAACAGAACAAATTTACTGTGTTTTTATGAGGATTTTTCTTCCTCCTTCTTTCAGAAGAAAGAAACTGAACACTAGAGTCACACAACTTACACAATACCCTAAATCCAAAGTCACGCCACTTGCCTTCAAAGTTGCAAATGGGTCTGGCTGAGTACAATCTTACTCTTCAGCACTGCTCATGAACTGTCATTCAAATTTTAAAAAAAATAAATTTAAAAATATGGACAAGTGGGTGTAATATTCAGGCAGCATGTGCTACACATACACAGTGGTGAACGGGAACTCAGCTGTCAATAAGGCACTATTAACATCTATAAAAAACTTTACAACTAAGCTTACAAAAATGCCTCTTCCTATTGCTACAAAAAATGCAGTGGTATAACTTTTTAATACAAAGGTGATTTTCAGCATTTTAAAGCATTGCTAAAGCTCTGGACATACACTGCATCACTGAAAATGGCTTGTAGCTTCCAGTAAGTAATTTAATGTGGGTGCAGCCAAAAACTGTATGGCAAACAGAGACTGAAGTTATTTGCAAG
This sequence comes from Bombycilla garrulus, assembly GCA_013400315.1. Classification (NCBI taxonomy): domain Eukaryota; kingdom Metazoa; phylum Chordata; class Aves; order Passeriformes; family Bombycillidae; genus Bombycilla; species Bombycilla garrulus. Next base: position 651,659 of record VXBU01012608.1, on the reverse strand, counting down.
ACTGTAGTCACATTTCTGTGAGAGAGATTGAAACTAAGCTGGGAAATCAAAACAGAGATCTGAAACACATACACAAGTGACAAGATGAATGTGATGTCAGCTACCATATGCAAGAATCAGAGAATGGAATTTGTACACCAGTTATGAAAACAGGAAAGCAATAGCTGAATCTACTTTGGTTTAAAATGGACCTCATTCATCTGTAGGAACAGGTTTTAGGGTAGCTTGAAATTTCTCAATTGTAACAGAAGCAAAAGCTTGAATTAAAACTAGAAGAGAACTTCTACATTTTTTTAATTCTTAATTTTTAAGCAACTTAAAATCAGGACTGCAAACTAAAGCAATTAAGCCCTGAGGTTAATTCAGTAAATTAAAAAGACAACAGAACAGAAATTTTCAAAGAATTAGTACTCATGTCACAACAGAAAAATTCTGGCTTTGATTCCCTTGAAGGAGAACTCCAAAACAGTGTCATGACTTCATTAATTCTGTATGTACTCCTAGCCTTCCTATTTCTATAAAATACATATAAAATTTATACCACATACACATAAAGCAATCTCAAAACCAGGTAAGCACTGAAAGGGCTTTTCCAGGTTTGTGTGAACCCCATGACCCTCCTTCTATCTCACAAATACAGTAATTATATTGCTATGTCATCAAAAATTATGTTGCCCACTTAACAGTTTTTTACTTAAAAACACACACATATGCCCCCTAAAATAGAAATATTTAGAATACAGAAAGATGTAGGATTACATACCCTCCTTTTGCAAGTTCCTTATGAAGCCTGAAAACCCATACATTTTCCTTCTGGAATTTAGATGTTTTCCTTGCTTGTTCTTTATTTCAACATAAAACTAACATATATGTTAGAAGATTCTGTAGGTGGTTAAAAGAATTATGTGATTATGACTTTAGAGATGATTAACCTAAGATTTAAGATGAGATCTGAGGTTTTATTTTACTTTGTCCTTTCCACCTCAGTCTGCCTTGGTAAGGATTCAACAACTCTGCCACTTCAATTAAAACAGTGAGAACTACTAATGCACATCTGACTCATGCAAAACAGAGAATATACCAGACAAGAAATTTTATTTAAAAAATGTAAAGAGCTGGATGAGTATCAAAAACATTTCTGAGAGTAGGAAGGGAACATTTCAGAACACCTTCATAACTTCTGTACACTTTGCAAAAATAAGGTACAAGTTCATTTCTTCTTTATTCTGTACATGGCATGTCCAAGTGAGTAATCATTACACAGAGAACGGTTATGGGCTTTAGTGTAGCACCTGAAATGGCTTCAACAACTTACTGTTCACCATTTCAAAACAGTCCTTACAACAAAGGACTAGTATAGAAATATTTTCTAGAAAAAGAACACCAAGTTTGCGATTTTTACTATATATTACTGATCACGTCCAAACCCACACACATGAACCTGTTCTTATCTACAGATAATAGACTTTAATCAGGCATCTACACTGACCAAGGTCTTTAAAAAGGTAGCATGAATTTGCAACTCTCAATACTTTGTGTACTGAGTGTATCAATCACTTTGTATATGTGATTTAACCTATCTTCTACAATTTTAATATAAAACAGCACAACTGTTATTCTACCTGCAGAGATACAATAATCAACAGCTGCACATTTTTACCTTCAAAAAACATATCTTCTTACCTGAAGAGTTCAAACATTGCCACTGCCAAGTGTGGTCCATTAATATTCAGTAAGAAAAAGTCTAGATCTACACAGGCCATTTACAGATTATAATTTAATTTTCTCCAAAACAAAACTTATCCTGACAATCCATGTAGCTACTTTTGAGTTCTGCTAACAAAAGAACAGTTACACTGAGCCACATGAAAGTTGCACCTACTTTGTCCTGACAGTGGCTGAAAGTGGAAACCTTGGGAACAGTACAGGAATGATCAGAAAGCAGTCAAAGACTGGCCCAGTCTGCAGTTTGTTACAGGGGCCACAGACAAAATCTCTATTGATCAGCCCTCAGAGAAGTATTTTTCTACAAACTTGCTCAGTCACCTTGAACTGATAAAAAAATTAACATCCTGTGGCAATAACTTCGACACACTTAATTACCCATATCTGAAGAATAATTTCCTTTTTGTTTGTTCAAAAATTGCATGCAAGCTTCCTCTGTGGGAAGAAATAGAAAAAGTATTTTTTATTTGCTTATTTCACTCACCATTTTATATTTTCCATGTAATTTCTCTCAATCATTTTATTCTTTCTGAGATGAAAAGCATATTTAAGGTAGTGCTTATTCACTATTTCCTTTCCTTACAGTTTCTAACATCATCCTTACAGTCCTTTTACAGCACTGAGCTGTGACTCCTGTGGACCCAGCATTCCTCAAACACTGATAATAACTGCACTAGATCCCATTAGTAGATGTCAAAGGTTTTCCCACCACAAGCTTCATTTCGCATTTCTTACACTTTTAGGCATATTATTTCCCTCCTCTAGCAGTTTTTCTGATTTTTTTCAGCAATCCCTCAATTTTACTATCCAGACTGTATCAGTATGACTAGTACTATCACTACGAGAGCAGGAAGTCAAACTCCCTACTTCACTCAAAGCAAAACCAATCAACTAACTTTTCTGTCTCACAGGTTAAATGCAGTGAACAGGAGAACTACGAGTGATACAGGTGAAGCAAGACAGGACACAGAATAAATACCACCAGAAGAAGGAATCAACACCTTCCCTTCCCTCCCAGGGTCTAATCTCCCCCTTTCTTTTCCTGGGGCTGAGAGTGGATCTGTGGCTCAGCCACACGTACGAGGGCAACCTGAACTCAGTTCACGGTTTCACAGTGTTGCTGTGGAAGAGGCAGTTTGCTCCTCTGTCTCACAGTCACCGGCACACAGCCCTGCCCTCTGCACCAGCTCTAGCACGCCTTGCTTCGTGTCTTTTGGAAGTTGTCCTAACAAGCTGAAACAACAGGCCAGTTGCAAAGTGCAAATGCAGGCATAACCTGATGTGGACAACACTGCACAGAGGATGGCTAAGTTACTTCAATGGTAATGAGCTCTTGGATTTGCTGTTATTCAGTGTATCTCTTCAGTGATATTTATTAGAATTATCACTTGAGAATCTATACGATTCACTTGCATCCAGCTCGATTCTTCTGGTGAAAAGGACTTCTGCCTATTTCCAGGCACTTCCTGCCTGTGTTTGTGTTCACAACACCATGCCATGTAGCTCCCTAATCCAGATGAAAATTTGCTCCCATCCTCTGTGGCAATTTTCAGGCTCATCAAACCTTTGTCCAGCTGATTACATCAAAAGCACCAGTGCCAGCACTGAAGATAAACAGAAGATGCAAGTGCTGGATGTAAGGCAAGACTTAATCACAGGCTCAAGCCAACTGTGAAACTGTGCCCTTGTTGTGTTTTTTCAATATGAAATAACTTCTCTGTGAAATTTTCCACAGAACCTTAAGAACTATACAGTAATACGTACAGTACAAATGCTTTAAAGGGTAAATACACATAATTCATTATGGACTCATGGAGAACAAAACTCAGGTGAGCTGTGTGATGCATCCAACATTTCTCCTGCCAATGATACTGAAATAAATATATATATATATACACACACACAAATCTTCTCATACTCCTGATCCATGCAGTATGACCTTGCATTGAGAACCATTAGCGCTCTATGTAAACTTCAGCACCATCTTAACTAAGTCTTATTGACTTGATTAATTCAACATTCTGTATTATAAATTATGACAAAGAAGCACAGTGTTTTTGAACAGATACTGCTCTGAACATTATTGAGAGTATATACATCAGTGAATATTTTATAATGACAGGTATTATATATATTCGAGCTCAAACATTTACTAGAGGTAGAAAGCTCTTATATTTTACTGTATAAACAGGGTTCCTTTGCCAGGTGTTGCCTTTCTTCTCAGAATGAAGCCAAATCCTGCAATATTTTCAGTCACTGGTATTTGAAGGTCCCCCCTTTTAAACTGCTTCAGAGAGAGCAAATGCCATCACCCTAAGTCATCCTGTCAAAAGCTCAGTAACTTGCACATATTCTTCTTCTGCCTCCATAAAGAGCTATCAACAAGGCAGCCCTGTCTCCTGGGATGACTAAAATTTAGATCAAATGTCCTTTCATACTAGCATGATCTAGCTATGTACTGTTCTAACCTTAAACACTTTCCTGTAACAAAAACATAACATTTTGGACACAGTGAACTTGAAACCATTATTATGGTCTGTCACAGCTACTTTCACGGTTCAAATGAGTCTTTGACAGCTTTTTGATCTCCAGCTTCTGGATGTCATACCCAAATCATTGAAATGGGACAAAATACATAAGGCAATTCTCTAGTGTATTTTGGTGGGGTTTTCTCTTACAATTCAGAAAATTTTTCTTCAAAGTGTAACTGTTGAACTAGACTTAAAATTCAGAAAAATGTTTTATTCCAAGACTGGTTTAAAAAAGCCATAATATTGATTACAGATCAGAACACCTTTTCTCATTCCACAAATAATTATATGTTGCCATGCACAATACATTCTGGAGAATGTTACACTGATCACATCATTACTTCATATGAATTCTAACAGGACTGCCAATGCCTTGCTTTAGCAATATTCTCCTTTCTAAAAACACAGAGGTGATGCATCACATGTGCTGGACATGTAATCTTTGTAGGACAAAATGTTACACATTTCTTTAAGTATCAATGACTACAATGTCAACAATTTATCAAACAGTAACAGAATGTCTTAAAAGTCTAACAGTTCCACTGCTGCCAGTAAGGACTGCTGAGACAAGAAATTAACTGCTTTATACCATACAGATTGATTGTTGCTGTTGATCTGTGAATTAGAAGATGCTGGATTAATTAATGCTGAAAAGAAATGCTAAAAATGAAACCATCAAAATGCAAGGATAGCAGCTATCCTGGACACTTCTGGAGAGAAGTATTAAAATGTCACGCTCATGATGTTCCTATCAGACAACCAGGATCCAGAAGAAAAACCCCATCAAAGTCTCAACTTTCATCCCCTCAGACTGGAAGGAATTGGGTGATAAAGCTCTACAAGACCAAATGAGCCTGTGTTTTGTAGGTGAGCTCTTCTTCCACATCAGCCTTCAAGGAATGGCTGATTTTGCAATTCCTGAGTGGGAACCATATACCCAAGAATATTTCATAGTTTTTCTTACTGCTGTTTCATTTTAATGTACCTTAAATCCAAAATACCCACGCAGTGTGCTAAGGTGAAGATCGCACTATCTAATAATTAAGATGAAAGAAATGTCTGCCTACATAGCAGGTAGACATTGAAGGATTACTAAATAACTCAGTTATGTGGAACTATGCATGAACTTTATTAGGCATTTGATTATTCAATATGCTAAAAGACATTCCATATTCTTACTTAATACAAATGAGATTTCACCTAGAGCATCATGGTTTTTTATGCCAGAATTTCTGTTAAATCCTAAGATTTCAATTGCAACATTTTCTTTTAACTAATGCCATAATGTTTGCCAACTGCAGCTATAATGGTGAGGACTACAATAAAAAAAGTACACAAAATAATGATGAAGTGCTAAGGCTTACTTAGAACAGTAACAAGAGAATCCTAGGTGAAGTTTCAAAACCTAAACATAAATGTTATGCTCCCATCCAGCATTCAGGCTGTGGCACCTGATGCCCCAGCAAACTAACTCAGCTAGTGATGGAAAACTTTTTGGGACAAAGGGAATTCAGGAAGGCTGGTACTAGTGGGAAAAGCTGGACCACTCATTTGGGCTGCAAAACACTGAGGCTGCAGTGAGCCCTTCTCACAGAACCACACACAACAGGTAGTTGTAGTTCAGTGGCGAGCGTAAGGAATCTGGGTCAGCCTGTCATGTCACCAGCACCAAAATCCTGTTACAGGATTTGCCAATGAGAAATCCAGCAACAATCCACTTCAAAGACAGCTGGAACAATATAAGGTATCACCAGCTCTCTAGGTACTTGTTTCTATGCCAGAAATCAGCCTTCCTGTAGGAAAGCAAACAGAAGAGGGAACTAACACTATAACCTTAATTCATTAATCATTAATCCCAGTACTACCAGATACTAATTCCCTGATAAGCCTACACAGATCCAAGGAGGGCAGCAGCACTGCCACACTAACTAAGCAATCCTCCCATTCACAAGCACGGCTCAGTTCAGGTGTGCACACAGAGCCAGCACCTGCCAAAAGCTACAGAACAACTACTGTTTCTGCTGTAACACCCAAAAATTCCAAAAGAGAACAAGCTTCATCAGACTGTAAATCAAAGTACACTAAAACCAGTAAAGAATTATCACAACCATGCCTTAGTTCCTCGCTGATCCATAACTGCACAACACAACATGGAGAAATAAAAATGACAGTAAAATGGTTGTAAGAATGATCAAAATGGCTTAGAAGTTAAAGCAGTATGAATACAACAGTGTTTGACAACCAAACACAGGCCTTGTGCTTTGACTGTCACAGGCTGGCATTGTTTTAGCCACAGCACAATCAGATCCTGAGGGACACTAATGACTTCTGGTGCTCTGCCTAAAACCCTAAGGACTTTCCAAATAAATTCAGTTACTGATGAGTCCTGGAGGGAAACAGATCAGGCTTTCTCAGGCAAGGATGTTCTAATCACCAACCTGGTAAAAATAAGCTAGAAACAAGAGTATTAGATGGAGATAGGTACTTTCAATCAATGTGGGCATAAATTGGTGCTGTTCATTGAAACCAGAGTTTGGCCACCCTCAGTCAGTATCGCTTTCTTTTAGCTAATGCTTTAATGTTTGCAAACTGCCAGTGTAACAACAGTGGAAACAAGATAAGGAGCCACCAAAACAATGCTGAGGTGTTAGGACTGACTTAAAACAAGTGCAAGAGAAGATCAGGTGAATATTTTAATTTTGTTTAAAAAAAAGCAAGAGATACTAAACTAAGTTAAACACATAACAAAATTTTAAAACTATTTTTCATTTATATGTGCCTTTAAATTTCAAACAATTTCTCAAAACTGAAATACCATTCTTTCTAAAAAAAACAAAAACTGAGGGAAAAAATCCTTATCTTCAGACAGTATACACACCATGACTCTCCATACTTCTTTGGAAGAAACATATATATGCATTTTTCATACTAAGATTCTTAGTCTTTAAGAAAAATCAAATCACTTGAAAGAAAAGTTCTAAATAGACAAATCATAGTCATCCAATTAAACACATGCTAGTAATCTCCTGTGAATAAAACACTCCGTGTTTATATTGTTAATGAACCTAATTACATTACAACACCACCGTCATGTTAATTATGTTTATGGACTCCAGCTCAACAAGAGCCTGGATTGTCCTGAAATACGCAGATAAAAAAAGAATGAAACCTTAAGCAGTGCACAATATGACCTATGCAAAACACAGTATATTCAACAGATTTTGGAAAAATTAAAGTAGTCATGTCGGCAACATTGGAACAGTAGTTAGTAATATCTAGACATATTTGCCAAATTTAACTCGCAGGAAGCTCATAAAACTAAGAAAACTATACTGCCAAATGAAATATTTATTGCAATAGTACGAGGACTCAAAACATTTGACACTGTCCCACACGATATCCTTGTCTTTAAACTAGAGGGACATGAATTTGACAGATGGATCACCTGTGGATAAGGAACTGGCTGGATGGATGCACTCAAAGGGTTGTGATCAACAGCTGGACATCCAAGAGGAGAGCAGTGAGGGCTGGGGCTCCTCGGGGTGGGTTCTGGGGTCGGTGCTGTTTAACACCTTTGTCAGTGACATCGAGCGCACCCTCGGCACGTCTGCCAACAGCACCGAGCTGTGTGCTGCTGCCACACTGCAGGGAAGGGATCTGGACAGGTTTGAGAGGTGGCTCTGTGAGAACCTCATGAAGTTCAACACAGCTGAGTGCAAGGTGCTGCACCTGTGAAGCACAATCTCAAGGCAATCTGAAGCACAGATATGGCTGGGTGGAGAACAGATTGAGAGACGCCCTGAAGAGAAGGACTTGGGGGTGCTGATGAATGAGAAGCTTGACACAAGTCAGCAATGTGTGCCTGCAGCTCAGAAAGCCTACTGTGTCCTGGGCTGCATCCAGAGCAGCACAGCCAGCCCGTAAAGGTGATTCTCCTCCTCTTCTCCACTACTCTACATCCATCTGGTGTAGTGTGTCCAGATCTGGGACCCCCACCTTAAGAAGGATGTGGATCTGCTGGAAGGAATCCAGAGTAGGCCACCAGGATGATCAGAGGGCTGGAAGAGCCCCTCTGCTATGAAGACAGGCTGAGAGAGTTGTTGCTCAGCCTGGAGAAGAGTCTGGCAACACCTTAGAGCACCTTCCAGTGGCTAAAGGAGCTAAAGGAAAACTGAAGAGGAACTTTATACAAGGATATGCAATGACAGGACAAGGGGAAATGGCTTCAAACTGAAAGAGGGCAGATTTAGATCACAATAATTTAGATTACTGAGAGTATGCTGAAGCACTGGAACAGGTTGCCCAGAGAAGCTGTACCCCAAACTTGGAAGTGTTCAAGGCCAGGTTGGATGGGGCTTTGAGCAACCTGGTCTCAAGTAGAAAGTGTCCCTGCCCATGTCAGAGAGATTGGAACTATATGGTCTTGAAGGTCCCTCCCATCTAAAAGCATTTTACGGTTCTCTGAAGCACTACTCCCTCTCTTACATTTCATTTTTCTCCTTTGTAAAATATATTGTGCACTTCATGGTTCCTAGTAATTTGCATTCTGAAGTCAAATCAACATACAAAATAAGATAACTTACAAACTCTCAACTTTACATCTTCCTATCTAGTTAGTGACTCAATCCCAACAAATCACCTCCACTGACATTTTGCTGACATCACCAACAGCACTACAAAATAGCAATTTAAATCTGGCACAAGGAAACCAATCTGTATTTCACCAAAGTTGTAACAGTTTCATTCCATGAAATAACATCTTAATTAAAAGCAGACTTTTGCACAACTATGGAATTATGGTATTGAATGTGAACAGCAGGAACAAACGTGCCAAAATATAATTAGAAAGAAACTTGAAAACTCCCAATCTTCTCTTATATTTTAAAATACAAAACTCTGATTTTCAGCTCTGGAGGACTTGATTAAAAAAGAATTAAATAGCTTGGGAACAAAGGATAAAATTAGATGTATCACGCCTATGGCTTTGAGACAAAAGGTTAACTTTTTTCTTAACCAATTCCACCTGTAAAATACTGTGTAAATAAATAGTAGCTGCCTGTAACGCCTTATATTTGCTGCACTTCACAGAATCACAGAATTGTTTGGGTTGGAAGGGACATTAAAGCTCATCCAGTTCAACTCCCCTGCCATGGGTGGGGACACTTCTGCCAGGGGGGGGATTGCTCTGTGCCTAGTACAGCCTGGACTTAAAACACCTCCAGAGAGGGGCCATGAGGATGGTGAAGGGTCTGGAGGGGAAGCCACATGAGGAGAGGCTGAGGTCACTTGGTTTGGTAACCCGAGGAGACTGACGGGAGACCTCACTGCAGTCTTCAACATCCTCATGAGGGAAAACAGAGGGACACGTACAGATCTCTTTATTCTTGTGACCACAGACAGGACAAGAGGGAATGGCCTGAAGCTGTGTCAGGGGAGGTTTAGACTGGCCATCAGGAGAAGGTTCTTCACCCAGAGGGTGGTCAGGTACTGGAACAGGCTCCCCAGGGCAGTGGGCACAGCACCAGCCTGACAGAGCTCAGGAAGTGCTTGGACGATGCTCTCAGGCACATGGTGTGACTCTTGGGGTGTCCTGTGCAGGGCTGGAGTTGGACTCCATGATCCTGATGGGTCCAACTCAGCATTTTCTAAGATTCTATGATAATATTAGATTCCTTCTCCAAACAATTAAACTACTCACAAGAAACCATTTACATATGGCAGTATGCACAATACAAATCACCAAGGTTTACATTTAAATAAAAATAGCTGTGGCCCACTAATTACTATAATGTGCCTACCCTAACAAAAACACAGTGCTATGTATTTTACAAGTAAACCCTTGTGCACCAGTATCTAAAGCATCTCTAAGCATGGAAAGGAGAAGAAGGTTATCAGGAGGAAAAAAGAAAAGGAAATCATGTGTGACCAATCTGATACCCTCCTATGATGGTGTGTCTGGCTTGGGTTAATGAAGACAGAGAAGCGGATATTGTCTGCCTTGACTTCCACAAGGCTTTTGACACTGAATCCCATAATATCCTCACAGGAAAGCTCAGGAAGTGTGGATTACATGTGAGGACAGTGAGATGGACTGAGAACTGGCTGAATGGCAGAGAGTTGTGACAGGGGCACAGAGTATATACTTCCATATGTACTTTGACCATTTTTTTGCTATCACAACATATTCTATTATGCTGTGATAACAAGAAAATGGTCAAAGTATTATATTATGTTGTATCACAACATATTCTATTGTGTCTCTTGTAAACTCTAGCCATTACAAGCTGGTAACTGAGTTATAACATACATACACAGAAGTGAAGTCCTGTTGTATTTTCATGTCTCTTTCACTTCATGTGTTCCACATCTCTTTCAATACATCATAAAATAAAGGTCCAAATAACTAGCACAAAATCAAAGGCATGCGGTAACAAAACAAACTGATGACAGAGGACTGTGACCAGATGGTAACTCAACAAAAGGAGTGACATGAAGAATGAAGACTGGAGTGGGAGGTAAAGGGAAAGCTCTAGGATAAATCTCCCACTGTGTTATTTCCATATAGAACCCCACTGCAATCCAATCTCAGATTACTTTTTGCAGGCAACAATACACAAATTAACTACTGGTTGTTAACAAAACAACAAGGTCTTAAAAGAAGTTTAGAGAACCAGGAAGTTGTTAGTCTCAGAAGCTTTCAGGAGTTAAGGAAGATAGGGGCTTTTTTCAGTTCCAGCTGACACATACAGGTTTAGACCAATGGAGCAGGGTGATGAAGCACCACATGAAAACCTAGTGAAGCTTTCTAGAGAAGAAAAGCAACATTTAGAAAGGGGAATAAAAGCAACAACCAAAACTCAGGATGATCTAAACATTCTTGCCTCAAAGAAATCCAGTGGAACCCTGGCAGAAGCCTCGAAAGGCTGATCTTAAAGCAGCTCACACCTGTCCATGGGAAAGATCTGACAAGAACTATTTGCAGTAAAGGGCAAGAGTCCTCAGATACCATACAGCATGACCTGGGAACAAACTGCACTGTCCAGAAAGTTAATAAAGGTATTCTAGTACACATAAAGACTTTATATTTTTTTATTATTTTTAATGTTGTATTTTAGATATAGCATTCTTGTCCTACAAATTTGATGTGTGAGATGGAGCTACGCTCTAAGCATTCAGTATTTGGCTGCAGTCAAGGCTGAGAGTTAGGCTGAATACCCTCCTTTCAGTCTCAGTAAAAAAGGAACATTAGGTCTTTTACACAACAGCTGAAAAGGCATTAAAAAAAAAAAAAAAAAGGCAAAAAAATGCTGTGCCTGTGATTCCAGGAGAGAGTTGCGTGGGGGTTTTTTTGGGTGTTGTTTTTTGAATTTTAAGGGGGGGATTTTTTAGTACAGTACTTGCTAGACAGGCAGACTTGAAAACATCAGCAAAATAGCTGCTTGTTGCACTTTGTTTCTACTCTGCTCAAGCAAACGAGCTCTGTTTACATGTTTTGTGTAAATAAACAGCACTGCACATATACACACACAAACTCATAACATTCAAATCATATATTTCTCTTCCTGAGGAGAACAACTTGGCAAAGTGTCAAGTATTAGCTATCTCCTGGGCTCCAAGAGTAGAAATAATACATGCCAGGTTTTCTGAATACTGATGTCAGATAGCCAGATATTGACTAACACACATTGTGGCTCTGCATCTTTTGCCTGCTCAGCTAACTTGCAAATGAATTGAGCAGTATCCTGATGTCTGCAGCTCAAATTAACAACTGGCCTTCCAGTCTACCTCAGAGACATAGCCTTGTTTAGAATAAGGTAATATGATTCTTTTTTGCCTTTTTTAAACTGGCTCTTTTTGACCACTATTATCAGACAAAACTTTTCTGAACCAGACCACAGAGAAGCAGGATGTGAGACAGTTTATGGTCCAGAGGAGTTTACTATCATTATACATCCCTCTGCTACCTCAAAAGGATTTTGTGACAAGCACGGATATCAGTTCAGCAAAGTAAGTAGCACTGCTTGGTTTTGGTCATGCCTGAGCATTGCCTTCACTAGATGTATGAGCTTGATAAATCCAGCAGCCTGAAGCACAGAGTATGTATCTAACACATGGTAAGAATATATATCACTCTTCCTCTCCAGAAACATAGGCCTAAAAACTAGATAGGAGTTACGTAGTAGACAAAACTCTGTAATATCAAACTTCCAGGAGACTGAGAACTAGTAGCAAAGCATTTATGCATTTCATATCCTGAGCTGATTTCAATCTTTTGGATGCCCATATCAGATGGCCAAAAAACCAAACAGAGCTAGATCCAGTTTTTGACAGGTGCTACTAGGCCCCTGGGAGACCAGTGTTAGGTGATCTGATTAAAACCTAACCATAATAGAAACAGATCCAGCAAGCAACAGAAGCAAAACAACAGGTCAACCCTAACAATCTCAACAGTGAAAATGGAGCATGTGAATCAGCAACTCCTACAACTATCAATTAGACCATATTTCCCCAGTGTGATACCTACCAAGATGAGTCAAAACTCTTCCCAAAAAACACCTGGAAAACTAAAGGTTATTGCCTTAAGGGGTATGGGACTTATTATGCAGGAAGAACATTTTGGGATTGTGTAAAACTTACCACAGTACTGTGAGAATAAGCAAGACACTATGAAACATTCAGGGGAAGGCATTATATGTGGAGGAAGACTAGTATAAAAGTGGGTAAGGAAAAAGTAAATAAGGGAAAACAGCAAGGAAAACAGATAAATAGGCAGGTCCAGTACAAATGAGCATCTGGTCTGTGCACTTGTTTGACTAAGCCCTGCCCTTGATCATGACAGTCCACCCCATCTCATCATTAAACCCTATACCTGTCTTTGTGGATGCACTTTCTATTTTGAGTGTGTATGTGTGAACTCAAGCCAATTTCAAGTCAGACTAGCCAGCAAGTAAATAAGGTCCAAGCACCAGCAACTATAATGAGAAAATGAATCTTGAGGGCTTATGCATTTAGGGGCTAGAAACTACTTAGAGCATTTAAAATCAGCTGGGAGAGCACACAGAGCTTTGTGTGTGAGTTTCTGTGAAAATTCCACCAGTGACTCCCATTGTGAGGAGCAGGAAAGGAGGAGAAGGATGAGGCTGTCCATGCAGCTCCTGCCCCAATGCTCTGTTTGTGTGTTCATGTTGGTGCCAATAAAAGCCCTGCCTGGAGTCCCTGCTGCCCTGTGTGCCAGCTGTGCATGCATTTTCTGTATGTGAGCGTGTGCATGCACACACACCTATGGGGAATCCGTGCTCCTCACTGGCTGGGCCTGGGGACACAGTCCTGCTCTTACCTCTCCAGCCAGGACAGGAGATACTGCCCCTGGGACAGAGCCCTCTACGCTTGGCTACCTCTAACAACTGGCATGGCTGAAAGGACACATACCTTTAGCAAGTTTCTTAGCAAAGCTATCAGTAACACTTTGAAGGTGAAGCACCTAAATCTGCCTTAGATTTGAATTTGGGGCAGTTTTTAAGATTTTTAGTTGCAGACTGTTTAAGCTCTCTTGGCATCTGTTGGAACACACTCCATGCAGTTTTGCTAAGGCATTTTTTAAAGCACTGAGTATTTAAATGATAGTAAAAAAATGTATTGGCATTCTCGGACACTATCCTGCTTCAACTGGATGACTTCTGGTTCTTTTAATAGCCCTTGAAATTCCTATGTGCTAAACACATCTGAAAAGAATCTTGACCAGTTCTTTCCTGTATGTTTTCTTTCCAAGTCAGGATTCATTTAACAGAAAAGTAACATAAATAAAGCAGACCTAGAGGTGAAACAAAGTACATATAAATTAAACTACAGTAACGTATTCAGTAAGATTGCCTTGGAGAAACCTGCTTAGAGATTTCCATAAAGAACACTGCCACTTTAAAATATTAATGGTCTACACAAAAAAAAAGCATGTATTCACCGGCAGCATACTGCAATTGGAGTGGCCAAGGAATAGGGTCTAAACTAATTCATTGTGTCAATAATCCACTCACAAATCTCAAAAGTTCTTGAGAAAGAGTTTTTCCTTGATCACAAATAATTTCTTTGTAAGTTCATTCTTTTACTTCTGTTGTGGAACATCCATTCTGAGGATGGCTGTACCTCTATTTTGCTTTCTAGACTAATCCTCTGAAATGTTAATCACCTGGAAAGGAGCCATGTGAGATTTCTAAGTCCATGAAGACTGTCTGTACTCTTATTTATAAAAGAATGAGAGGTTTTAATTGATAAAAAATGTACTTCAGAATCACTATGGTTGATGATCTTTTTCACACCTTAGGGAAGTCTTGGTCCCGAGCTGCCTTAGTCTTCTTGGAAGCTGGCACTTCTCATAGCTAAGACACCAAGCAGCAGTGGAAATTCCTGATTCTTGTCACATAAGCAACAGGAGCTGTCAGAAAGGCTTTACACTGTCATATTGGGGATGACAAAGCACCACTCACAGGAAACCACCACACATGGTCTCCTAAGGGTAAGGTAATCCTTTTATAGAAGGACTCATAAAGAACAGAGCTAACTCCAGACATCTTCCATTCTAGTTCATGGCACGAAATAAACAGAGGTGGAGAGTGTCTGGTATGTGGGCATAGCAGGAACTGATTGCTTCTGCAGATAGTGGCCGCAGCAGCTGAAGACAACAATGACAATCTGTAGGTCCTAATGCTGGATACAGAATAACAGAAGAGCAGTCCACTGAAACCCACAGAGATTTCAAACCACCTTAGCATCTTCACAAACAAAAAAATCATTGCTGGACAAAGCAGTTGCAAGAGAAAATAATGCTGTCTATTTTTAGTAGTATTAATGACAAAATAATACTCCCAGTTTCTGCCAAAAAGAAGTTGAGCTTTGACAATAGAAATGTAGTTTAACAGGAGTTTCTGCTGCAACAATATTACCTTCTTTGCCCCCAGAAGATACACACTGTCACCATGCACAGTAGTACTGAGCGACAGAAGTAAGGTTGAGCCCTTGCCTTCTTAGAAAGGCTGTGACCATCCCAGTAGGTTTGGGCCATAGGAAGATGCTTCATGAAAACAAGGCACTTAATCCTTAAATGTTTCATGTTACTCCAATGACATTTTACCAAATAAGAAACAGATTCAAGAAATGCTCCCTTACATGGCATTAGACTGCTCCAAGTTTGGGGAAAGTAAGTCTTGAAGATTAACCAGCCCAACACTACAATACCAATGTTTCACAACTGTCAAGAGAAAAAAAATTACACTTTTTAAGTAAATGAAGGTATCATCAATTTACGTCCATTTGTTATATTAGCAGATATCAAGACAAAATTAGGCTTTTATTAATACACAGAGGTTGTTTAAAGTGTCTTTATTAAACACAATGGTCAAAACTTCACAGAAATAGAACATCTACATGAGATGTGGTTCTGGTTTTGAACACTGTCCAGTCAGGAAAGAGAAGCAATCAACCAGCCTGATTGACCTAAAGCTACCACCAGACAAGGTGTATAGATAGATTTGGTGAAGAACATAGGCAGAGCCTAGAGCTGCACACATTTCTTTGGTAACTGAAGCTTTAAAGACTAAAAAGAGAGAAAGAGAATGAAGCAGAAAAAAAAGGAAATTGCAGCTCAATATCCATCTAGTCACAAATATCAGCATGAGTTTGGCAGGCATCCTAGATGACGTAAATTTCAGATCTGATTTTAAGGTAACAGTGACTGTTTAGATTTTGTCAGAGATCACTCAAGACTAAAGGTGAGTTTTGAAGAAAATACAGAAGCACCTAAGGCAGATACTGGTTCAGGAGTGTAAAATCCTTCAAGACAGAACTAGCAAAAGACCTTCTGGTCACAACACCCTTTGGACAGAAAAGGTATTTTTTCAGTCCACTGGAAAGTTTAGACGTCCTCCGAACTGTACAGTATAATTCACATAAAGTCAAAAACTGAGAGATGGCACAATTTCCTGATAACATGCTTATAAAACAAAATATGCAACAAAATGGAATGCTTAAATCAGCATGCATTTGCTTAATACGTTCCTAGCATCCCTCAGTAACTACATCAATTCCGAATCAATGAAAATACATGTATCACAACACAGTAAATTCACTGAATTACATGAATGACTAAAGATTCTATTATTGATTTTAAATATATAATATGAATATGCATATAATGTGAAGACGCAGAAAATGACCAATTAGTTTATCCTGTAATACACTACAGCAACAACAGAAATGCAAACTTTGGGCATAGGTACACATCATTTTACACAATCTGTCAGGTAACATTCCTTTACCATCCACCTAGGGGCTGGAGTGGACGTTTTAGTGAAGGCATGACCAAGACAGTGATTAGGCAAAATGTTTTAAGTCAAGAATCAAACTAAATCTTCAATACAAAAGGCTTTGCTTAAAATGATCCATTACTTGTTTTGGGATAGAACTGGAATACCTTAGAAAGTATATTGTACAAGTCATAGTTTTCACATTTTTTACATACCTTTTTTTTCAGCCATTAAATAATTGTGTTCAAACCACCATTGGATTGGCCGAGTTAGTTTTCAGTGAATAGCTCTCATACAGGAAAACTTCATACAACTCCCCAGAATTTTCCATCTCTCACAAAATCCTCTCATTTTAGTTCCAACAGGCATTGACAAAATATGAGATTTTAGTTTTTGGAAGGTATATAAGAAATTTCCATGAAATAAATACCTCGCAAATACCTGCATAATTAAAAGTTGTCAAACATTTAAAAAATTAATTAAAGACAGAAATTCAGTAGTGCAGAGGCCATCTGAGTAGTCGGGATACTAATGATATATTTCATTTGTTATTAAATATCAAAGTACATATTTTTTACCTATAGCAGAAATTCCAGATAGACACAGAAATAAACCAAGTCTATCCTTGAAAACCAAAATACACTTAAAATTCTCAATCTTTTCAAAGCCTAGAGAAGCACTACTAGCTCTAAAAAAAGAGTACGATGTCCCCTAAAAATACCACCTCAAGTGAAAAACAAGTGGCTGCTTCTATACAAGCTATTTCCATTTTTTCCTACACAAGGGCAATGGCATGTTGCAACATTCCTTGCCTCCACATCCCTTTCATATTTCACTTAAAAGCCTTACATGTTAAAACAAGTGAGACTGTGAAACCTTTAATATGAAAACTACACAAAACATAGGATTTATTTTTGTCCAGAACTAGTAATCTAAAATTAAGCACCTAGTTTAACAGAGCTATACAGGTACACTGTCACCCAGCAGAGTTGGTGGTGGAATGAAGTGCCTCCCTGGACAAACAGCTTAGGCTCCACACTAAGATAGAATGATTTTCTTTCTACTTCTGAGATAAAATACAACAAATAGAATGAGCCTGTAATTTTGGGAAAAAAAGGGGGGCAGGGGGAAAAATATATATTGGTCATATATATATAAACAAAACAGAAAAGTTATACCTGTATGACCACTAAAAATAGTTCTGAACTGTCCTGAAACAGAAGATGTGCAGTATTTCTTTTATCCTATAAAAATGAAGGAGAAAGAGAGCTAAAGAAAATACAGTATTTTGAAAATGTGTTTAAAAGTTACTGGAAGTGATAAAATAGTTGCATTATTCTGACAACTATTCTTTTTTTCAGTGTTAGTTACATAAATAATGGAATCATTATCTTATAATGCCCTATTATCTAACAATTATTCCAAACCATTTATCTGACACACAGCAATATCAGCTTATACTTCATGTTGTTAGCTGATGGTTCTACTTTGAAACATTATTTCTATATTTATTACATGTTACACTTCTACCTTAAAAGTAGTGCATCCACAACTAAATTAAAAAAAGAAATACACATACACAAAAACAGAACAAAAAAATTCCCTGATGTTCCGAAACTCGAAGGAATCTTTCAACATCATAGCTTGCTTCACAGTGCCTCCTCCAACAACTAACATTAGGTCTCTCAAAAAAGGAAGCAGATAGTACTGAGCCTCCATCTTTTTCCTTCCTTCTCATTATTTCAGATTTCTTCCTCCTTTACTTTTTCCCTGAATGCCTCCTTGGCACAATCTGATGAAGAAACTATGTAAAAGCAGTGAGAAATACATTAATTTGCTCTGCAAAGATAACTTACAAAGATAGAGGGGTATACATACCCCAAAGCTCAAAAAAAAAAATAAACCAACAAAAAGCCAAACCAAAACCACCATTATTCCTTAAAACTTGCCTGCACCACTTGATACCAAATACTTCTATACACTAACACAAACTTGTCATTTGAAAGTATCTTCTCTTTACTGCTATTTATTTAACCCCCCAAAATCACAAAAATCCAATTACATACACACACCAGGTACCCACTTTAAGACTGTTTATGAGTGGCTGCTATTATTTTTTTTAAAAAACACTGAAGCAGAAATACATATGCAGCCTTTGTAGAAAGAGGGGAAAAGAGCAGGTCAAACACCTCACCAACTGATCAGCCTTGCTAACAACCTTTATCTGAAAATGCTCCATGGTCAAACTGCATTGCTGACACAAATTTAGAATCCAAAATCAGAACTGAAGAAATAACAAGTTCTTTGTCCTAAAATGTGAAAAAGAAAACTATCACATACATTAGGTTTGAAGTCTAAAGAGTATCAAGTCATCCAGGTGAAAGAACTAACTTTTCTCAAAAGAATCAGAAACTTTCCAAGAGTTCCACATAGCCCCTAAAAACGGGGATAAAAAATAAATCTGCGCAGCTCAAAGCATTAACTATATTGTAGATGAGAAGAGTGCATAATTCATACACCAGAAATGAGAAGTATTTTTACTTTCCTGGAGGGCCCCTGAAAGACCATCCCTCCTTCATCTGCGTGCTGCTCCTTGCTTCCACAGGACTTTGCAAGACTTGGACCAGTAACCTCACACAGTCCTCAAAGAATACGGGGGTACATGGTAGTTTAATTACTGTTCATTAGATAACGAAAGCAGGTGAGTGTCACACTGTAAGCGCGCTGTAGGAAAACGTATCCATGGTCTCCTTAAGGCTCAGACATGCAAACAAATCAATTCAGCAGCGGCAGCTGCAGTGCGTTACCTGATCCCCCGCCCAGCCCGTGCGCACACACGCATCCACAGCTACCTGGGTTACCTTATCAACAAGGAACCAGGACTTTGGCCCAGGGCAGCATTAACTACTAGGAAATTTAGGACACAGAGATGCTGTCTGATTGTGTCAGCTAATGAAATATCCCATAGCACGCCAAAACACAGGTATCTTAATCTCATCACCTCAATCCTGCAACTTCACTTTTTCTAGGGAAAAGGTAAAGGGAAAGGAAGGATGAATCTATGAAAAATGTCTCAGGTTTGTATTAATTTATCTTTCAAGGCTGCCAGTGTCTTTAAACATCTCAGAGGTTCCTCAACAAAAAGGTTCAACTTTCTTGCTAATGTCTCCTGAAAGGTTCTTAAAATAACAACTATCCTAAGAGAGCACTGCAGGATTTCTAAAATGCTGAGCCTCCCCAACAGCCAAGCCATCCATTATATCCCAGCTTTCTTCTCATCAGTAAGACGTGACAGCACGTTGAACTTGCCAAATGAGCGGGAAAACCTACAAACACTAAACTGTCTCGTAAAAACAAAGACCAACCAAAGAAGGAGGCAAGTAATGGGCTTTTCTCTCATTGCTTCTCTATTCCCATTCCATCAGTCTCTGTAAATGCAGAGAGCACCTCCTCTCCCCTCCCCTCTGGCTATGCAAGCACTGTCTAGCAGCCTCTGCTAGCGTGGAAAACAAGGAACAAGCCATGGACTCTTTCAGATCTTCCACACAGCATTCCCACAGAGAGCTCGAGCTTTGCAAGAAGTCCAACCACTAAGAACAAGGATAAAAACCAGCAACAAATAAATATGCAAGCAGTAATTCCCTTTCCGTGTTTTTCAAGAACATGAATATTCTCATGTCTGTAGGGCATAAACACATATTGCAATTTTTCTCAGAGCAGATTAGGTCAGTTTAACAGTTCAGACACTCAATATTATAATTATTTCTTTTTTAAAACTCTTATATATTAATTTTCAAAGAGCCTTGAAAGGAACTGGCAGCTAATAGGGTAGACAGCACTGTTTCATAACTGCTTGCAAAAAAAATTCTGTCTATTTTTAGATAAGTGAAAAGAATGTGGTTATTTAAAAAAAACCCTCCTATAAAATAAAGATATTTTCATTTATGACTGACCATGGAGTTGATATGTCAAACCAATCTCCACATGAAAAGTACCATATATTTAAATCCTCAAAAGAAATCTGTGTGCATACACAACAGCCACATTTTAATCTTTACTGCATGATAACACATTACGTTAAAAAAAAATCTTACTTTTCAATGAATGACATTCAAATGAATCTCAGATAAATGTATTTTTTCTGTGTTATGATCCTTTAAAAGGACCTCTTCATCTAGGACTACCATTAGTTCAACCATGAGCATGGTCTGCTCAAAACCTGATCAGACTGATCAGATGTCAGGTGCTGCATAACATTCATTTTGATAAAATAAATATCTGTATTATATACCAAATTCCCACACAGCAATGCCAACAAAAGTCTTTCCAAAAACTGAGTTAACACCTGTTTCCTTTACTGTTTTCACTCCATCATCCTCCCTGTTACCACCACCATTTTATGAGTCTTGCATTTTAAAATTTTAGGCGTAAGAGTGGGATAAAGATCAATAAACAGACATTTGCATTTTCTCTCCTCATTCTTAATTTTGAACACATAAATACTAAAATTTCTCTCAAAGTCTTATATTTCTCCATTTTGGAAAGGTGACTTAACATCCCATTCCCCCCCACCATTTTCTATATCTCTCATTGCTGGTATTTTGTTATAACTACAGCTGGTGAAAAGCAATGCAGTTTGCTTCCACATATCATACATAAATATACTTATAAATCAAATTAAATTGCTCATTTTGGTTTTTCAAACCACTCATGTCACACAGCACTCAGTAATCTTGGAAGATGTCTTTTAGCCTGTTTCCTTAAGATAGCATTCAGTGCCTTATCATGTCTCTCTATGCTAAGCCGTTCAATAAAATAAACTTCAGATCATCATTTCAGCCTAACACAGTTTGAGACCTTAAAATTAATAGTATTTTTTTTGCTAACATGCAATATTAAAATGGTGAAATAGAACATTCAGAGGGTCTTCTGCATACAGCCAAAAATGTTTATTGTAAATAACGGGGGGGGAAATGGTATTATGTTTCTCTAGACTGAAGCAGTTTCAGAAATAAAAATGCCCTAAAATGCAGTCACGAGCGAAACAGAAGTGAGCAGGGCTGGTTTATTTAAAATCAACAAAATAATCACCAGGAGGCTATTTCACGTCAGAAGACTTAAACGTACATTTAGTACCTTGAAGTATTTCTCTAAAAATGAAAGAGCTACTTGAAATAGCACTAACCTGACTGACAGATAGAATAATTGCTTTAAAAACACTTCTGAGTCATTTTGTCCTTACCTGCAGGCATGAACCATTACTGCATGCAGCGACTGCTCCATTTCCTAGCACAGACTTGAACGGGGATGGCATCTATCTTACAGAATGTGACTAATAGGGGGATTTGCGATTCCTGAGCTACTTTCTAGAGGACACTCCCTTTTCCAGAGATCGGGGCACGGAACGCTTCGCCGAGTTCCGTTTGCCGCCCCCGCGGAGGGGCAGGAGCGCGGGGCAGAGCGGGGCAGAGCGGCGGGGTCCGCGCCAGCCCAGCCCGGCCCGCCGCGACCCGCACGCTGCAGCCCGCCGGGCTCCGGGAACCCCCGGGCCCCGCGACCCGCCGCGAAAACGCACCGAGCTCCACCACAACGACGGGCCGGGCGAGCACGGTGCGAGATCCGGCA